>CM037867.1:26269842-26869842 GCA_021292105.1 Anadara kagoshimensis | reverse complement strand
GTCGCCGCTTCGAAGATATCATTTTTTGATTTGTTATTGGTCACCCCCGCCCCATCTTCGATGGGTTGAATTTTATTTATTTGTTACGGCATGTTTAATAATGTACTTTCTGTCACGGAAGATAATTTCCGTGTGTGAGAGATCACTGGTTCGAACCCCGGCAGGATCTGACCAAGACTTCTTGAAAATGATATTGTGAAATGAAAGCCATTGGGGTAATTTGGATAAGACCTTACAACCGATGCCCCATGTCGACGCAGATGTTACACGATAAAGTGCACTCCTTAACCCTAAATTTCAAATTCCAAACATGAAAAATCTCTCATCTATATATGTTTAAATTCTTTTGCTAATAAAATTTATGAAATGTAATGTGTAATATAATGCATTACTTGAGGAAAGTAATTGTAATATAATGCATTACTTCCCAAAATGCAAGTAATTGTAATTGTAATATAATGCTAGTTTTGCCAAAGTAATTGTAATGTAATGCATTACATGTACATTGCAATGTAATTCGCCCATGTCTGACATATAGGGTCTCACAGCCCGCCATAAACCGGTTAACCACACCACCCCTTTATATCGAATGTAGGTTCAAGTCGTACCATGATGGCAACGGGCCTTACATTTTTATTGTATTGTCTATTGTTGTTAATTGGTGTTTTTTCGGGGGGGGGGGGGGGGGGGGGGGGGGAAGCTTTTGGTTACTGGCATTTGTCCAGTTTCACAATTTTTAGACATCTTTAACACCAATTAAATATTTGTGTTTCCTCTCTTGAACATACAACTACTACCATACTACGCATTTGAGCAGGAGATACTACTCCCGGAGCACCTGATCTCACTTCTAGGTATGTCTGGAGGTCCGCGCTTCATTTCTTACACATATTTGCAAGCTATTTAGTTTCATGAGAAAGGAATACACATTAGTATTGTTTGTGTGGATTTATGTGTTCTTATATATATATATTCCATCTTCAAATTTGAACTAAATCGGACAACACATAAGACCAAAACGGCCGATTATGCGTTTATAGTAATGGCGGGTATCTTGGATATTGCGCGGGAACGCCAACATAACTTTTAATCTTTACAAACCATGGCCTTTCACACCAAATTTGGTTCAAATTGGCCCAGTGTTTTCATTGTAAATATACATGGTTTACGGTCAGGCCCCGGTTTCCTTAACTTAAATCTTGCAAAATTTCAAAACTTTCTAATTTTCTTAATTTTCAAAATATTCAGGAAGTTAAGGTGTCATTTTTTACGGTCACTTCTAGATTATAACATTTGCATTTAGTTTTTACAAAAATATTCATCAGTATTTCCAAAAAGTGATTACCAAAATTTGCTAAATTTAAGTTAAGGAAAATCTTAGCTAAGTGAAACCGGGACCAGGATATATATGGTATAGGTGCTACATATCGCAAAGATAGGTGTTTTCCCAAAATTTCCCCCCTTGTAACCCCTCCTCCTCACCCCGACACCCTAGGCTGCTAACCGCATTCTGAAACTGGTTTTCACATTCTGCGACATACAAACGCTAACCCTGCTATTAGTTATGTTGGTTCAAACTTGTGTTGGCTGTTGTAGATCATTCAATCACAAATGAAAATATGCGTTGAACGAAGTGAAATAAATTTAAATGTACCTCATTAACGCAGTTTGATTTTTTTTTTCAATTCGCGTTGAACTTGTCCCGTATTCAACACAGTTTGAAAAAAAAATTCAAAGTGCGTATTTTTTCAAAGTGGGTCGAATTTTATATGTACCTCATTAACGCACTTTGAAGTATTTTTCAAAGTGCGTTGAGCTGAACCATTTTTTAACGCACTTTGAAAAAATTTTTCAAAGTGCGTTGAGCTTGTCCCGAATTTGACGCGATTTGAAAAAAATTTTCAAAGTGCGTAATTTTTTCAAAGTGGGTTGCTACACAGCATCAAGGCAACTAATGACGTACTAGTGTCAGTGACGTCCCTAAACGGCACAATTCAGGTTGAGTTTTCATTCTTTTTGAGTCTAGTTCAAGCATGTCGGGCCTTTGTCGAAACATTGTGGGCGTGGCTGGGGATACATCAATTTTTCACAGGTCAGCTGTTTTCATCTGTCCTTAAAGGGAGGTAATTTAAATTAGATCCTGTATATTAAGCTTTCACTGATACTCTTTGATCAATATCCACTTCTAAATTTTATTGCCAAACAACTACACATGTACTATCACAATTCTGTTAAAATTAATACTCGACTCCTTCAAAAAATGCTATTTATATTCCTCAAAATTCAAAAGCAATGCTCCATTTCCACAAATTTAAAGTTACATAAATTATATTAGTAGGCAACTGTGTGATGTGACAAGATTTTGCATGAAGTGGAGTGTGTTTATATACATTTTAATGCATTAGATTCTTTTTTTTTTTTGTTTCTATTACAACAAATATATACCTTTTACATAAAATTCTGCATTTCTTTCAAAACTGTCAATGACTATGATAGTGTGGGCCTTCTTTAACAGTTTAGTGCTCATTCTGGAAGGGAGCCATGGGACCAATAATCCTTTATTTTGCCAAATGACATCTACATACACTATTAATGCTTTAGTGGGCCTTCTTTAACAGTTTAGTGTTTATTCTAGAAGGAAGCCACGGGACCATTAATCCTGTATTTTACCAAATGACATCTACATACATTATTAAGGCCTTAGTGGGCCTTCTTTAACAGTTTAGTGCTCATTCTGGAAGGGAGCCATGGGACCAATAATCCCTTATTTTGCCAAATGACATCTACATACATTATTAATGTCTTAGTGGGCCTTCTTTAACAGTTTAGTGCTCATTCTGGAAGGGAGCCATGGGGCCGATAATCCCTTATTTTGCCAAATGACATCTACATACATTATTGATGTCTTAGTGGGCCTTCTTTAACAGTTTAGTGCTCATTCTGGAAGGGAGCCATGAGACCAATAATCCCTTATTTTGCCAAATGACATCTACATACATTATTGATGTCTTAGTGGGCCTTCTTTAACAGTTTAGTGCTCATTCTGGAAGGGAGCCATGGGACCAATAATCCCTTATTTTGCCAAATGACATCTACATACATTATTGATGTCTTAGTGGGCCTTCTTTAACAGTTTAGTGCTCATTCTGGAAGGGAGCCATGGGACCAATAATCCCTTATTTTGCCAAATGACATCTACATACATTATTGATGTCTTAGTGGGCCTTCTTTAAACAATGCATGGATTACATGACTGCAAACATATTGATGTTATGGTGTTTTAGAGGTTTTGAAAAAAATCCTAGAATGAACACTTGACAGTTAATATCAGAAACTATCTGTTTCTATTGTTTGGGAAATGGTTTTGTTGCATTTTGAATATTGCTGTGCTTTCAATGCTAGTCACATCAATTACCGTAACTATTTTAGCTTACTTGCAATAAAAGCATATGTGATTGTGTCAGTTACAGAGTAGGCAAAATATCCATGTCTAAATATTGTAATGTCAAATTAAAAGGTCAGAATATACCACACATTGTTATGAAAAATATCTTCGGAAGAGACAAACCGTGTCACAGCAGGCGTGGCACGTTAAAGAACTCTTCCTGCACATTGAGTTAAAGTTTAATTTAAAGTTTTGGCCTGTTTATTTCTTTACTATATATTTATGACTTGACTTGCATGCATAAATATATAATTCCACAATAATGTACATAATTTCACATGAAATTGTTGTTGCCTGCATTATAATTGTCATCATTGTCATTGTCATTATCATCACCATCAACACCTCCACCACCATCATCATCATCATCATCATCATCCCCACCACTACCATCATCATCACCATCCCCACCACAACAATCATCATCATTATCATCATCATCATCATCTCCACCACATTCATCATCACCACCCCCACCACAACAACAATGATCATCATCATCATCATCATCTCCACCACCATCATCATCACCATCCCCACCACAACAATCATCATCATTATCATCATCATCATCACCATCATCTCCACCACCATCATCATCACCACCCCCACCTCAACAACAATGATCATCATCATCATCAAGAAATGATTGTGAAACTGCCAATTGCAAGTTGTGCAGGTGAGCAATGCTGTAAGCTTTTTAAAGTGTCCCTCTATTAGATTCTATGTTTAAATTAGTACCATAGTTTATATAATTTTAATGTGGAATTTATTTTATTTATTTTAATTTCAGGGAAATTATCAAAGAGATAATGGATCCACATTACTTAGAGCATGATGCTTAGTAAGTCACACACACACACACACACTCTCTCTCTCTCTCTCAGTTTTACAGTTTTAATTCCTTTGGTTTGCCATTAAAATAAATTCAATATAAATTCATTAAAACCTGGTTAAAATGTCCATCTTTAACTCTACCAGCTGGTTCATCACCACACTTTTTAAAGTCTCAAAACCCATTTTTCTGTATTCTTCTTTACAGGTCTCATCTCAATTTATCCTCAAATCTCTTTATAATGCCAAAAATTTGACCAAAGAAATGATGGCAATGAATCAATGTATCACAGTTATTTCAAAGTCTTTGTTTTTCTATTTTAGTGCAATGCTGTGTCAGATTATGGAGACAGTTGAACCATGGTATCTAACTAAAGAATTAGCCATTCCAAAGGTGTGTATACAAATTGCTAGGTATAAGTGACTAATTGTAAGGAAAATGAAATAGAGTTTTATGCCCCACTCTTTCACTCACTAATACCACTGATCGCTCCGTAAGTGGGAGGTCGTGGGTTCGAACCCCAGCCAGGTCTGACTTAAAAGTTGGTAGTGACTGTTCTTTCGCCAAGCACTCGGTATTATGAAATGAAAGTCACGGTTCTTTCGAATGGGAACTTAAAATAATCGAGGTCCCGTGTCTTGGTAGGCTTGGCACAATAAAGAATCCTGCTGTATAATGCCATCAGCACAACACACAGGCAAAATTTCTGCACCTTCGCCTATAGCTGGCGATGTCTCGATATAAGTGAAATATTCTTGACTGGGACGTTAAACACCATTACTCAATCCCCCACTCTTTCACTCATTTCAAGGTGGTCAGGTGAGAGGAAACAAAAGTGCCTGCAGACATATTGTCACAATTAATCATCTTTTCAGACATATTGTCAAAAAAAAAATTTGCAGACATATTTTCACAATTTATCATCTTTTCAGACATTTTGTAAAAAAAAAAAAATTTCCAGACATATTTTCACAAAATAACGTCTTTGCAATGAGGATCCTAGCTATTAAATGTTGTAATGTAGTTTGCGACCTAGCTCAAACCTCTTATCTAAGGTTGAGGGTTAACTACATTATCAATTAACATCTTTTTATCCATATCAAAAATTTTGAACTGATGACCTGTAACCTTTGGTCCAATTACAAAACTACTTGAGACCGCAGTGGCCTAATGGATAAGACGTTGGTCTTCAAATCCAGGGTCTCTCACTGCTGTGAGTTCGAGTCCTGCTTGGACCACATGTGGGAAAGTAAATTTTCCTTGCCGTTGGCCTTTACTGATTCACCTGGTATTCACTGGGGGAGTGGTACCCTTGTCTACGGCGTACTGACTCTGTGAGCTAGTACGTTAAAGTCGCCCTGAGAGTGTGCTAGTACATGGCAGACCATATGACACACTGGCACTTCACATGCATACACAAAATTGTTCATAGATTAATCCATGGAGATTAATAAAATATTTTCATAGCGAATAGCTGAAAAATTGCTGATGCAACGTTAAGCAACCAATCATTACATAACTAGTTGTTCAGGTGACCCAAGTACATATATATTACATCTTTGTTTTATTATGACCTGATGGTTTTAACAATGTATTTTTGGTATTTCAGGGAAAAGAAAAATATAAAAATGCAATGCCATTTGCTAGAATTCAGGATATGAATCCGTCTAATGCCATCGTGTCCAAGCTGACCAGAGTCCAAGATTACATACTGAAAAAATATGATATAGAACTGTATAATCATCTTGAGAGACTAGAGATTACACCACAGATATATGGGATGTATGTATAACACACACGTGCACACACAAGCACATTCTCAAACACACACATGCCCCGCAGTTATACGGAATGTATGTACCATATATCACACACACTCGGGCACAGAGAGAGAGAGAGAGAAGAGAGAGAGAGATAAGAAGCACACTTTACAGTTAAGAAGTGTTTTAGAATGTAATCTTATAAAGATTTCCTCGGTTGACCTTTTTTTCCATCCACCACTCCTGAGGGTCACAAAGACCACCATACTGTAACAGAAAGGAGAAAAATGTAGGGTCGGAGCAGGGGTTAAACTAGGGACCCCCTGCAATATTAGGGTTGTGTTCTGTCAACTGAGTTTCCCTTCAGACAACTACACATGTGATTTGGCAAAAGTAGCAAGACACGAAAATGAAACTATCACAAGTATTATCACACAGTATCAACATTAACTTACATTTACACTTGACTGTTACCCCTAGGTCTACACACATGTACCACTGTGGTAGCTCAGTTGGTAGAGTGCTAGCTCAATAAGTGGGAGGTTGTGGGTTCAAACCTCGACCGAGTCTGACCCAAGACTTGTAAGTGGGTAGTGACTGTTCTTTCGCCAAGCACTCGGCATTACAAAATGAAAGTTATGGAACTTAAAATAAACAAGGTCCCGTGCCATGACAGGTATAGCACAATAAATAACCCTGCTGTATAATGCCATCAGTGCAAAGCACAGGCAACATTTCTGCACCTTCACCTATAGCTGGGGACATCTCAGTATAAATGAAATATTCTTGACTGGGATGTTAAACACCATTACTCACTCACCTAGGTCCACATTGGCTCAGGTCCGAAACCACCATGTTTATTTCAGCACAAAAGAGAAAACATGAAGAATATGTCACTTAAGTAAAACAGAACACATTTTGACTAAATTTTACAAAAAACTTTAAAAATACAATAACATCAACAACATCTTGTATTTTGATTTTAGACGTTGGGTCAGGCTGTTGTTTGGTAGAGAATTCCCCATGCAGGATTTGCTAGCGATGTGGGATGCCATTTTTGCAGATGGTATCGGATTTGACCTTGTTGATTATGTCTTTGTTGCCATGTTACTGTATATAAGAGATTTATGTAAGTATGAGGATTTATATGTATAAGTAAACAACATTCACCTGTCCACTTGACCATTAGCGGTCATTACTATAACCCCCCACAATCTAGTTTGAGGGAGATTTATAGGAATCACCATGTCTGTCTGTCCGTCTGTCTTGTCTGTGCCTGTAAAGTCGTGTCCAGGCCATATCTCATAGCTGCTTTGGACGACATAAACTTTACATGAATAATGTCCATGGTCAAAAGAGGTGTATCATGACCTTGAACCAAGGTCATATAAAAGGTCAAGGTTGTGGGGAAAAAAAATTAAATGAAGGGGGGGGTATTTGGCTCTCAAGAGACAGTTCTATGTGTTCCTATAGGAACATGAGGAGAATCCATTCAGTATATGGGTAGTGTTAGAATTTGCATGTTCATACATACACAAAGCATGAATCCTATTCACTAAATTAAGATTGATACAGTGAAACCTGCCTCTAAAGACTCTAAAGAACCACTTGCTTTTAAAAGCCAGTAGAATTTTATCCCAATTGCTCATTTCTTGTTTTATTTGAACCTGTTATAAGGGTCACCTGCCCATAAAAGCCACTTTTATAGACAGGGTTGACTGTATTTTCCTTACTTTCTTAAACCCTTGACCATTGATCCTACATTCAGATATGTGTTTGAAATGTTTCACATGATGTAGGCAAACTTGTGTTCCCTATTCATAAATGCACTGGTTCATGATAAATATTCCTAATGAAAGGTCAAGTGTACAGGTCAATGTTGTTTCCCGGTTCATGATAAATAGTCCTAATGAAAGGTCAAGTGTACCGGTCAATGTTGTTTCCCTGTAAATGACTATCCATTTTCTGTGTCTCAGCGAATTCTCACATTAGTTAATTCAATTCTGGCTTCCAAAAACTGGTAAATTGTGATTTGTTACATGCATTATGTTTTCTTTTATCCCCCCTTCAAATATTAACCCCTTTATAACACCAATACCAAATTAAACAAATGGTTATAAATTGACATTTTACTATACATCAATATCAACCAATTGAAAATCTCAAATTTATATTTTTCAGTACTTGCAAGTGATTACCCACAATGCCTCAATTGTTTGATGCGTTACCCACCAGTCGGAGATGTCCATTTTTTGATAGAGAAAGCTCTTTACTTAAGAGAACCCAATGTAAGTAGTTTATATGGATTTCTCTTCTACAAAATTTTGCCATGACTAAGCTAATCTGCAAAGACATGGACTGAGCTAAATGTGATACTGTAAACCGTGTTTTTTTAGCGGCAGTTTTATTTTAGCGCAATTGGCGATAAGAGTGTCAGCGCTAAAATAAAACTGCCGCTAAAATTACAACAAAAAAAAGATAGTGCTGTACATCACGGCTATGACTATGAATGGGTATAGACGCACGTTAAATGGTTATACAGTCAGTGTTAAAATAATAATAGTTCTGAATGACACTGGTATGGCTTCCATCAATATACCCGCATATGATAAGTAATTAGGGAATAATTACCCAGACCCGGTAGACTGACCACCGACAAACAGGTAAATTAGGGAACACTGGCATAGCTGTTAATTACTGGCCATTGTATGTGATATGTTTAATCTGACAAGTCTCCTTTTCAGGTAATTAATTTAATTTACCAGTAGTTGGCTTCAACCATTAAAATATTAACAATTATATCAACAATTTAGACTCGTTTTGCGAAAATTGTTTATTTTTTCTGTGGTGTCGGCAACATAATATAAATCCTAATTATTGACCTCTATAATGATCTAAGCGGCTGTTATCGGGGATACATCGACAGTGTGTCAAAACATTTGTATTAAAAAAACCAGTTGGTATTTAAATTAATAAAAACAAAATATGTTATTAATGATTTAAAATGTCTAATCTACGAGAGGGCCAGATTATGATGAAAGCTTCCTGCAGACATCTCTCAGTCTAGTGACTTCCTGGGTCAGTTACGGAGATTTTCTCTCAGTAAAAGTCAAACATTACATAGTTATTTTTATTATCATCTTGTAACCTGGCATCCCCTTCTCAAATATTATTTTTTTTGGCTAAAAGTTGTGGATTTTAGGCGAGAAAATACGGCAATATAAAGAGGTATTAAACAGTTCAGACTGGAATCGATTACGCTAAAATTAAACTGCGCTAATATGTTTACCAGTCAACAATCGCTAAAATAAGTATGCGCCAATATAAAGCGGTTTACAGTACCTCAAAATTGTGTCTGATGGAGATCTTGAGGTGTTGTTGCAGCCCTTTGTTCCCCAGAGAATTCAGATGCATTAATCAAAGTAAAAATCAACCTTGTCCGATGGAGATCTCAAGGTGTTGTTGTGGCCCTTTGTTCCCCAGGGAACTCAGAGGCATAAATCAAAGTAAAAATCAATCGTGTTCCAAGGAGATCTCGAGGTGTGTTCAGAGGCATAAATCAAAGTCAAAAGTCAAGCTATTTCTGATTTTAGAGCTCTTTTATTTTGAAGGTTTCTTAAGACAGTGGGTACACTTTGGAAAGTTCTTACATTTTGTTCTTGTACATTAGTTAATTAGCATGTCCATGATTTTGTGTGTCCATAGTGTAAAATCATTAATTATAGCTTACTGGTAAATAAAGAGATAGTTTATTAAAATTGTTACCTTCTTGCTGTGTCTCTGTGTTTTTTGTCAAGTAACTGCAAATAAATCACAAAAAGTTTGATTAAGACATCATGTAAAAGTAACCTAATTTATTAGTATTGCTGATTTAAAAATGACCTGATTTGGAAGAAAGAATGGGATATTAAATTTGAACTTCGGTTCATCTAGACACTTCTTATCAAGAGTAACTCTCCAAAACCATGAAGCAGTATTTTTTAGTAAACTTAGTGTAAAGTATTTACATTGATAAAAAATGCACATTTCGTTAACACAAGTTTAGTTGCCCATTTTCCTGGGAGTTATGGTCCTTTAAAGTGCATATCACAAAAAAAACCCACTGGTGGAGGATCCTAATTCACTGAATTTGCTTGTTGATAATGCTGATTTGGCTTGCTCTGTTATTACATGTAAATGATGTGCAATGTTTATTTTTTTATATTTAAAGCATCATCCTCGCCCACCTAATTATACATTCCAAACAGTCAACAAAGCAGCTCCAACCAAAGATAAACCTAGCAAAGGTAAGTTTTGTCCTTTGCCATTCAAATCTTGATAGTCTTGAACTTAAATAAAAATACACTGTGTATTTCTTCTTAGTAGTCCAGAACTGCTTGGCAACAATTGATGGATCGCTGGCCACGCCACAATGGTCCAACAAAGGCCCGGCATGTTTCTGGGAAATTACTTACAATAAGAATGAAAACTTGCGCTGAATTATGCAATTTTATGACATCACTGGCACTAGTACCTCATTAGTTGCCGATACACTGGTTTGGTATCATGATGGCAGCCAGTGTCGGAACATAAAAGGCGTGGCCGGTGATACGTCAATTTGTGTGGAACACTGTGTTTTATTTTTGTTACTTTAGAGGTTCAGATGTATTAGGCTTACTAATTTAATACTAACTACTAATCTTGATTTAATTGTTGACTAACAAACCAAGTGACTATTGCTAAAGAATTCATGCTGATCCACATGTATTACAAACTTTTCTTAGTTATTAACCAAAAATCACAAATTTTTTCCCCACAAAATGGTATTATTTTATTAGAGACATGCAAATTGGACACCAAAATAATAAATGATTTCACAGTATTGTAAATCGGAAAATTTTCACATCAGTTCATTTTCACGAGAAGTGACATGTCATGTTATTCATGTATTTAAATTTTCGTTTCGTTGAATGACAGTCGGTGTAAACATGGTAAATGCATGTGATTTATAAACATCATATATTCGAAAAAGCTTTATTTTCCTGTCTTGTTGCTTTCGCGAATTTACGCAAAAATAAAAAAACAAAAGCGAAAATTTACTGATTTACAGTAATATACAGTTTTATTCTTTGTACTAATTTTACTTTATCACTTTTACACTTTTTCAATTTTATTCTAGCAGTTGATTATGGTACCAAATTTTCTACTAACTTTGCTACACTAACAAAGAAAATGCATGGTGGTCGTCCTAGGACTCTGCACATGCCCAAAGATCAATCAACACTCTCTAAGTCTACTAGTGTACCAGGAAATTTACAGACTGATTTTTCCCCAGGTAAACAATGGTAAAATACTAATAGAATCTTACACAGGTAACAGTGTAAGACAGAGATACCTCAAAGGGAATATTTTCCTGTCCAGTACAAGTTTTAGCGAGTTCTGGACATAGAATACATTCATCCGGCACCTGTCTTTTAAAATCAGTATTTTAAAGTTCCCTTTGTTTCCCATATAAGAAAAACCAAATCTCTACAAATGACCATTTTTTTTATTAAGAACATGAGCCTTGGGTTCATTGGGTGGTCTTTATATACAGGTTTTGTTGTAATTCAGAAGCATTTATTTGCAAACATCACCCATCATCTGATTTGAGTTTTGATTGGGAGGTTTAACTAAATTTAATGTTAAAAGCTGATCCAAGCCCTTGGGCCCATCAGGTTAGCATTTATCTGATTCCATGTGCTTACATTGCATACTACTGTGGCTGAAATGGCATGTTACCTTTAGTCTTTTTAGTTAGTTCTCATACCTGGCCCCAGTTTTACAATTATTCCTTTACTAAGATTTCCCTTAACTTAACTCTGCCAAATTTGAAATCTGATCAGTTTGTTAGTTTTTGAGATATTCATGAAAGTTAGGTGTTAGTTTTAATATTACTTCATGCTTGTAAGATCTCTATCCAGTTTTGTCAAAAAAATTTATTCTTAGTTCCAAAAAAATCTACTCAGTTTAAATTAAGAATCTTAATCTACTCGGTTTAAGTTAAGAAAAATCTACAAAAAACAAAATCTACTAAGTTTAAGTTAAGAAAAATCTCAGTTAAGAAATGATTCTGAAACTGGGTCCTGAGAGCCTATGGATCACAGCATGTCTCACTGCCTGCTGATAGGTTTGAATCCCAATTAGTTTGCTTGACAACAGAGTCATTGGCTTTCTCAAAGCACTCCAGTTTTCTCCATGATCCCAGAACTGACTGCTTTGGTATCAATGAAAGAGTCTTGACTTGGACATTTAACACCATTACTCTACTCCACTTACTAATCAAGCCTAGTCTCTGATTGAAATGTTCACCCCCTAAGGTGAGATTTTCCTATTCTAAATTGTACATGGATACTAACGATAAATTCTATATTAATCTGAGTTCTGAGGAGAGTTGTGTGTAATGGTGTTTAATGTCCCAGTCAAGAAATTTTCACTTACATTGAGACGTCGCCAGCTATAGGCAAAATTGCAAAACTTTTGCCTGTGTGTGCACTGATTGCATTATACAGCAGGGTTCTTTATCGTGCCATGCCTACCTTGACATGGAACCTCGTTTATTTTAAGTTCCCATCTGAAAGAACCGTGACTTTTATTTCGTAATGCCGAGTGCTTGGTGAAAGAACACTACCCACTTTAAAGTTTTGAGTTAGACCTGGTCAGGGCTCGATACCGCAACCTCCCACTTACGGAGCGAGCACTCTACCAACTGAGCTACCGCAGTGCTTAAGCCCTGAGGAGATATGCATATTACTTAGATGTTACTATTAACTAGCAATGCATTATCTATCTAGCTCTCAAGAAACTTCAAATAATCCAAATTAAAATATTTTATATTCTAAATTTTTGTTCAAAAGAGATTAATTTTTTTACAATCATTTTGTATTGTAGCAAGTCCAAAGTACCCCAGAACTAAGAGAGGTTCATCGGCCAGTCTGTCACAGGTTGAGGATACAATGTTTCATACAGCTCCGTCTAATGATAGTCTAGCTCGCCTAGAGACAGGATCCCAACATTCCATGAACAGTAGTTATTCTGCATATAGTCCAGATGACGGCTCAATAAACGGCAGTGTATCAAGATTTTCCACCATGCCAAGGACAGCAAAGAAGGGAAAAGTTACTGCTCAACAGGTGTCCTAATTCATTATACTTTGCTATTAATCTACAATTATGGTTCCCACATGTCAGGGAAATACTATTTTTTCTCTAAATGACTTTGTGGAATACAATCTGGTCAAAACAATCCCATATTGCACGAATTCAGGCATAATAATTCTGTTTTTGTTTGTTTCCAAATTTAATAATTATTTCCATGTACAACTAAAAGAACCAGTCAGTTCAATGTGCAGGGGTCTCACCATTCCTTTTTTTTCCTATAAATTTTACCCTTTCTTATAATTTGAAAAACCTCCTATATTTTCTATATGTTTCCAAATTTTTGTTACTGGTAGCTTCAGGAATTTAGAATGGGGACATTTTTCCCACATTTAGTACAAATCTGAAGCTAGATTAACATTTATGTATTCCAAAAGCCTAAGTGTACATTGCAGTTGCCAAAATTATATGTTTGTTAGTAAAAGGAGGAAAGAAATCGGAATGTCTGGTGGGGTGTAAAGGAGGCGATGAATGTATATGTGTAAACTATTTAAAAATATTCCTATAATTTTAGTGAAAAACTCCTATAATTTCCAATAAAACTCCTACAATTTTGATCTCATATTCCTATTTTTCCTATATTTTTAGACGCCAAAACTGGTAGGACCCCTGAATGTGCCATAATACTTAATGAAAAAAGTCAAAATGAAGACCCTCATATCAAAAGAATTTTATAGTTCCATGATCATTGAAAAATGTTTTGTTCCATTACTATGATTTCAGTAAATATGTCCTGAAAAATAAGATATGAGTACGCATGGAAATAGTGCGCCTGGTAAATGAACGTGAAAGAAATATATCTGTTTTATCCTGAGATATGTATTCTGAGACGGGTAATGCATTTGGTTACATATGCACATTTGGAATAAATTTCGGAATTTAGTAAAATATTGCGACGGGATGCATCCAATAATTTCTGCAATTTGGCAAACTGATCTCGTGTTTACAATAAAAAGTAGTCCGAGAAGTTTGCGTCCTACGATGTAAAATCATAACTTTTTATGAAATAAAAACAGCAATGGCAGGTTGATTTAATTAATTCTTCATGAAATCTACAGTAATTAAAATTTATTTTGAAGGGTATGATAACGTATTTTTAAAGCATCAGCCATGCTGAATGCTTTATAGCGATCGTTGGATTTTTTCGTATTTAGCGCCGCTCTCATTTTACCTTGACAGCCAATCAAATCCTTCCTTTCGACTGAAATTACGGGAATTTCCATATACGGTATCCCAGGTATGTATAAACTCTAATCTGAGTGATTGGGTCTCCCGGAAAGTTACGAAAGCAATGTTTTCATCGTGTACACATGTACCGATCTGAAATGTATTCATACGCGTATTAGTCCGTAATTGTTTTTGCTGGATATATATTTTAATTCTTCACTTTTGTATGATAATTTTAAGATAAAAACCACAAAAATCCATAAAATATACGCCCCTCGGAAAACCCTCTTGTCAGTTCGCGCCGACGTTCTTCTTTTTGACCTACAGTGCTGTACATGTAGTTGTTTTGCAGTCGCCGCCATATTGGATTTTTTAATTTACGCAAAGTGACATCGATAAATAAACACAAAGTATGCTCATTAAACAGTTTTTAAGTTAAATAACTTTAAACATTGATCACATTTGATGATAAATTATATATATTTTTTTAAAAATTGATTGTCAATAATATTTCGTGTTTGGGATATCCCGACCTGGTTCATTAATATTCATCATAACGTCACGAGGATTTTCCGCTTTCATTGGGTATTAAAATACATTCCTGTCAGTTTGCCGGTAGCGAAATTATGCATAACAAAAAAGTAGAAATCAAAGATTCCCAAAAATGTGATACGAAACTGAAAGAGAAGTTTATTTACAAGTTATTGGCTATGTTCATAAATCGTTTGTGACTCGTGAAGTTGTGTAGGATATATAGAGGATCTTAAACGAGTTGGGGTTTAATATGAAATTTATTGAACGAGTTTAATAAATTTCATATTAAACCCTCACGAGTTTAAGATTCTATATATCACATAACTCAAAATACCGAGGCATAATGACATGTCCATATTATTTGATGCCATATAGTTCTAAACAGACGATTTCTATCTGGGTCAGACAAATCACCTCCAAATTAACTGCGCAAGTAAGAATATAGAGCTCTCTAGTTCTATTTAGTTATAGTAAAAGTAAATTAATCACCTAGAAAAAAAGACATAATCAGTATGTAAGTTTAAATCATAATATTTTTCCGAATGCATCAAAATTATTTTTCAAAGAATCCGAAAGTCTCCAAAAGTCTAAAAATAAACAACAGACTGACACAGTTTTCATATGACGTCATTAGGCACGACCACTACGTAAATCAGAAGCGTGATAACTGATTACGTCACAATCAAGTGATATGACATGGGTACCCGTGTAATACGAAAAATATTACACCGTTTTATTCCATCAATAAACGGGAGGGTTATGTGATATATGCAAATTAGCCATGTGTTTGTGGGCATGCCTGCATTTGACACCCGATGACCCTGCTCAAATGTATTCACATAGCGTAGTGACTGACCTTTTTAGTCCAGTACACCCTTGCCCCTTTTAAAATGATCATGACACCCTGTCCTTTTCAGTTATCAGTTTAATATAAAAACGACATGCTTTATTCTCGAATCTCTGCTACATACTTCCGATCTTCCGCACTCCACTTCTCACCATATGTCTCCGAAGACAGACAATTTCATCATCAATGTTCATTTAAATACCTTTTCTTCAGTTGTTTATTTTCAATCAACAAAATAAATCGCAAGAAAGAACAACTTGAAATCAAAATCTAAACAAAACTAAAAAAAAAACGATGTTTTAAAATTTTCAGACAAATTTATTTACCTTGTTACAAGTCCTTATTAGATCGTTTTTACAGTGGATATCCGATTAAAGTTGTTGTCAGTAGTTTAATCCATGGTTTTTACAACCTGTAATTTCTTTTCATGAAGCCATATTACTTTATTTCACAAAAATAAACAAATATGATGTGAACTCTGGACATGCAGGAAAACTGAAACGTTGTGCTTTCTGAAGTTCTTCCGATTTTTAGAGCACCGTTGGTGTAGTAGAACAGTAACTAAGGGTGGGGAAAATAGGGTACCAATTTTGTGAACTCAACTCCTCTTACAGTTTTCAACCAAAAACCTTGAAACTTCACAGGATGTTTCTATATATATTGAGGATGAGCACCTGACTTTATGGAAATATTTCAAAATTTTTCCCCCATTTTCAAGACTTTGAAACTTAGTCACTTTTTAGCAAGTTTTGAATGGGGTACCTACTTTGTGAACTCAACTCCTCTTACAGATTTCAACCAAAAAGCTTGAAACTTCACAGAATGTGAATATAAATATTGAGGATGTGACCTGACTTTATGGAAATATTTCAAGATTTTCCCCCCATTTTTCCAGACTTTAAAACTTAGTCACTTTTTAGCAAGTATTTGAATGGGGGTACCTACTTTGTGAACTCAACTCCTCTTACAGTTTTCAACCAAAAGCCTTGAAATTTCACAGAATGTTTATATATATATTGAAGATGTGCACCTGACTTTATGGAAATATTTCAAGATTTTTTCTCCATTTTTCCAGACTTTGAAACTTAGTCACTTTTTAGCAAGTATTAGAATGGGGGTACCGACTTTGTGAACTCAACTCCTCTTACAGTTTCTCTTAAATTCAAAGTAATTTTATTGTAACATTTTAGTTGTCTAAATAATAATCAATTAATTTTCAATTAATCATATTCAGAAATATTTCCCCCTTTTGTACACAATTCTTGTCACACAAACTTTTTTGAAAGAGACAGTTGCCTGGACACTTTCTGTAATTGGGAGGTACAGACTATTAGCTTATTGTGTCAGGATGGTTTATACCAATTCAGGCTTTTGAAGCTCACTTGGACAATTTATATATATTCAACAATAATTTTAAATACATTTAAATTATTTCTAAAACAAAGGTTTTATTTTTATTTTTATTTTTTTTTTCAAATTAATTGTGAATTCAATGAATAAAATTAATGACTTCAACAATGGTTAATCTGTCAATTGCAAGTCAAGGGAAATAGCTGGTCATGGTGGAAGTTTTTTTGTGATGATGACACTATGTCGATGATGATGTGGCATGATGATCTGGTGGAGATGATGACAATAATAATGATGATGATGACATTCAGTTCTGCTGCTGCCGATGATGATGATGATGTCACCATGATGATGATGATATGACATGAGAAGATATGATGATGATGATGATGATGATGATGATGATGATAATGTGACATGAGGAGATATGATGATGATGTCACCATGATGATGATGTGACACGAGGAGATATGATAATGATGTTGATGATGGTGGTGACATGAGTTCTGTTGATGCCAATGATGATAATGATTATCGTGATGAAGAAGATGATAGTGATGGTGGTGATGAAAATAAGCTCTGCTGCTATGAATGATGATGGTGATGATGACGATGTGACTTGACGAACTATGATGATGATTATGATGGTGACATGAGTTCTGTTGCTACCGATGATGATGATGGTGGCAATGATGACATTCAGTACTGCTGAGCACTGCCGATAGTATGATGATGATGATGATGATGATGATGATGATGATGAAGATGGTTGTGATGATGATGATGGTGGTGGTGGTGATGACATTCAGTTCTGCTGCTGTCGATGATGATAATAATTCATGATGATGATGATGATAACAAAGCCAATGTCTTCATGCTGATGATGTGACATGATGATGATGATGATGACATTCAGTACTGCTGCTGCTGATAATGATGATGATTATGTGACACAAAGAGCTATGATGATGATGTGACCATATTAATGATGTAACATGAGGATTTCTGAAAATGATTAATATAATGGTGGTGGTGATTATCATGGCATGGGTTCTACTGCTGCTGCTAATGACGACGATGATGATGATGATGATATCTTCATGTTGATGATCAAAATGTGATATGAGGAGTGATAATGATGGTGATGGTGATGATTACAGATCCAGTTTGGGTTTTCTTCCAGTCAACTGCGTTTTAGTGGAGTTATGCCCCTTTCACTTTGTGAATTTTATCAAAATGATGGTTTCTCTGGACTTTTTTCCATTACGCTTGAGATATTTCACTCCGATTTGGGGTCGGGTCTTTAGTAGCCTCTCTTGGTTTTTGAAGAATTGAAAATTTATATTTATGCGAATTACTTAGTTTACTCAATTGATAAACATTGCGTGGCATGTCCATTTTGACCATTGTAACATATCTATATGTTAGAACCTAACAACTTGCATAAAAAGCAGACTTGTTGTTAGAAGCTTCCCGATCACAGTATGTTAGAAGCTTCCCGATCACAGTATCTATTATTTGCATGATTTTCATTTGTTACTGATTCATTAGACAAATCTCAGTTTCAAGTGCACATTTTTTTTATCAAATTGCTCAGTTTAGCTGATGCTTCAGTACCTTCAGTACTTTGATGATGTTGAGGCAATTTTGTCATATTTTAAAACTGTTTATCGATTAGATTTCACTTTCGTGAAAGGGAGATAATTCATACAGTGTTGTGTGCAAATGACCACATGTGGATTTTAAATACTTCACCATTAACATGAAACAGGAATATTGTGAGTGATAATTAGCAGTTTATTAAAACCCAGATTTAACCGCAAATGATCCAGTTACATACAACCGCTAGAATGTACCCCCTCATAGCGATGGTAGGGTCTGCAAAACTCTACTTTCTCTCTATCTGAAATGACAAAACGATCGGGTACGGCTTTATTAAATTTTAATTACTGGTTGTCTTTTTATATATTTATGAAATTATTATTTTCTACCATTTAATTTAGCAATACATGGTTTGGTACATTGTTTCTTTTTCCAAAAAACATCCGTCGGACTATGCATAGACCGAAACCCCCCTCCTCCAGGGGGGGGGGGGGATTTTCGGTTATATTCTGTCTTGCCACAACACCATTTTCTCAACTACGCCATACAACAGCACTGCAGTGCTATGTTTCTTAAAAGCAATTGACCGTTTCTCTATAAATTCACAACCAGCTGTTTCAGATCTCTTACCTGGGCAATGTTGAACCCCTGTTTTACACTACTGTGATCCAATATAACATCAGATATGTCTTTTCATTTCAGGCCAGAGAATTTGAGAATATGATCGGTTCATTGCAGAGTAACTTAAGTGGCAAGGACTCCATGTGTCAGTATTGTGCTAAAAAACTAGATTTACACATAGGTAAGAGAGTTATGACCCTTGACTTGTGGGTTAGGGAGGTATGCTTTATTTTTTATAAGGATTATTGGGTAGGCCAATGTGGTATAGAAGAAGTTAATTACAGTCCAACCTGCCTTAAAGGTCACCTCTATATAAGAATCACCTGCTTATAAAGGCCAGTAAAATTGTATCCCAATAGTTCTTTATTCATTTTATTTGAACCTGTATCTAAAGCCCACCTGCCCATAACGGCCACTTTACTGGTTCCCTTGGGTGGCCTTTATAGACAGGTTTGACTGTATAACTTATAATTAATAATAGTTAGAATTAATTCTTTGCTAGTAAAAGTTGTTAGAAAGTTCCAATTATAATCAAGACATCACAAGTGTTACTGGTCCCCTGGCAATGAAGTATTGTGTAATACCTGTATACCAAAACACAAACTAGTCCCAGATAATACCATGATAAACTCTTTTATCTAACATTAGACTAGTTGTACAGCGTTCACGATAGTGAACATGTACATTGTTGTCACTTTCTTCCAAGATATCGAGCTTCTTTGCTATGAAATTATAAGATATGAGTACACCTGGAAATAGTGCGCCTGGTAAATGAGCGTGAAAGAAGTATATCTGTTTTATCGTGAGATATGTATTCTGAGACGGGTAATGCATTTGGTTACATATGCACATTTGGAATAAATTTTCGGAATACATTTCGGAATCTAGTAAAATATTGCGACGGGATGCATCTAATAATTTCTGCAATTTGGCGAACTGATCTCATGTTTACAATAAAAAGTAGTTCGAGAAGTTTGCGTCCTACGATGTAAAATCATAACTTTTTATGAAATGAACAGCAACGGCAATTTGTTTAATTAATTCTTCGTGAAACCTACGGAAATTTAAATTTATTTTGAAGGTTATGATAACGTATTTTGATGTTGAGGCAATTGTGTCATATATTAAAACTGTTTATCGATTAGATTTTACTTTCGTGAAAGGGAGATAATTCGTACAGTGTTGTGTACAAATTTTAAATAGTCTTTTTACCAGTTCCGAACAGGGTTTCATATAAGCGCTGCTGCAGACGTCATCCACAAGCAGAGGAAATAAAATTTATGTGTTGTAATAACACAAATGTTTACTGATTCCAAAATATCGACACCTGTCCTCAAAAACACGTGGTAGTATGTTTTCTTGAAAAAAGCATTTCCGTGATCACGATTTGTTTACATCGTTAAACTAGGTCACCAACAATCTGCCGACCTGTCCTGCACATACATTTAGGAAGCGGTTGAAGTTTAATTAATGCCATACATTCAAGTAGAAGCAAATTGAGAAAGTTATTTTGCGATTCCTTTAATTGAACGGGATTGAAATTACATTTAGGAAGCGGTTGAAGTTTAATTAATGCCATACATTCAAGTAGAAGCAAATTGAGAAAGTTATTTTGCGATTCCTTTAATTGAACGGGATTGAAATTTTAGATTATTCAGTAGTAAAAATTCGGAACTGGTAAAACAACTGTACTTCACCATTAACATGAAACGGGAATATTGTGAGTGATAGCAATCAGCAGTTAATGAAAACCCAGATTAACAGCAAATGATCCAGTTCTATACAACCGCTAGAATGTACCCCCTCATAGCGACGGTAGGATCTGCAAAACTCTACTTTCTCTCTATCCCAAATGACAAAACGATCGGGTACAACTTTTTTACATTTTAATTACCGATTGTCTTTTTCATATATTTATGAAATTATTATTTTCTACCATTTAATTCAGCAATACATGGTTTGGTACATTGTTTCTTTTTCAAAAAAAAAAAACCATCCGTCGGACTATGCATAGATCGACCCCCCCAGCCCACCCCGAATTTTTGGTTATATTCTGTCTTGCCACAACACAATTTTCCCAACTACGCTGTACAACAGCACGACAGTGATATGTTTTTTCTATCTGATTTGACAAAATACAAGTTTTATCGAACACGTATGGTACAGAATCTCAACATTGGCGGTAAAGCGCACGTGCACTTTCTCATTGTTACGTCATCAGGGAGTCTTGGATTTGTTGGTCATAACATAGTTCAGTGGTTTTCTGTGGTAAAATGTAATTTTTTCACATAAAGTATTGTTTTTTTCATTATTTTAAATAACCTTATTGGAAATGTTAGATAAAAATATAATATACACACTGTGTATGTACAACCCTTCATATCAGGTCTCGTCCTTTTTTTGTAGCTGTATCACTACTCGTCGCGCAAGCGCGACTTGCAGTGGTACGGCTACATAAAAAGGACTCGACCTGATACTGAGTGTTGTACATACACACTGTGTATATAATATGTATTTATCAACTTTTATTAATTTCTGTTGAGAAATAAAGTTGTTAAAGCATGGACAGAAATATTTCACTCAAATAAACAAAGGGCAATAACTGTCCAATTGGGTTCTCCAGTTACAAAACACGAATTTGTCCATTCTGGTTATGAACCTTTATTTCTTTAATAGAAGTAATTTGTTTTCTATCTTTCCCTGATAATGGAGTTATGGTTGCTGAGTGGTTAAGGCATTAGCTTTCAACCCCAAGACAACTCTCTGCTGTGGGTTCAACCCTGGTAGTCTACAACATGTAGGAAAAGAGTATTTGTTGGTTTTTGTTGACTGGTTTAGTACCAATATTTAACTATTGAACTGTTTTGTAATGGCATTCATAGTCAGTATGAATGCCAAACCTTTGCACGACAAACTGAATATTGCATGATAGAGCACATTAGGATTGGTTTGTCGTGCAAAGGTTTGGCATTCATATTGACTATGAATGCCATTTCAAAACATTTATATTTTCATTAAAAAAAATTTTTTTTAAATCTGAAATTCATTTTGAGTGTTAATTTGTGTACAATCCTTGGATTATATTTTTGAGCGTTTTGACTAGAAATTGAACGTGCAAGAGTCACATGAATGTTTACTGCGTAATATGTATATTACGTGACGTAATTGTGTATTACATCATCAATATTGTCTTTGATTCAATGCACATGCACTGGGAGGATGCAAAAACATATTCCATGATCTTCAAAATATTGCAAATGCATTAGAGGAACTATCTAATTCAGTGAGGAAAAGTTTCAATTTACATGTGGAAATTTCTGATAGACTTTATGAAGTTCAAAAACAACTAGATCATCAAACACAAAAGCATTCCGTACCCCAAGAAATAAACAACCTGGGAACATTGAGGCAGCCATTTTATTTACCAGGTTGTAGTTCCCCGGGAACGTGTATTGCCGATATTAATATTCAAACACAGTGATGCGGTCTTTAGCATTTATAGGACTATAAATGCCATTGCTCTCAAACTGGAAGAAATTATACACAAGGCTAATGAAAATAAAATGATATAAACAGTCTGTGATGCTTATATACAACATTGTGGTCAAGTGAACTAGCCAAATAAAGGCAACCATAAATATGCAACTAGGTCAAAGCAGATCATAAATGTGACACAAAACTCGGGCTCCAGATTAATAAACTGTAGCGGTCTGGGTAGCTCAGTGGTAAAGCACTCGCCGATATTGCGGGAAGTCTTGGGTTCGATTCCTGGTCTGACCCTGCATTTTTTCTTTTTCCTGTTACATTTGGGGCTTGTCTGACCCTGGGAAGTGGCTGACCAACAGGTTGGTTCCAGGGTGGAACCTGGTGGTTTCGTTTCAAGGGTGTTGAATAGAAAAAAAGGAAGAAGGAATATAGCAGTCTGGGTAGCTCAGTGGTAGAGCACTCACCTATAGTGCAGGAGGTTTTGGGTTCGATCCCCAGTCCGACCCTGCATTTTTTCTCTTTCCTGTTATGAAGCAAAATGAGTAAAATATGGTTCATCAGTGTCAAATATGATCATTACTCCTTAACATTTTTTGTGGAACTTTTGATAAAAATTTATGTCAAATATTTCGGAAATAACATCACTACAGTAAAAATGTCATCTGATGTGATTTTATAAGGATTTATGTCAAATATTTTGGAAATAACATCACTACAGAAAATGTTATCTGATGTGATAAGGTATCCTGTGGAAATAATTGTTCTGCACAAGCTTTAGGGAGTATCAAATGGTAGATTATTTGTCAGACATCATCTTTGATTCTCATAAATCACCAAAATATAATACAGTCCTGCCTCCCTTAAAGACCATCTCTATATAAAGACCACCTGTTTATAAAGGCCAGTAAAATTGTATCCCAATTGTTCTTTATTCATATCTTTTGAACCTGTATATAAAGGCCACCTGCCCTTAAAGGCCACTTTTACTGTTTCCCTTGGGTGGCCTTTATAGACATGTTTGACTGTACTAAAATTTAAAAAAACATGAAATAAAAAGGAGGTACAATGGCACATCTGTTTGTCTTGTCAGGAAAACCTGATGTGATGTAATATAAAATTCATGCAGCTGATAACGTAAGTAATGCTCTCTAACTTGTACTCTCGTCACTGTATTATATGTTTTGTGTTTTACAGAACTTTTACAAAAAGAACTGCTTCCTCAATCCATTGATAATGAAGACGAGATATTACTAGCCATTGCGGGAATTAAACAGGTAATATTTAATAACCTTAATCACATGTTGATGATTGATACAGATTTTTTAAGGCTACTGAGTTTTATAATTTTGTTATGGCTGCATTCTTCTGCATTAGTTTATTACTCAAATATCATAAAAAATATCTCAAATAATAAAAGCAAAAACACTATTATAATTGCATACTACATCAAAGGTATTGTGTACTCATTGGTAATTGAAGATGCATTGTTACTGGTAACTGATTCCTGAGATTGTTACAGTTGTTTAAAGAATTTTTTTACTGCGTAGCATAGCACAGCATAGATGTTACATTGTTGTCACTTCACTGTTTTTTTAGGGGATTTGCCATCTGATGTGTTTTAGAATTTTTGGCACAAAAATATACTCAGTATTAATGTATGGGTCAGAGATGCGGGGATTTCAAAAGTATGATGTGCTAAAACATATAAGAGTCTGGTGAAAGTCCACCTCACCACCTCACTGTGACATAAGTGTGCATCAGAAATAGTGTGTCATGGAAATGAACGTAGGTGGAATATATATATATATATATATATATATATATATATATATATATATATATATATATATATATATCTGTTTTGTTGTGAGGTGTGGAGGTGTGGATTATTAGACAATCATGTAACGGATCTGTTGTTTTGATTTTTTAAAGGTTCGTGATGTTTTAAAAGGCACATTGAAGTTCTCAGAAAATTTGATAGCAGAAGATCCTATCATGAAAGATCATTTCAACAAAGAAGGTCCAAACTCGTCACCGGAATCTGATCATTCTGGCACTCAGCCAGAAAAAATTACTATGCCATCTAATGCAACATCAGATCGTGCAAAACTATTTTACATGAGCAGCGAGGAAAATTCAGAGGCGGCAGAATCTCCTACAGATGGCGCTCATTCTTCAAAATATCAAAATAAAGATTTAGAACTAAGTGATTACAAATTGACACACGGAGGAGCTCTTCATTATGGAGGAAGTAATAGTGCTAAGTCTGGGGGAAGTTGTATCACAGATTACAAATCGTATACCGGAAATGTGGAACATAGAAAAAATTCGGACCAAAAAGATTTGGGGTCTAGTCCAAATCCTCTGTATCACGCTGGTACTTCAGATTCCTCCTCGGATGAAGATTATACATAGTTAACCAGTGTTTTTATTGCTGTCTAGAATCAAAAGGGGAAAAGTCACAGAAAAAGGTCAAAGCACATTTGTAGTGTAATCTTTATTTTCCAGAAAATATACAGTGAAAAGCAGATATACAGTAAAACCTGGATTCATCGCCACAATTTGTTCTGTCAAAAAGGGGTTTGGCGGTAAATAGGGGGAGGCGAATAAAGAAAAACATAAACAAAATGGATTTTGGGACTTCAAAATAGTGTGGAGATAAGCGAGGTTGCAATGTTATTGAGGGGCATTATAACCAGGTTTTACTGTACACATTTCTAAAAATTATTGGTAGGTTTTCACAAATTTAAAAGTTTAAGTAGCCGATTTTAACAAAATTTGTCAAAATCATAAAGTCCTTTTTAAAGTTTTTTTCTTTAAATTTGCTAAAATGGGTTACTTTTTGAAAAAAAAATTCTGAGAATTTAGTAGACATTAATTTTAACTCATTGGATTACATTGTAGATGAAGTTTTATTTAGTAAACACTTTCACTGACTGGTACATAATATTCTTTCACTTCTGTTCTCATGGTTCTTGGATGAAGGATTGAGGAAACTGAAGTACCAGTACTTGGAGAATATTATCAAACTTTGGGTAAGGCACCTACTGTATTTCCACAAATTTGGTGCACATGGAAAATGCAAGAATAAAGTCATATTTTTCTACAAACTCACAAAAAAATTTGTCAAAACTTGTTACAAAATATACTGACCTAATACGAAAAAATATTTTTTATGCATCCCAAAAAAATTTAATTCTGTACATAGAACAATTTTTTAACTTTTTAACAAAACAACAAATATAACTATGTCAAAATTATCCTTTCTGTACCTTCTTACTCTGAACAACTATAAATGTTATGTCATAATTTGAATATTCATGATAATAACCTGATCAACAATGACCTACCTGACCCTAAATACCCTGATGTAACTTTGAATGAGACCCAATTGGTGTATAAATTTGATCAAATTTCCAAAATTTTTGCAAAATGTCTCTATGTACAGGAGAACTGAACAATGATGTTTTAATTTAAAAATATAACTTGGTTAGGTCAGTGCATTTTAAATGCATTTGATTGATTGTTTAATTGAAACATTTTCAATGAAAAGAAATAAATAATAAAAGCCATGTGCACTCAATTTACAGGAATAAAGTTACACATAAAATCACAAAATTTTACCCTGTCTTAAACTTTGAAAAGCCAGCTATTTTCAAGAACAATTTGTAAACTTGTAGATAAAACTTTAATTCTCAACATTTTTGTACGGCGTTCACCACAGTGAAAGCGTACATTGCTATCGCTTACTCTAAAATCGGGTTTCTTTACTATGAAATAGTTTGAAATAGTACGCATTGGAAATAGTGTGCCTGGTATATTAAACGTGAAAGGAATATATCTGTTTTATCCTGAGACAGGTAATGCATTTGGTTACATATGCACATTTGGAATAAATTTTTGAAATACATTTCAGATTCTAGTAATCTAGTTTTTACTTTTCATTACATTATTCTCTGTTGACTTTTGACTTTTTTGTGTGACTTTTCTACTTATATTTATATTATAATATATATATATATATTAGTGATAATTTATTTATTTGTGCAATCCTATATATACTGTACCACATGCATATTATAAGGCCAGTGTTCGTACAGATATTTGGACTCCAAATTTAAGGACTTTTTAGGGTCTTTTCATGGTCTTATTTGCAAATTTAAGGTCTACTCAGAGTGACAATTTTAGCAAAATAATATTGGTGTAAAGGTAATTAAATCAATAAAACAATTACTTACTTGTCCATAGTAACAACAATGAAGGATGAAGTTGGACCTTCGACAGGAGCAGATACCTTTAAATTGCTCATTTCAATGTAACTTGTTAATTAATTTATTTATTTATATCAGTCTATTCCCAACCACTTAATATCAAAATACAAACGGCACCCAACTGGCCAAATTCAAGGGCTTTTTAGGGCCTTCAGGATAAATTCAAGGGCCTTTTAGGGTCAGACTTGTTTTTAGGGTCTTTTTAGGGCAAACCTCAAAATTTAAGAACTTTTCCAGGCCTGTATGAACCCTGGAGGTTGAAATAATTACACTACATTTTTATAATTAGCTGTATAAATTAATTGAGCAATTGATTAATAAACCATGTGAACAGTTGTCAAGTGTCGTGTGATGGAGTTGAGTGGAGTAATGATGTTTTAGGCTCCGGTTAGGATTCTTTCTCTTATATCAAGGCAGTTAGATCTGGAATGTTAGAGGGAACCAGTGCCTGGAAAAAACCACTGACCATTAGCAAGCAAACTGATAAAACTGTCTCACATTATAAAGTGCTGGAGTGGGATTTGAGCCTACATTTAGATGGTGAGAAACTGTGTGATCCGTAAGGGCGCTGTTTAAACCACTTGGCCACCGAGAAGTCTCTTGTATATGACTGATTTTACTTGCATGTTAACTGTGTAATATCCATTCATGTTTATGGATTGCTATTATTTTTATTAGAATCATATGTAGCAGAATTTTCATAGTTTGACTTTATATTTACGGGTCTTTAATTTTGATTTTCGAGTTGTTGTGTTGTTCCAAATATGGATTTCAAAATATTAAAAGGAGAATTTACTACATTTAACCACCCCACCCTCTGACACACACACACACACATCCACCCACACACACACATGTAATTGATAATTTTATCCATGTGAAATTGTGACCAGGAGGATATATTTTTATCATGTTCATAGTGAAATCTACTGTATATTGCTTTATTTTCACGATGTCAAATTTTCGCGGTTTGACGATGACTAGTCATTAGTCAGTAGTGTATTCACGGTGTCAAATTTTCGCGGTTTGACGATGACTAATGTATTCGCAGTATCATATTTTCGCATCTTATCTGATTCAAGGAAGATTAATGGGTTGGTAATACCAGCGTCTATTCATGGTGGTTTCACTATATTCACAGGAATACACTTGACCGCGAATATAGCGAAAATAAAACCATAGTGAAATATAAGCATTATACAGTATCTGATGGAATAAACAACATTGCATATTCTGTAAAATATTATCCTTGGATGATATTTACTTTTACAGTACTAGTATTATTCATGGAACAAATCTCACAAAAAACATTTTTCTAGGAAAATATTTCATGGGGGATAAAATAAATCGTCACACACACACACACATACACACAACACACACACACACACACACACACACACACACTGTTTCATTTGGATTTCCAACCGTCCTTTGCAGAGCTGCTAATCCTATTTTTTGTAATTGCGGGTCCGACGCAATCCACTAAATGAAGGGGCTTGGCAGACTGCTAAGCTGGGTGCATCAGGAAAAATTTAAAATTAAATTTATATGGTGTTTTGTGGTGTGATTTCACAGAGAAATGTACATGGCGATTATGAGATTTTACTACCTGCTATAATACCCATTACACCCTTAGTCCACCCATGTAATAACTCAAATTTGTTATGATTGTATGTATGTGGATTTGGTAATAAATGAACACTGCAAATCCTTAAAAAAATTATTTGCAGGTCAATCCCCTTCTTGGTGGTTCAGCGTGAATTTATGTGTAAATGCGGGATGGACCTGCGGGATGCTGGTCAGCTGGCAGCTCTGTTTTGACATCCCATAATTGACACTGCTGTAAAAATTTATTATACAAGACTAGTTTATATTTTTTTATGTGGGTATTATATGTTCTTGATGTTATGGATACACAAACTTTAGTTTAGGCAGTATTAACAAGGAATGAAGTTTTCTGCTATACCACATGATCAACACCCCTTAACGTTTGTGCAGGACTTTTTGGCAAATAGTTACATTTTATGTTCCCCAAATAATGTTGTTTTTACAGGAAAAACATAAACTTACTTGGTTCCATATCCAGTGGAAACTAGAACTGTCTCTTGAGAGTCAAATAGAGTCAAATACCTCCAACATTTCATGTTTTCCTGCGATCTTGACTTTCTGATATGACCTTGGTTCAAGGTCATGACACACCTCGGACCATGAAGATTATTCATGTCAAGTTTTATGATAGCTTTCCATAACAATTATAAGATATGGCCCGAACATGATTTTACATGGACAGACAGATGGATGGATGGATGGACAGACAGACATGCTGTTTCCTACCCCCCCCCCCCCCCCCACAAGTTGGGGGGGGGGTATAATGATTGTTCCAGGAAAAATGTTATGGGGTATCATGTGGTACAGCAGTGAACCTCATCAGACAATTTTCAAAACACACCATGGTTATTTACAAGTACCGATAGCACTGCAGGTATTGTTAAGGAATAGTACATCACTTTGTATTAGACAAATGCTAGATGAAATAGATTCATTTATTATAAATTTAGACTAGAGGTTAATTATTTGAATTATGATTTTTTTCATGGTAATATTGCAATATCATCCCCCAATTTTATAATAGATGTGGAGCATATGCAGCATAGATCAAGCATCATGACCCAATTGACTTATCGCCGGCAACAGCTTTTATGTTCCGACACTGGCGGCCATCACAGTACCAAAGCAGCGCCATGGCAACTAATGATGTTCTAGTGTCAGTGACGTCATTAAATATCACAATTCAGGTCGAGTTTTCATTCTTTTTGCGTGTAGTTCAAGCATGCTGGGCCTTTGTCAGAACATTATGGGTGTGGCCGGCGATCCGTCAATTACAAAATATATGCAGGGGTTATAGGTCAGCTTCACTTCAAGTTCTTGTTTGACTATTTGTTATTTGTTCAATTTTCTCTACAAATTCTTGTTACATTTTTGTTGCATGTATAATATATATTAATTATATGATTTGTTTACCTTTAAGAAATGTTAATATATTTAATTTAGAATAAATGTTACCAAATAAGAATAAGATCTTTTTTGTATCTTTTTTGTCAGTTTTCTTGCAAGAAATGCAGAACAGCTGATGTTATATGCTTGGTGTTTATGTCAGCTTTGCTGGCAAATGTTAAACAAACCAAAAAGTAAAGAAGAGCTCATGTTGTAGTCAAAAGTGAAACATAAAAAGAGAGCTGGTGTAATAATTAAAATCTTGAGTTGAGTAATGGTATTTAACATCCCAGTCAAGAATATTTCGCTTATATCGAGACGTCACCAGCTATAGGTGAAGGTGCAGAAATTACGCTGATGGCATTATACAGCAGGTTCTTTATCATGCCAAGCTCACCATGACATGGGACCTTGTTTATTAGTAAAGCTTGTGAAAGATATTTGTGTCAATTTTAATGTCAAAAGTGAAAAAAAGCAAGAACTACATGGGAGCTCATGATATATACCTTTGACATATCTGTCGGTTTTAGTGTCAAATGTTAAACAAAGCAAGACATGCATAGGAACTCTTGTCATACCCCCAGCATATGTATCAGCTTTGATTTAATTGCTAAACAAAGCAAAAAGTGCATAAAACTTCATGTTGAATCCCTTGACATGTATATAAGAAGCTGCGGTGGCCTAATGGACAAGACGTCGGCCTTCATATCTAGGGTCTTTTACTGCTGTAAGTTCGAGTCCCGCTCGGACCACATGTGGAAAAGTGAATTTTCCTTGCCCTTGGCCTTTACTGATGCACCTGGTATCAGTATAATGGACTGGGGATGGAACACTTGGCTGTGGTGTACTGACTCTGTGAGCTAGCATGTTAAAGTCGCCCTGAGTGCGTGCTAGTACAAGGCAGACCATACAACACACTCGCACTTCACATGCATACACAAAATTGTTCATAAAATAATCCATAGAGATCAATAAAATAGTTCTCGTGCGAATAGCTGAAAAATAACTGATGCGACGTTAATTAAGCATCTTTCAACCAACCAACCTTGACATGTGTGTAAACTTTAATGCCAAATGTTAAACCAAAAAGGAAACAAGACCTCATATTTTAGTCAAAAGTGAAACATAAATCTTGGTTCAGAGTAGCTCTTGACATATCCTTGACAGTTGTGTCAGCTTTGATGTTAAATAATAAACAAAGTAAGAAGTGCCATAACTTTCACATGTTTCACATTTGTGTTGACTTTGATTTTGAATGGTGAAAAAAAACAAAAAGTAAAGAGAAGCTCATATTGTAACCTTAATAAAACAAACAAGGTTCAGAGTATCTCTGTTATATCCTTGATATTTCTGTCAGCTTTGATGTCACAGAAGCTCATGTTGTAACCCTAATAAAACAGAGATGTTTAGAGTGTCTCTGTTATACCCTTGATATTTCTGTCAGCTTTGATGTCACAGGAGCTCATGTTGTAACCTTGATATACATGTTTGTTTTAACTTTAACGTTAAAAGTGAAACATAAAGAGAGATACAGCGGAGTTTTTGCAATAACACTTAATGTGTGTGTCAGCTTTGATGTCAAAAGTGAAATATCAAATAAATACAGAGTAGCTCATGTTAAATCGTTTGACATTATTTTGTTTTGAAACATAGAATTGTACAGAGTAGCTCATGTTAAATCTCTTGACATTCATGTCAGCCTTGATGTCAAAAGTGAAACATAGAATTGGTACAGAGTAGCTCATGTTAAATCTCTTAACATCTGTGTCAGCTTTGATGTCAAAAGTGAAACATAGAATTGGTACCGAGTAGCTCATGTTAAATCTCTTGACATTTGTGTCAGCTTTGATGTCAAAAGTGAAACATAGAATTGTACAGAGTAGCTCATGTTAAATCTCTTGACATTCATGTCAGCCTTGATGTCAAAAGTGAAACATAGAATTGGTACAGAGTAGCTCATGTTAAATCTCTTGATATTTGTGTCAGCTTTGATGTCAAAAGTGAAACATAGAATTGGTACAGAGTAGCTCATGTTAAATCTCTTGACATTTGTGTCAGCTTTGATGTCAAAAGTGAAACATAGAATTGGTACTGAGTAGCTCATGTTCAATCTCTTGATATTTGTGTCAGCTTTGATGTCAAAAGTGAAACATAGAATTGGTACAGAGTAGCTCATGTTAAATCTCTTGATATTTGTGTCAGCTTTGATGTCAAAAGTGAAACATAGAATTGGTACAGAGTAGCTCATGTTAAATCTCTTGATATTTGTGTCAGCTTTGATGTCAAAAGTGAAACATAGAATTGGTACAGAGTAGCTCATGTTAAATCTCTTGATATTTGGGTCAGCTTTGATGTCAAAAGTGAAACATAGAATTGGTTGGTACAGAGTAGCTCATGTTTAATCGTTTGACATTTGTTTTGAAACATAGAATTGTACAGAGTAGCTCATGTTAAATCTCTTGACATTCATGTCAGCCTTGATGTCAAAAGTGAAACATAGAATTGGTACAGAGTAGCTCATGTTAAATCTCTTGATATTTGTGTCAGCTTTGATGTCAAAAGTGAAACATAGAATTGGTACAGAGTAGCTCATGTTAAATCTCTTGACATCTGTGTCAGCTATGATGTCAAAAGTGAAACATAGAATTGGTACCGAGTAGCTCATGTTAAATCGCTTGATATTTGTGTCAGCTTTGATGTCAAAAGTGAAACATAGAATTGGTACAGAGTAGCTCATGTTAAATCTCTTGATATTTGTGTCAGCTTTGATGTCAAAAGTGAAACATAGAATTGGTACAGAGTAGCTCATGTTAAATCTCTTGATATTTGTGTCAGCTTTGATGTCAAAAGTGAAACATAGAATTGGCACAGAGTAGCTCATGTTAAATCTCTTGACATTCATGTCAGCCTTGATGTCAAAAGTGAAACATAGAATTGGTACAGAGTAGCTCATGTTAAATCTCTTGATATTTGTGTCAGCTTTGATGTCAAAAGTGAAACATAGAATTGGCACAGAGTAGCTCATGTTAAATCTCTTGACATTCATGTCAGCTTTGATGTCAAAAGTGAAACATAGAATTGGTACAGAGTAGCCCATGTTAAATCTCTTGATATTTGTGTCAACTTTGATGCTAAAAGTGAAACATAGAATTGGTACAGAGTAGCTCATGTTAAATCTCTTAACATTCATGTCAGCTTTGATGTCAAAATTGAAACATAGAATTGGTACAGAGTAGCTCATGTTAAATCGCTTGATATTTGTGTCAGCTTTGATGTCAAAAGTGAAACATAGAATTGGTACAGAGTAGCTCATGTTAAATCTCTTGATATTTGTGTCAGCTTTGATGTCAAAAGTGAAACATAGAATTGGTACAGAGTAGCTCATGTTAAATCTCTTGATATTTGTGTCAGCTTTGATGTCAAAAGTGAAACATAGAATTGGTACAGAGTAGCTCATGTTAAATCTCTTGATATTTGTGTCAGCTTTGATGTCAAAAGTGAAACATAGAATTGGTACAGAGTAGCTCATGTTAAATCTCTTGATATTTGTGTCAGCTTTGATGTCAAAAGTGAAACATAGAATTGGTACAGAGTAGCTCATGTTCAATCTTTTGATATTTGTGTCAGCTTTAATGTGAAATATTAAGCAAAAGCAAAGTAAGAATTGCTGAGGAGTTCATGTTATAACCTTGAAATTTGTGTCATCTTTGATGTCAAGAGTGAAACCTAAAAATTAATAGACTAGCTCTTGATAAACTCTTGATATATGCATAAATTTCAAAGTCAAAGTTTCTTGTAAAGGTGCAGTTTTATTCCTCAGTTAAGACTCTTTCACTTATATCAAGACAGTCAGTTCATGGATGGTGGGGAAAACCTGCATTCCAGAGGAAACCATCAGTCAGAACTGACAATTTTTCTCGCAGTACTAGGATCTGTCCTGAGTGGGATTTCAACCTAGGTGGTGAGAGGCACCATGCTCCATAAGTAAGCACCGAGTTAGACCATTCAGCCACTGAGGCCCACTTGTGATTTTGGTCCATCTTGACAATTTTTTAGACTAACCACTTATTCCAGTCGGCCACTTAAAATAAAAAAGGACATCAAGGGGACATTAAAATGATCTGTATTTTGCATTTTGCATTGCTTATGACATAGTGCAGTGTGTGCGTGTGTTTGCCTGTGTATATTGTTAACACCTATTTTCGACTTCTCCTCTGAAACTACTTGAAAAGAAATATATATATAAGCTGGTGCAATTCAGATTGTTCATGGCGTTACCATGGCTACGAAAACTAGGTCAATGTGACCTAGCTAGTGATGCAAAAAATCTTATAAAAATCATTTCCAAAATAGATGATGGAGAAAAAAAATCTGATGTGATATTTGTCTTCTCTTAGGGTCTTATGCTTTTACATGTACTCTTTGATTTCATGAAATTTGGGCGGAAAATGGGTTACACATTTTTGCATTTGATTTTGAAAAAAATGTAAAATAGCTTCTGAAATTGTTATAACTTGACTTTTTGAACAGATAATGACATGGCGTTTTTAGTTTTTACATATTCTTGTAATTATCTTCAAAATGGGGTCAAATTCAAAGTTTAAGGTTATCCCACAGTCTAATTTTTGTGTTTTTATCAATTATCTTGAAAACTATAAACGTTTTATTTAAATATTGTTAGTATTGATGTAACAATCAATTGATATATAGATGAATGTCAGCGGTTCAAAGGTCAAGGTCACAAATACATAACAATGCTGATATAACTTATTTTATTATTATTACTACTACTTTGCTGTCTATAAATATAAGTATATTAATTTAATAAAGATGAAGCAGTGTTTTTTGCATTTGGGACCAAACTGTGTAACTAACGACTTTAAACTTCTGCAAGGGACATATTATCAGGCCCATGTGCCTTTTGTTTATATATAAGAGGTGCCAAAATATTTTTTCCTTTTGAGTTATTATTATTATGTGTTTTGTGAAGTCGTATCTGGATTCCATGGATTCCGGGTCCGGATGATTTGATTTTAATCCTATTTAGAAATTCTTATACGCAGTCTACTTCCTAATGCATATTAGTTTTGTCAACATTGAGTAGCATTGAGCGATTGTTTTTCTAGTCTTTTTGGTTGTTAATATTGAAGGTATTTAATTGAATTTAATTATTTTTTTTATTCCTGTTATGATACAATAGGCATGTTTGATGTAGTTTTGTTTGATTGAAGACTCGTTATTTTTATATTTGTTTGTGATTTCCTGTTCGTATTTGTAACTCCATGCATTTTTTTGAGGCGGCTGTTCCAGTCATTGTTTTGAATGATTTTATTAAGTTTTAAGGTTTATACTGATGCAACTTCTTTTTTCAGACTTTCCCATACTTCTGTAACAGTCGATCTATATGTAGAGGGTGATGTAGTGTATCCTCCATTGCCATAATAGGTTCATGCAGCTGTGGAAAATTTACACACAAAAAAAATGTACAGGATTTGTATCAGAGGCGAGTCTTTCCCTTGGCCTGGTGGACTAACAGTTCAAAAATGAATGAATTTAAAGAAAATAGGTCTCAATTGAGTTATAATAGTTTAATTATTTACAAAGTAAATGATATACATGGGAATAAATACATGCGGAAATAAATATGTTTATAAAAAACAAAGTAGTTATTGCCCCGTATGTGTTAATAACAAATGTATTATTACCACACATTATTTATACCCTTATTTAATAGTATGCATGTATATGGACTTTATAACTTTATTGTTGGATATAAATACATCAATTTAGTGATAATTAAAGTACATTTAATCTAAACTTGTCATATTTTGGTCAAATAATAGATTATTTTGATAAAAACGGAAATACGGTTGTAGATCAGCCATTTTGTTTTCGCTATACGGTCGGATCGTTTTGTGCAGTTCATCGCGATCAAAGATCGATCATCAATCATTTAGACAGCAACTTTATGGAAAAATATCAATAAAATTTTGTTTTAATTCAAAATTGGACTACTAGTAGTATTTAATCCTATTCAATTGATGTATGAAGTTACATGCATACGGTTATACGGGTATAAAAAAAACGTAATAACATCAACTTATAAAATATGAGAGAATCTAGTAGACAAAAGTGTGATAAAAAGTTAAAAAAGCTACCAGCTATAAAGAGTCAGCAAGGATCAATTTAGGAAATCTTTTGTTATTAAAACAATGCTTGACTGGAACCATTAAGAAGAAATTGTGCATGCCAAAACAGTAGAGGGTTTCAAAAACGCCCTCCAAAATTGCTGCTAACAACACCAAGCAGCGATATCTCTACTGTTGATCAAATATCCAGAATTGGATCCATCAATGTATATAAACAGATACAGATACAGAAAAAATTATAATATATACTTCGTGTTTATATTCTGTTATTTCCTTCCTTATATGCCTTTAATTTATTTTGTATTTCAGGATGTTTACTTAAACAGCATTCTAGGATGGAAAAATGGCAAACGGACCAGACTGATACAGTACATAAAGACTACCCTTATACAGTTGTGAAAAAGGAAATAGAAGAACAATGGCAAACAGACCAGCCTTTTGAAAATGAACTAATACCCGAGAACTACCCTTCTACGGTTAACGAGCAGGGAAGAACAAACCAGTGGCACACAGACCAACCTTCTGAAACTGAACTGGAACTAACGGGCTACCTTTCTAGGGTTGTAAAAAAGGAAGTAGTAGAACAATGGCAAACAGATCAATCTTTTGAAACAGAACTAGAACAAAAGAACTACCCTTCTAAAGTTAATGAACATGGATTTACAAACCAATGGCACACAGGCCAATCTTCTGAAACTGAACTAGAACAAAAACAAGTGCATCAGGAATACCCTTCTACTATTGTGAAAAAGGAAATAATAGAACCATGGCAAACGGACCAGTCTTCTGACCCTGAACTTGAACCTTCTACAGTTAAGGAACAGATAATGACAGACAAATGGCAAGCACTTCAGACTTCTCAAACTGAACTAGAAAATAAAGACAACCTTTCTACAGTTGTAAAGAATGAAATAGTAGAACAAACGGACCACTTTTCTGAAACTACACAACAAGCAAACACAAACCAGTGTCCCAAGATACATGTCTATAGTATAGATATGAAAATCCTCTCTGACAAGGAGGTTGCACTGAAACCATGGGCAAGAGAAAATGGACAAATTGCTGAACCTCCACCCGACCCTGGACCTCCATATGAATGTGACATTTGTGGAAAACAATTCACACGATCTCGAAATCTCTCAAGACATAAAAAAGTTCACAATGGATTAAAGCCGTATAAATGTGATATATGTCATGCCCAGTTCACTCATGCTTGTAGTCTTGTCCAACATAAGTTTATACACACTGGTCATAAACCTTACCAATGTGAAATCTGTAAGAAACAGTTCTCGCAGTCAGGAAATCTATCCCAACATAAACTGCTACATTCCGGTCAAAAGCCGCACAAATGTGATATTTGCGATAAGGAATTTGCCCATTCCGGGAACCTTGCAAGACATAAACTAGTGCATACGGGAGAAACACCGTATAAATGTACCGAATGTAGCAAACAATTCGCTCATCACTTTAGTCTTAGTCAACACAGGTTAATATGGCACACAGGACAAAAACCTTTTAAATGTGATGTGTGTGAGGCTCAGTTTACAAACTCCGGAAATCTACGCCAACACCGATACATTCATACCGGAGAGCGTCCAAGGAAATGTGACATGTGTGACAAACAGTTTAGGCATGTAGGTACTTTAGCTAGGCATAAACAGAAAGTACACAATGTGTCCAAAGACCAAAAAATGGAAGATGGAAGTTGAATGATGGAACAAAGAAGTGGTGTAATACAACAAAAAATACTGAAGTGGTGATTGACAGGGAAGTGATGTCATTGAACAGAGAAGTGATGTCATTGTACAGGGAAGTGATGTTGAAAATTTCTGTTCAAAAGTTAATGCACACATTTTTTCAGAATCAGATAGAAGAAACTTAAGTCAAAAACTATTTTATATGAAATATTTTAATGTTATTAATATTTTGAGTTTTCACAAACCAATTGGTTAAGCTAACAGAACTTTGGACAACTGGACCCTGTTTGATAAATACCGGTACAACTCATATGCATAGTTTGTCTCACTGACTGATTAGTGATAAATGACATCAATACTATATCTACAACATATACAGTACAGACCTGTCGAAAGTTTAACACTAAGCTTAAGAGTTGGTGTCAAATCAGCAGTTTATCTCGATCCCTCGTTAGTTATATTAACACCGATAGCTTTACAGCAGCTGAAATCAATCTCTCGGCAGATTTTCGGTCATATCCATATCTCGGTCTTTCAGTAGTAGACTTTTTTTCAATAGTTCAGTGTTAAACTTTTGACATGTCTGTACTGTACACTGCCATTCATAAACATCTATACAAATTTATATTTCCCATAGGCTTATATTACAGTCATCATGTTATATTTCATTCATCCTACATTTTGTATTAAAATATTGAAGTCTTTGCAGTACAGTTAAACCTGTCTATAAAGGCCACCCATGGAACTAGTAAAATGGTCTTTATGGACAGGTGACCTTTATATACAGGTTCAAATAACATGAATAAAGAATAATTGGGATATAATTCTACTGGCCTTTATAAGCAGATGGCCCTTATATAGAGATGGCCTTTAAGGCAGGTTGGACTGTATACAAATTTATAATTTTCATAGGTTTACATTATAATCATAGTGTCAAATGTCAGTCATCCTACATTTTGGAATAAAATGTTGAATTTTTGCAGTTTTTGAAAATGATATCTTAAAATATACTATCTAAATGTACAGTTACAGGTCTGTCGAAAGTTTAACACTGAGCTAGCGAAAAGGAGTCAAAACTCAGTTGTCAGGAGACCGAGATATGGATACCTCGTGGCCCAAAAACTGCCGAGAGATAGGTAGCACTGAGCTGCAGCTATATAGCTCATGATGGGCCAAAATGAGCTGTGTATTGGGCACAAATTCGTCAGTTTGGTGTTAAACTTTCAACTTGGTTGTACCTTATGCAACAAAAGTGTTTTCCTTGAAAAGCAATGTTCTTTGAACTTTATTAAATTTATTGCGAAAACAGTATGAAAAAATGGAAAAAATATTTCAAGATGAAAACACTAATTTAGCTGAAAAACACCCGGCTTAAGTAGAATGATGTTTTCAACAATTTGATTTTGTGAAGCCGATTTCCAGCCTGTTATGATGCCACCAGTTTTAAACATGTATAACAAAGTAATGATTGACTGAATTTTGTTTTACATGTCATTCAAGAATGATTCACTTATATCAAGATGTCACCATAAATGACAAATATAGGTGGAGTGGCAGAAATGTTGACATTTATATTGCAGTGCACTCAGTGCAATGTTGTGAATGCCTGTTGTGACATGCGACATCTTTTTTAAGGTCTCTGATGAAAGAAACCCAAGACTTTAATTTCTAAATACCAAGTACTTGGCGAAAGAACCGACACTATTTTCAAGTCTTGGTCAGACCCTGGCTGGGTTTCGAACCCCAACCTTCCACATATGAAGTGAGCACTCTACTAACTGAGGTACTATAGTAGTATATATTACAATCTATGGATGTCAGTATATAGATAGGTTAGTACACAGGACTTTCATTATATCCTGGCTTTTAACTAACATTTTGACTCTCAGGGATTGAATTTGACACCTGTTACGCAGTGTTATGTAATAAATTCCAAGTAATGTAATACCCACCTTGTAGTGTAATAGTTATTTTCGTATAGTGTAATAACACCTTGTAATAAAGAACGGTATGTAATGTACTAAAACCATGTTTCACATTATGTGATAAATTTTTCGTGTAATGTAAAAATGAAATTCGGCGAATTAAGGGTTGAGGTAAAAATGGAAACGTCACTCGATATTTAAGATCAGGGTAATTTAAGGTCAGTAATGTTGTAATGCCTTTTTTCTTGATGCCAAATGAAGTCTGTTATGTCTACACTTATCCTTAACCGTTGACAAATTTGGCTCACGGTCAACGTCAAGGTCAGTGGTTGGAACAAATTCGTTGGCCCTTAGTTTGCCCAATTTAATTTTGATATTTCATTTTTAATACATAACGCGACACCTTGTTTTATTTTATTACACACCGTTTTTATTACATAACAAGGTGTCTACATTAAACAAAAGAAATTATTACATTACAAGATGGTTATTACATTACTTGTCATTCATTACATAACACAACATTTCAGAATAGTCAATTTTGTTTACATTATTTGACTTTTTAAGATTTTAAGAAAGTCAGTTTGATCACTAATAAGAAGCTTTAATACACTATCTTAGGACTACTCTACCTGTTTTCTATCTCTGAAAAAGTTAAAATTTTGTCTGTATTCTAAAAATTAAAAAAGTATAACTGATATGTTACCTGAAAAAAGTTGTGTTGAGTTTTTCTTCAGAACCAGTAAAATTATAACAGTGTCACTTGAAAATGGATTTTCTTTTGCCCAAACCTTTTCCAGATTTATGTAGTGTAGTCATTTAACCCTTGGCAAAACCGTCAAAACTTTATTTGTCATGAATAAACTTGTAACTTTATATTTCATATCAGCGCTGAAAAAGTTGCTACATTACATGATCAATGAATAAATAGTTGACCTTGATCATTAGTCTGTAACAGAGAGGAGAAAAATACAGGGGATTGAACTACGGACCTCCAATACTATAGGTGATGTGCTCAGCCAACTGAGCTACCCAGACCACTACATTTCAACCTTGAGTTTCCTATGGTCCCACATGGGAATTCAACCCCAAATTATTTGTTTTGACTTTATATGGACAACAGTTGCCAGTCCACCACCTCCCTCTGAGGGTCACACTGGCCACCACACTATAAAAGGAAGGTTATAAATGCAGGGTCGGACAGGGTATCGAACCTAGGACTCTTACACTAGGCTAGTATACTGTATAAAAGCACTTTAAGTTTGATATTCAGTGTCATATTGACATATATATAAAAACGTTGGAAAGATTTGATATACCCCATGTCATTGAAAAATGTTTCTGTCCTGAGTCATGGTTACATTATACTGACATATATTGTATACACACTCGGAAGGTTTAATGCCCCATTTCACTGTGACATATATTGTATACACACTGGAAAGGTTAAATGGCCCATTTCACGGTGACATATATTGTATACACACTGGAAAGGTTAAATGGCCCATTTCACGGTGACATATATTGTATACACACTAGAAAGGTTAAATGCCCCATTTCACAGTGACATATATTGTATACACACTGGAAAGGTTAAATGGCCCATTTCACGGTGACATATATTGTATACGCACTGGAAAGGTCAAATGCCCCATTTCACGGTGACATGTATTGTATACACACTGGAAAGGTTAAATGCCCCATTTCACGATGACATGTATTGTATACACACTGAAAAGGTTAAATGCCCCATTTCACGGTGACATGTATTGTATACACACTGAAAAGGTTAAATGCCCCATTTCACGGTGACATGTATTGTATACACACTGGAAAGGTTAAATGCCCCATTTCACGGTAACATATATTGTATACGCACTGGAAAGGTCAAATGCCCCATTTCACGGTGACATGTATTGTATACACACTGGAAAGGTTAAATGCCCCATTTCACAGTGACATATATTGCAATTGTATACACACTGGAAAGGTTAAATGCCCCATTTCACAGTGACATATATTGCAATTGTATACACACTGGAAAGGTTAAATGCCCCATTTCACGGTGACATATATTGTATACACACTGGAAAGGTTAAATGCCCCATTTCACGGTGACATGTATTGTATACACTGGAAACGTTAAATGTCCCATTTCACGATGACATGTATACACACTGGAAAGGTTAAATGCCCCGTGTCATGGGGGCATATGTTGTATACACACTGGAAAGGTTAAATGCCCCATTTCACTATGACATATCTTGTATACACACTGGAAACCTTAAATGCCCCATTTCACGATAACATATCTTGTATACACACTGGAAAGGTTAAATGCCCCATTTCACGATGACATGTATTGTATACACACTGGAAAGGTTAAATGTCCTATTTCACGATGACATGTATTGTACACACTGGAAAGGTTAAATGCCCAATTTCAAGATGGCATGTATTGTATACACACTGGAAAGGTTAAATGCCCCATTTCACAGCGACATATATTGCAATTATATACACACTGGAAAGGTTAAATGCCCCATTTCACGGTGACATGTATTGTATACACACTGGAAAGGTTAAATGCCCCATTTCACGGTGACATATATTGTATATACACACTGGAAAGGTTAAATGCCCAATTTCACTGTGTCATATATTGCAATTGTATACACACTGGAAAGGTTAAATGCCCCATTTCACAGTGACATATATTGCAATTGTATACACACTGCCCCTTGTCACTGTGTCATATATTGTATGTATACACTGGGAAGGTTAAATGCCCTATTTCACGGTGACATATATTGTATACACACTGGAAAGGTTAAATGCCCGATTTCACGGTGACATATTGTAAACACATTGGGAAGGTTAAACGTCCCATTCCACGGTGACATATATTGCAATTGTATACACACTGGAAAGGTTAAATGCCCCATTTCACGGTGACATATATCGCATACACACTGGAAAGGTTAAATGCCCCATTTCACGGTGACATATTGTAAACACATTGGGAAGGTTAAACGTCCCATTCCACGGTGACATATATTGCAATTGTATACACACTGCCCCTTGTCACTGTGTCATATATTGTATATACACACTGGGAAGGTTAAATGCCCTATTTCACGGTGACATATATTGTATACACACTGGAAAGGTTAAATGCCCCATTTCACGGTGACATATATTGTATACACACTGGAAAGGTTAAATGCCCCATTTCACGGTGACATATATTGTATACACACTGGAAAGGTTAAATGCCCCATTTCATGGTGACATATATTGTATACACACTGGAAAGGTTAAATGGCCCATTTCACGGTGACATATATTGTATACACACTGGAAAGGTTAAATGCCCCATTTCACGGTGACATATATTGTATACACACTGGAAAGGTTAAATGCCCCATTTCACGGTGACATATATTGTATACACACTGGAAAGGTTAAATGCCCCATTTCACGGTGACATATATTGTATACACACTGGAAAGGTTAAATGCCCCATTTCACGGTGACATATATTGTATACACACTGGAAAGGTTAAATGCCCCATTTCACGGTGACATATATTGTATACACACTGGAAAGGTTAAATGCCCCATTTCACGGTGACATATATTGTATACACACTGGAAAGGTTAAATGCCCCATTTCACTATGACATATCTTGTATACACACTGGAAGGTTAAATGCCCCATTTCACGGTGACATATATTGTATACACACTGGAAGGTTAAATGTCCCATTTCACAGTGACATATATTGTATACACACTGGAAAGGTTAAATGCCCCATTTCACGGTGACATATATTGTATACACACTGGAAAGGTTAAATGACCCATTTCACGGTGACATATATTGTATACACACTGGAAAGGTTAAATGCCCCATTTCATGGTGACATATATTGTATACACACTGGAAAGGTTAAATGGCCCATTTCACGGTGACATATATTGTATACACACTGGAAAGGTTAAATGCCCCATTTCACGGTGACATATATTGTATACACACTGGAAAGGTTAAATGCCCCATTTCACGGTGACATATATTGTATACACACTGGAAAGGTTAAATGCCCCATTTCACGGTGACATATATTGTATACACACTGGAAAGGTTAAATGCCCCATTTCACGGTGACATATATTGTATACACACTGGAAAGGTTAAATGCCCCATTTCACGGTGACATATATTGTATACACACTGGAAAGGTTAAATGCCCCATTTTACGGTGACATATATTGTATACACACTGGAAAGGTTAAATGCCCCATTTCACTATGACATATCTTGTATACACACTGGAAGGTTAAATGCCCCATTTCACGGTGACATATATTGTATACACACTGGAAGGTTAAATGTCCCATTTCACAGTGACATATATTGTATACACACTGGAAAGGTTAAATGCCCCATTTCATAATGACATATATTGTATACACACTGGAAAGGTTAAATGCCCCATTTCACGGTGACATATTGTAAACACATTGGGAAGGTTAAACGTCCCATTCCACGGTGACATATATTGCAATTGTATACACACTGCCCCTTGTCACTGTGTCATATATTGTATGTACACACTGGAAAGGTTAAATGTCCCATTTCACAGTGACTTATATTGCATACACACTGGAAAGGTTAAATGTCCCATTTCACGGTGACATATATTGTGTACACACTGGAAAGGTTAAATCCCCCATTTCACGGTGACATATCTTGTAAACAAATGCCCAGTGTCACGGTGACTTATATGGCATACACACTGGAAAGGTTTAATGGCCCGTGTCATTGGGAAATATATTGTATACACACTGGAAAGGTTAAATATTCCATGTCATGGGGGCATATAATGGTATATTGTTTACACACTGGAAAGGTCAAATGCCCCATTTCACGGTGACATAATGTTTCCGATTGGGAAGGTTAAATTCCCTATTTCACGGTGACAAATACACACACATCTTTGATGTCCCATTTCACGGTGACATATATTGTATACACTATTGATTTAATTTATTTATGTTATATAAAAGGACGTTTATATTTTCTAAAAATCCTGTTTATTCCCAAGTTTTGATAAATTGAAGAAACACAAACACAAAATAAAGTTTTAAATAAAAATAATTTGCATTTATATAAAGTTGCATGAAATTAAATTATATATCGGTTTTTAAAACACATTTATAAAAGACGCTTCAATATATTGTATCAAATTTCGACAGGCATGTAATGACCCTGAAAATTTTCAATTTGATATTTTAAATTTTTTTATCGACATAAATCAATTTTATATTGATCATTTAAGAGGAGTATATATGGTAAGGGCCTTGTTTCAACCGCACACACATGACATCTGGTGAACCCCTCTCTCTCTCTCTCTCTCTCTCTCTCTCTCTCTCTCTCTCTCTCTTTCTCTCTCTCTCTCTCTCTCTCTCAGGGGGGGGGGGCATTAATCAACTCTATTGTGAAATAATTTATTTTCGCGATGTCCAATATTTGTGGCTCTAAAACTATTGTTAATTCGTTTTCAGATAATATTTTGAATGTTATTCATAATTTAGTTCGTTGATACGTACATTTATTTAAAAAAAAAATAAATTGGGATACCACTATTATTAATGATTTTACATTATGTCCACCGTATATAAGACGGATATAAGGACTGTCACGGTGTTTGTACTGGTTCAAACTTGGTTGTAGTGGCATACTTCATCCAATGACCACTCCGGCAACTACGCGGCTGGCACCTCAAAGTTTGTACCCTGGATACCACTCACCTGCTCACCATTTCCTTTCCTTGAGTCCTTCCTCTTAAATTCTGCCTTCATTGGACATCAATTATAAATACAATGCAAGTCTAGTCCTGATTCAAATTTTATGAAATGCCGTCTTACTGTTTATGCAGTTGTCATATACCTTTTTTAAAAAAAAAAAAAAAAATCATAAACTACATTAAAAAATGTATTGTTATATACCATTTTTTTAATGTATTATATGGTTAAACAAAAAAAACTGGTACATTGTGTATACGACACAGTAAATTGTAATCATGAGTGATATCATTAATGACATATTTCAACACGTGTTAATTAAACAGCACTAAACGTTCGCGTCGGAAAACAATTCCTCATCCGTAGTGCTTGGACCAAAATTATGAAACCAATTTTTGTTAGGGGTTGAAAAACACATAAAGAATCAAAGTATATTTAACTAAATGTAGCTAAGGAAAAACTTTGCATGAGGGAGTATACCTTAGTTTTTGAGGATTTCAGCTTTTAACCAACAGCAAATTTGGACAGTATAAATACTGAATAAAACGTAAAATTGAAAAAAATCAAAATAAATAAATAAATAAATAAAAATGGATGGCCAAATGCGTTCCTTATCACACACACTCCTTCAGTAACATAATATGGATATTGGTATATTGTGATCAGATTGTGATCAGATTGTTACATGAAAGGCGTATCTATATGATCGGTTATTTTTTTATTGCCTTTTAATGCAAAATAGTTTTCTTTGGGCTAAAATCGACACGCTTTATAATCAGTGTAATCTTCAGTTATTTTAAAGGAGTGAAATAGACAAGTACGGTATAGACCTATCGAAAGTTTAGCACCTAAGCTAACGAAACCATGGAAACAGAGTCAACAATATAATAGACTGAAGCTAGTGGCTGAAAATCTGCCGAGAGATATATAGCAAACTGCCGAGACTGACATTATAAAGTCGCACATGTATATACTAAACGAGGGACAGAGATAAACGGCAGATTGGCTGTCATCCTTGTGTTGTTCTTTCGACCGGTCTGTGCTGTAAGTTTAAAAGTTTCGAAAGAATGATCACGGATACGTTAAAAAAGTTTTGTTAACGGCGTGTTAGGAAGATTGAAATAGACTTGAGGTAAATCTCTCTCTCTCACACACACACACACACACACACACACACACACACACACACGCCTTTTCAAGTCAAGTACATCCGATTCTTTCATATTAAGTATGCGGGAGGTCGTGGATTCGAACCCCCGACTGAGGTCTGACAAAGACGGTAGGCGTGGCACGCTAATGAACCCACCATGCATTGCTCTGAGAGCACTGCATAGGTAAAATTTTGACACTTAACATATTGTTGGCGATGTTTCGGTATATGCGTGAAATATTCCTGACTTGGATATAAAACCCCATTCAATCTATCTATCTCCATCTATTATCTAGGGCCATTAAGATTAGTTGTTGGTTGAATGTTGTTTAACGTCGCATCAGCAATTCGTATCAGCTATTCACTACGATAACTATTTTATTAATCTCCATGATATAAACTATGTGCATGTAGGGTGCAAGTTTGTTTTATGGTCCGTCTTATACTAGCGTTCGCTCAAGTCGACTTTAACGTGCTAGGTCACAGAGTCAGTACGCTGCATACAAGCGTACCACTCCCCCAGTCACATTATACTGATACCAGTTGAACTAGTAAAGGCCAACGGCAAGAAAAATTCCCTTTCCCACATGTGGTCCGGGGTGGGGGTGGGGTTAAGACGAATTTTATGTAGATACTACTTTTATCTAAATGAGATATTTTGGTCTCTTGCGTCATACATTCACGTACAAACGAAATGGATGTTCTAATAGCCAGCCTTGCCCCAAACCGACAAATATTTCCTGAAACTAGTTACAATATAGGATCATTAGCAGATGTTTCATAAATCATAATTTGTGATATTATATAATCGACAGGGGCGGATCCAGGATTTTTTGAAAGGGGGGGGGTTGAGAATTATCCAGGATTTTTTAAAAGGGGGGGGGGGGGGGGGTTGAGAATTATATCAATGCTAGGTGCGAGCGCCGAAAGCGCAAGCTTCCAAAAACGAGGGGTCTAGATCAGAGCCCCGATGGGGGCCAAGAAAATAATTTTTAATCAGTTAATAGCTCTCTCTCTCTCTCTCTCTCTCTCTCTCTCTCTCTCTCTCTCTCTCTCTCTCTTTTAATTTTTCCTTAAATCCGCCACTGATCGAAGTTATGATATCATCAAATGCCTAATAAATAGTAAAACGGCGCCCCATAATATCCTTGCTCTGAAGAACAATTCCATATATCAACCCAACAAGATTGATTAATTTAATGGTTTTTTTTCGCCCCAGTCAAGAATAATTCACTTATATCGATAATTCACCATCTTTTACCTTTTTCAGTGTACACAGGACAATGTGCAGGGACTATGCATATACTTTGACGTGCAACGCATGCCACTGGTTTATAATGTTTTTTTCCAAAAAAAAAACCGTGACTTTCATTTTCAAAATGCTGAGTGTCAATACCTATTTTGAAGTATAAGTCAGGCTCGACCGAGGTTCGAACACACGACCTCCAATATACGAAACGAACACACTACCTACTTATCAGCTACCGTAGTAGTCCAAACACAGAGAGAGAATCAATAAATGTATTGATTTAGGGCGCATTACTTTTGCGAATTTTTTCCATAAATGGTGCTTGTACACGATGTTCAGACTGAAATAATTGTATTTTTAACGTTTCTTAACCTGGAGTGCCTTTGTACTGAAATTAATGGATTTTTGTAGATGGTGTTTATTTAACATGGCAATCGTAATGTAAGCCTTTGCGCAATGGTCAATTTTATATTACGCAAAAGTCATATGGATTTGCGCCGATTAATTTAATATTATTGATATTGATGATAATATGTTTGATAATCTATAAAATCCATTACTGATGTATAAACGTTAAAACCAACAATCCTGAGTAAATGTGTTTTATTTGTTCAGTATTTTTTATCAAGCATTATCCAGATATAGTTGTTGAATCAGTGCGGCTTCTCTGACCCTTACAGATATACACGGCTTTTAATTAAAATCGAAAGTTTTCCCTTTTTATTAATTTTAATCAACCATTATTATTTAACTTGTTAAAATACTCCATTAGTCGAGTAGGCATTTTACGAACCTAGAAATGTTCATTCCTATGAAGTTTTTTTGCTGTTTTGTTTTCCTAATGGGTCCTTGAACAAAACTAACTTAGTTGCCCTTCGGGCAAATTTGGGCAACTTGCACAATATACATAAATCCAAAATGGCCGCCAAACGTCAAATTGAAATACATACTGCGATATAAAATATCTTCAATAGGTTGTAATATATCCTTTTAGATGTTTTTAGGCATGAGAACCCATTTCTGGTATTAATTTTTACATACGGAACACTTAACTCGCACAATAAGCTATAAATACAAGATGAACGACAGACGCCATCTTAAAATATTGATTTTGTACAAAAACAAATTTATAATAGATTGTCATATATCTTTGCAGGGGTATTTAGGCAGGGGCAACTCAATTCTGGCATTAGTTTTACATTAAATACCATTATGTCTATAATGACCGACCATGTGTCAAATAACTATTCACCCTTGTGTAAAAATTTAAACACCCCTTTCTCCAGAACAGTTACAAAATTATGTACAGAATTATCTTTTAGGCAAGCATGTTCTTGTGTGTTGCAATTATGATTTTGTGCCTTACATTGACATAACATGACAAAGAAGTTCTTGGGGCACCGGTTATCCTTTCGCTATTACATATAATGAGAATTGATCTTTGAATTTCAATCCGAAATCGGTTATCATCTTATACTGCTCAGGAGGATCTTGACTGTCGGTACCCTTTCACAACATTAACTAAAGGTGAGACAACAATAAAATGGTGTTTGATACAAAGTTAAAACTATAAGGCTTTGGTGTTCTTTATGAAGAGCCTGAGGAAACGGCACAGTTTTCCCTGCTGGCTGGCAATACAGAACAACAGAGAATAGTTCAGATCCCATAAAGTTATTTGTGATCTTTGTTAACCAAGAACATCAGCTAAATGAGGAGAATAAGAGTTTGTAATTATGATGCTGTATCACAACCACTAAAAACATGCATACATAATAGCTCAAGATATCTCAAACGAAGATCATGTCCCTAAGAACATGCACGCCTGGTAGTTCAAGACATCTCGATCCAAGACCATGACACTGAGAGCATGCATGCCTGGTAGTTCAAGACATCTCGATCCAAGACCATGACACTGAGAGCATGCATGCCTGGCAGTTCAAGACATCTCAACCCAAGACCAAGACACTGATAGAATGCATGCCTGGCAGTTCAAGACATCTCGAACCAAGACCATGACACTTACAGTGTGCATGCCTGACAGTTCAAGACATCTCGAACCAAGACCATGACACTTACAGTGTGCATGCCTGGCAGTTCAAGATATCTCGAACCAAGACCATGACACTGAGAGCATGCATGTCTGGCAGTTCAAGACATCTCAGACCAAGACCGTGGCACTGAGAGCATGCATGTCTGGCAGTTCAAGATATCTCAGACCAAGACCATGACACTGAGAGCATGCATGCCTGGCAGTTCAAGATGTCTCACATCAAGACCATAGTTAGTTGCATTGATGTTTAAAACTTCTATCCTATTACTCCATCTGTATATCACATTGTTCTCATGCTTATACACCCAATACACTAGGGAAACAAAAACATCTGTGTCACCAATCAGCACACAAATGATATCATGACCTGTCTGTGCAGCCTGGAGAACATACGATACCATAGTTATGTCGGATTCATCATGGCCGAATCCACAATTGTATACATATTGCTGTGGTGTTTCCTCTGTCCTTGTTTCTAAGAATATAACATATAATATTTGTCGAAAAACAAGATTTTTTTTGAAGTGTCTGTGTACCAATATGACCTTTTTTGGATTGATGCAATGAAATCTGATGGGTTATTGCCATGTAATCAAGAGATGTGGTAGAAAAACTGTGAATCATTGTGATTGTTTGTGAGTTTTGGGTGAACGAACTCAACAAAGCGATTTGACTAGAGCTGACTTCATGCCTGTTTCAATGACAACTATTTTCAACCAATGTCAAAAAGGAACAGAACCGATTTCAAATGCAAGCAGAACCTATGCTCAAACTGTCCTTGCTGTCCAAACAACGATAACCAAAGAAACATGTTTCCAAGATCAATAACTGGCTTTGTTTTTGCATCTTGACAGCGTCGCTTTGAAACGAATTATCTTTATAGAGCTAATGATGGCATTATAAAACTCATCAGGTAGACTGGATTGTACTCTTATTCCATCTTCACATCCATTGCAACTGAATCCACCACATTGACACATTTGAAGCAATTTTGCGAGCAATTGTCTTGTGACATGTTTTTATTTAGAGGGAGTTTGAAAAAGCAATACAGTTTGGTCATATATATCCAATAAACATCGAGGATTGAACTCTTTGAGTTATGGTCCGTATCACACTCAGAATATATTCATTCCAATCTATCAGAGAAACAACAATCTACCCACTAAAAAGATTAGGCTAGAGAGCCAGGCCTTTAAAAGCTCATTTTTCTCCAAACTGGTTAACCAAGACAGCATCCTAATAATCACTATGGTGCCGGCATGCAATATCCTCAACAGGACACGCATGTGTTTATAGTAGACACTGAGAAAGTTTACCAGCATATTCTACAGGTCCAGCATCCAATAAAATTATTTGTTGGGTGTGTTAATCAGGATACAAATAGTTTTGATGGTAGACAGTGCAGGGGTGTTATTTTCTGCAGTCCAGTATAATTATATGTGAAACAGCAGTTTCAGGTCTAGATGTCGAGATGTTGCTTAATGGTAACTTAGGTAAGTTGAGACAGAAGTAAGCCAAATCTTCACTGTGCACCACCTTTTCACTTATACCACATGGATGAACATGGAAGTCTGAATTCATAACGTGCGTCTCATAGCGGCCATTTGGAGTGGAAATAGTTAATCGAAATATCAGAACTATCATAAAACCAAAAAAAAAAAAAAAAAAAAAAAAAAAAAAACGAGTTCCACTGTTCAACTCCAACAAAACAATTTGTTGAAGGTTGTGCATTATCAGGGACAGATTTCGCTGCAGATTCCCGAAACCATAATACTGCATTACATGACGTAATGCATCAATGTTTATGTAAAAATCGAATCAATTTACTGCTGCCAAAGATTATGTTTTTAATTTCTTATTAAAAGGAATAGTTCGAGCCTCATTTATGACCTTTTAATCAAAAGATATCAAGATGCATGGTTAAGTTACACAGCATCGAATGTGATATGCTGAGTTACATCTAATTATAAAAAACCCTTGTCGGGTCAAAATTGTAAAATATACTTCCAAAATGTCCCATATGTTAAAAACAACAACGGAAATGAGTTCCTCATCCCTAAAAACATATAAAACGGTATATTGCAAGCTATTCTAGAACAATTCTTACAAAAGATAGATTTTCAATATGGCGTCTGGCAGCCATCTTGGATATATGCAAATTATTCAATTTGCCCAATGTTGCCTCCAGGGCAACTAACCTAATTTTACTCTAGGGACCCTATAGAATACAAAACAGCAAAAAAACTTCATAGGAAAAAACATTTCTAGGTTCAAGTATTGAGTATATGGGAGTGTCAACTCGACTACATTATTTGTTCTTAATTTCAAAATCATTAATAAATAATCACGTGACAAGGATTTATTAGGATATTAATAGATTCTTTTTCTTTTTTATAGATCCATGTTCCTTTTATTCTCAATTTTGATGTCACACATGGCGGATGAAGCTAGCTATAAACAAAAGGTACTTACCCTTCCGGATAACGCCGCCTCACTTCCGTGTTAAAAATTCACGTGTGTAACATAAATTGTCAGTTTTCAAAGTTTTGAGTTTGCTTTGCGATGTGATTTGGACATGGATTGGTATTGGTTTTTACTTGTTTTGCGATGTGATTTGGACATGGATTGGTATGTTTGTTTTTACTTTGTTTTTGGATTATGATTTGGACATGGATTGGTATGTTTGTTTTTACTTTGTTTTTGGATTATGATTTGGACATGGATCGGTATGTTTGTTTTACTTTGTTTTTGGATTATGATTTCACATGGATTGGTATGTTTTTGTTTTTACTTTGTTTTTGGATTATGATTTGGACATGGATTGGTATGTTTGTTTTTACTTTGTTTTTGGATTATGATTTGGACATGGATTGGTATGTTTGTTTTTACTTTGTTTTTGGATTATGATTTGGACATGGATTGGTATGTTTGTTTTTACTTTGTTTTTGGATTATGATTTGGACATGGATTGGTACGTTTGTTTTTACTTTGTTTTTGGATTATGATTTGGACATGGATTGGTACGTTTGTTTTTACTTTGTTTTTGGATTATGATTTGGACATGGATTGGTACGTTTGTTTTTACTTTGTTTTTGGATTATGATTTGGACATGGATTGGTACGTTTGTTTTTACTTTGTTTTTGGATTATGACTTGGACATGGATAGGTATTTAAGTTTTAACATTGCTTTGCAATGTGAATCAAAGCAACGTGAATTGAACATGGAATTACATGTTTGTTTTTACTTTGCTTTGGAGTTGTGACTGGGATATGGGTTGGTATGGTTGTTTTTACTTTGCTTTGGGGTTGTGACTTGGATATGGGTTGGTATGGTTGTTTTTACTTTGCTTTGGGATTGTGACTTGGATATGGGTTGGTATGGTTGTTTTTACTTTGTTTTGGGATTGTGACTTGGATATGGGTTGGTATGGTTGTTTTTACTTTGCTTTGGAGTTGTGACTGGGATATGGGTTGGTATGGTTGTTTTTACTTTGTTTTTGGATTGTGATTTGGATATGGGTTGGTATGGTTGTTTTTACTTTGCTTTGGAGTTGTGACTGGGATATGGGTTTGTATGGTTGTTTTTACTTTGCTTTGGGGTTGTGACTAGGATATGGGTTGGTATGGTTGTTTTTTCTTTGTTTTTGGATTGTGATTTAAACATAGATTGGTATGTTTGTTTTTATTAAAGGTAATATTTGTTATTTGTTTCAGTGCAAAATCAAAGATAAACAACATAGTTGATGTTCAACGTTTAAAAAGTATATGCATACAAGAAACATACATAAGACAGTCCAAATCAAAATGAACAATCTAAAAGTGAAAATGATAACGGAACAGACTTTATGACGGAACCAAAGTGGACGCTATCTTAAAAATCGTAGCTCATGTACAGAGAGAACTAATAAGAGTGCCAGCAACAATATTGCTACGTGTATGTCTTGCATATGTCAGATGATTTTATGCATGTAGCATGGAGCCGAGAAAAGTGCCAGTAATACATGTAATGTATTATGCATATGACATCATCAATTACGTCAGAGAAAACTATGTAATATAACGCCAGGTCTAGCCTTTTATAAAACTTTGTCATCACATGCAGATCTCAATGACGTCAGAGCGATATGATTTTCAGAACAAGATGATTATCATAAGGTTGTCATTAAACTAAGAACTTGATGGATGGTAATTTCGGTATTGTTGTATTTGCCATCACATGCAGATCCCAGTGACGTAAAAGTTATATAATACATTTAGAACTAGATTGATTTAATTTATAAGAATGTAATAAAATTCAGAACATGATGGATGGTAATTCCCGTATTGTTGTATTTGCCATCACATGCAGATCCCACTGATGTCAGAGTGATATTACATTCAAAACTACATGATTATTTCATAAGGTTGTAAAAAAATTCAGAACTTGATGGTTGGTAATTCCCGTATTGTTATTCTATTTACCGAGGTATATATAACAAGACAATGTATTCAAATAACAGTGATTTGATACAGATTCGGGACAAGCTGAACTCTACCTTGTTACCCGTGACAATATTACTTTGTTTTTACACAGTGTTTGGATTATTCGGTAATATTATGCTCGTAGTGTATTACAGTTACAAAATAAAACGAAATCCCTCATTTATTTTCATCGTTGCTATGGCAATATCCGATTTAGTAGTGTGTTGTACGTCGATGCCGTTGGAAATTGTAGACGTCATCGAATTTTACACATTTCCTAATGACGTAGCATGTAAGTTGCTCCGAACTATTTCTTACTTTGCAGTGTCGACATCTGGATTATTTCTGTTGGCAATAGCAGTTGACAGATATAAAAATGTATGCAAACCATTACAAAAACAAATATCAACAAAACAGGCCAAACAAATAATAATTGTTATCATTGTTTTCGTCTGTTTTATGGTTTGGCCTAATTTGATTTTTTATGATGTAAAGCGGATTAATATTGATAAGGATCATGGGGTCATGAGGTCAGAGTTAAACTTAACGCATGCGCAATCGGTTATTGGATACGACTGTACAACAGGAAGTGAATATAGGCTTTATGTTACGATTTATCATACAATATTATTCTTATGTTTTATTTTAACAATGTTTTCTTTAATAGTTTTGTATTACCAAGTTGTAAAAGAAGTTATCCGAATGAAAAACTTACGGAGACATGTAACTGCCTCCGAAAAACAAATGTCTCGTAAAAAAGTCGAACATTCATCGCAAAAAATAAATAAGAAACATTACAAAATTAGAAAATATTCTGTTAAAGAATTAACAGAAAGCAAGTATAGTGGTTTTGACAAGTTTGGCCTTCAGGTGTTCTCTGAGTGTTCGAATATTTCACCTAGCATCAGCATTGTTGCAGCCAGCCAGAGTAGTGGTATTTGCAACCCAGTTCTTGAGTCGAATGTTTCACCTGACATTAACAATGTTGCAGACAGCCAGACAAGTGGTATTTGCAAACCAGCTCTTGGAACGAATGTTTCACCTGACTTCAACAATGTTGTAGACAGCCACTCTACCGGTGTTGATAATTCAGCTCTTGAGATGAATCCCGAGTGTTCCGATAATCCACATGACATCAACGATTGTACAGACAGTCGGTATACTGGTATTAGTAATCCAGCTTTTGAGATGCTCCCTGCGAGTTCACATGACACCAAAGAAACCAAGCAGTATTACGGAGAAGGCAATACGACTCCAAAAGAAAGTCAACAAAACTCACAGCAAATCTATATTACCGTTATATATGTTTATTATCCTGCCATTTGCGACTCTTTAATTGCCGATTTCAAAAGGGATAATTTTGGCGATAATATTGAAAATTTTGGTTTAGGCCAACGGAAGAATATTGTTAAACTGGATGAACAGACTTGTTGCCATGAAAACGACAAACAGTTTGAAGCTATTCGTACAAATTATGGAGAAAATGATACCAACGAAATTGCTAGTATTGTAGACCGCAATTCAAATTCGAAAATTTACGTACCTAATAGAAGACAATCACAATCCAATGCTAATCGGATACATAAAAAGAAATTTACATTTATAGCACTGTCAATAACAGGTGCTTTCATTGTGAGTTTTCTACCATATTTGTCACTGATGGTCTGGCAGACTTTGTCAGATGATTTTATGCATCTATTCGGAGCCAATTTAGTAGTTTTCGAAATATTTATTCGATCATGGCTCTTAAATAGCGTGGTAAACCCGATAATTTACGGGTTTTTTAATTATCATTTCAGAGAATTTATTTTATCCCTTCTCTGCAGAATTTGTTGTTGTCGATATATCAAGATATTAAAAAATAAAAAATAAATAGTGTTGATGACTGATACATGTTTAATATTGTTGCATATTGGGGGAAACATACACAGAACTCTGAAGTGAGTTGTTGGATCAGTAAATGATGATGATCCTAAATGTAAATACAATTGGGACACTCCAATAACCATACCACCGGGCATTTACCCTGATGTCCGTCCAAAGTCAGAGATTTATACGCAGTGATTGTCTTTAATTTCGCTTGTGTTGTCTTGTTATGCTGTTTCCGTCACTTGTAATTGCGCCGTTGATGCCTCGCGTTGTGTTTTTGTTGCGTTGCTCGGTTGATGCCTCGCGTCTTACTTTTCGTTGCGTTGGTTGGCTGGTTGATGCCTCGCATCGTGTTTTTTGTTGCGATTGTTGGTTGATGCCTCGCGTTGTGTTTTTGTTGCGTAATTCGGTTGATGCCTCGCGTCTTGCTTTTCGTTGCGTTGGTTGGTTGATGGTTCGTGTCGTGTTTTTGTTGGGTTGGTTGGTTAATGCCTCGCGTTGTGTCTTTTCATTGCGTTGATTGGTTGATGCCTCGCGACTTGCTTTTCGTTGCGTTGGTGCCTCGTGTCATGCTTTTCGTTGGGTTGGTTTGTTAATGTCTCGCGTTGTGTTTTTCATTGCGTTGATTGGTTGATGCCTCGCGTCTTGCTTTTCGTTACGTTGGTCGGTTGATGCCTCGCGTCTTGCTTTTCGTTGCATTGGTTGGCGTGTTTTTGTTAGGTTGGTTGGTTGATTGATGTCTCGCGTTGTGTTTTTCATGTTGTGCAGGCGGGGGATTCTAATTCAATGGATTTGCTTGTTTTTTCGTTCACAGTACATCTTTATAACACACATATATATCGGGCCAATAATATAACAAATTTGAGAAATTCTATCTTCTCATTTTTCAGTCTGATTCAATCGCTTTTTTTGTAAGCGTTCACAGGTGGTCTAAATAACTTTTTGGAACTCTACAGAGATGTCTTTAGCGTGCACTGAGATATGGGACCTTGGTTTAGGGTCTCATCCGAAACACTATATACTAGTAGTTACTGGTAGCTTTTTTTACAGCCCTAGCATGGGCGGGAGATGAAAATCATCTTAGCAAATTTCTAAGTACCGAGTGAGGTTCGAACTCGCAACCCTTGACTTTAAAAGCCAGTGACATTACCACTCGGTCATGTCCGCCCATATTCAACTTTTTTTTGATTAAAAAAATGGTAATAATGGTTACACGCTAAGTGCAATTGTTAAAAAATTACTTAAAATACACCAAATTCATATCACTTTGTTTAATAAGAGATCCCATCTTGTATTGTTTTCTTATTCCATGTACTTTACATTTTGTTTTAATCTACAAGTGTCAAGTACAGTCCAACCTGTATATAAGGGCCACCTGCTTACAAAGGCCATTAGAATTATATCCCAAATGTTCTTTATTCATATCATTTAAACCTGTTTGTAAAGGCCACCTGCCAATTAGGTCACTTTTACTGGTTCCAATGGGTGGTATTTAAAGGCAGGTTGACTGTACGTATTACGTATCGCCTGCTTTGTGTAATGATGTACTAGTGTCAGTGACGTCATTAAACGGCACAGTTCAGGCCGATTTTTATCCTTTTTGCGTGTAAATCAGCAAGCCGGCTCTTTGTCGGAACAATGTGGGCGTGGACGGCGATCCGTCATTTGTACGTGTTTGATGCTAAACGAGGGAGGATTTGACACTACAAGATCAAATCGCTCTTTATAGTAATCTGTAATCACGTAATATAATACAACATTTCATTTGGTAACATTTTCATGTAACACCGGTTGACTTACGTCTGAGTCAACCTTGACCTTTGTCTTTATGTTGGTGCTAAGGTCAAAGATGATATGACTAGATACGGGGATGTTGATTTCATATCATGCAAAATACAAGAGAAGATATGGTAAACTGTGTATTTTCATGCTACTAGGACGGTTTCCAACAGTCGTATAACCACACCACTGGACATTGCATTTTTCTAGATACACGTTCAAAGTCGGTGATTTTAAAACCACTGGCCTCAATATGTGTTTGAATCAACTTTTTTGAGTTTGGCTTTTTCTTTCAATTACTTGTACTGTGTTATGTTCTTGGGTTCAATGGTTGTTGACAAGTACATGTATACCGAACAACATGTGGACAAATTAAGGTCGGGAACCATGTACGTACCGCCACTTTCTATTCTTTTTACGTCACGATTACGAAATGTCTCCTTTTCTTATAAACTTCGGCTGAACATAAGATGGACGCGTCAGCGTTATCGGGACACCGTAGATTTCGGCTAAACATATGATGGACCCGTCAGCGTTATTAGGACTCTGTAGACCTTGGTTAATCATAGGGCGGACCTGTCATCGTTATCAGGACTCCAAAGACCTAGCTTAAACATAGGGCGGACCCGTCAGCATTAGCAGGACTCCGTAGACCTCGGCTGAACACAGGGTGGACCCGTCAGCGTAACCAGGACTCCGTAGACCTCGGTTGCACACAGGGCGGACCCATCAGCATTAGCAGGACTCCGTAAACCTCGGCTGAACATAGGGTGGACCATCATCCATCAACCGTATAGCGTAGGGTGGTGTCGTCAGTGGTAAAGCTTTAGAGTTGAGTCATCAGCGGTATAGCTTTAGGGTGGATTCGTCAGCGGTATAACTTTAGGGTGGAGTCGTCAGCGGTATAGCTTTACAGTGGAGTCGTCAGCGGTATAGCTTTACAGTGGAGTCGTCAGCGGTATAGCTTTAGTGTGAAGTCCTCAGCGTTATGGCTTTAGGATGGAATCGTCAGCGGTAAGGTTTTAGTGTGAAGTCGTCAGCGGTATAGCTTTAGTGTGAAGTCGTCAGCGGTATCCACCCATTCTCAGTAATAAGGCCCAAATAGTGTTATATTACAGTATAATGAATTGGCTTTGGAAAAGACCAAAGAATAAATGTACCAACAGAAACTACACATTATATCTACAATTATCAATCACAGTTTTCTAGTTAATCCATGTATTTGATTATTTTCCAATCTCATAAACCTTCAAAATGATACAAACGTTACTGTTACCGGGTAAGGTTTTTATGTTTTAAATCGCCAAATCTTCAATATTTGGAAAGTAACAAAAATTTAAAGAATTGCTTTTGTTAATGCTGCATTGTTGTCATATCTAAAACTGGTTTCTGATGACAATGAAAGCTATTGGTAAAATTTGGTGCCAAATAAAGATGTGTTACCAGCTGTCGGATACAAACGTTACCCCATAGAAAACTGTCTCCATGGTTATCATATATTAATGTCATACTTACCACTGACGTGGCGCATACTTAACGGAACAATAACATTTTCAACTTAACAGTCGCTATTGGGCCTGAATAAGCATGACACAAAATTGAATGGAAGGTTTTATTTTCATCAATACTTACGTTACGTCATTCATATGGTTAAATATTTTATCCAAGTCAAAATTAATATATTGTCAAACGAAGTACTTTGATATAATATTTAAAATATATCATCTTTTTTCCGCACAAGTTCCTATTATTTAAACCACATATTGTAACAGTTGAAAAAAAATACATACGTTACCGATACATACGTGATAACATCATTTGAAAATACACCTAAATCACGTCAAGCGACCACTATAATTTGTATAGTTCTAGATTTAAATTATAGAAGTGTGCATGTGAAGTTTTAACCACATCGATTGTTGTTAAAATAAAAATTCTCAAGCAAAAGTGAAACAGTCGAAGGTGACCTCTTTGGATGGCAAGAATCCATTCAAAAAATTCAATTTGAAATAATACACCTGACTATATAGATAATAAACCTTGTCATTTCCATCAAACCCATGATGGTATGTCTACCCTTGATCCATAGTCTGGAATTCATTTTCCAAAAAATGATATATACGTTACTATAGGTAACGTATGTAATTAACACAAGTAACGTATGTATCAGTACTTTAATTTCAATTACAATGAAACAGTTAAGCAAACTGTCATTAGATACAACAATAAACAAACACTTAAAGTTTCTAGTTTAGTTACGTGTAGAGAAATTAAACAATTTTCTACTTCAAATTGGATTTTGAAACGATAGATGTCACTGGTCTAATTTATTTGGATAATTTTCTCATAGATTTGAATACAACATTGTATATTTTAATATTTGTTATACATACAAATCAAATACCTGCAATTTCACGATGGATATCACGATGACGGGGAACACGGCGCCGGAAGAAAACTCCTACAATGTATGACACAAAACAATATTATTGACATTACTTATGTTATTACGCGCAAGTTCACCAAACACATCGGCCCGAAACGTTTTAACATTATGGAGGATCTAGTGCGCGATTTAGCAACGAAACTGTAATATTTCCGATCATGAAGTACTTTTTCCCCGAACTTAGTAACAAATTTACTGTTAAACATTTTCCGATTATTTATGTATTGAGTGTGACACGATACTAAGATACTAGATATATTATGTAGTCGACCTCTATACATTGCAGGCCTGTCGAAAGGTTAATACAAATTAGTACCGAAACGGTTAGTTAAGCTAATCCCCCTATCAGCTATATTCCGAAAGCTTTTAAACATTTTTTTCTACCTCTCAAAAGCTTTTCTAAAACTAGCTATCCATGTTTCACCTACTGACAGCCAGTTTTGATATTCTTTTCGTTACCTCAATTTTAGACTTTTCGACAGATCTGTAATGTAAAATGATGTAAATAGATGTATATAGATAAAACTTTGATATTTTAAGAATACTATCATCCGTATACCCAACTTTATAGTTAAGTATTTGTGGTATAACAATGCTGTATTTCCATGTATATATTTCGACAAATTCTGATCATGTACACTAATTGTACATTCACGTCTTTCGAAATACTGTCACCATGTTCTTTTTAAAAAATTATTTGTTATACAGTCATACTGCAGTTCCCAAACATATCGTGTTATTTCTCTACTCCGATGTGTACGTGATGTGTTTGGCGGAGTGTTTATAAGCACGGTCGAGTCTATTTTTATACTATTTACAGGTCTAATACAGAAAGCCGGGTAGTCTGGTATAGTAATACTTTGTTGTGGTATGCGTGTGTTCGCGCCTACGCGTTCATTTGTTAAAAAGCCTTTATATACGGTCCCTTTTTAATATTATATAGGCTCTTCCGTGTTGGTATGCACTCTGTCGGAACTTTTCAAAATACTGCAACCAAACCTTGGAGAGAAATTTCCGGTCCTATTCCAGTCCATATCTTTTTCTTGTAAAGTATTATTTAATTAACGTGTCTTCCGTTTGACTTTTTTCGCCAGATCACATTGAATATGAACCTATATTTTAGATGCCCTTGACTTTCCAGAGACCATAACCCAACAATACCTATCATACGTAAGTTTCATTCGCCATGTCCGTTTTATGTTTGTCCTGTCCTTCTTTGTATTTGTCCTTTTCCCTTGTCCGTGTGTTCTATATACAAAATTGACACAAACATGTTATATCATCAACTTTTTTACTTGCATTTCTGTATATTGGTAAACAGAATATGTGTGATATAAAAATTGTTACAATAAACTGTCAGGGTCTGGGTGATAACAAGAAAAGAAGAACGTTTTTAGTTTTTTACATAGCAAACAATATAACATATGCTGTCTACAGGATACACATTTTGTTCCAGAAATAGAAAACTATGTAAGGACTCAATGGGGCTCTGATTGTTACTTTAGCTCTTACAAATCAAACTCTAGAGGTGTAGCCATTCTCTTCAGGAACAACTTTGATTATAAAGTTCATGACATTAAGAAATGCCCAAGAGGTAATTATTTGGGTTTAAACCTCTCATTTAACGATAAAAATGTAACTTTATTAACACTTTATGGTCCAAACGAAGATAATCCCTGCTTCTATGATGAAATATTTCATGTATTAGAAACTTTTAATAATGAAACCCTTATTGTTTGTGGTGATTTTAACTTAGTACTAGATCAAAAACTAGACACTTACAACTATAAACATCATAACAACCCAAATGCCACCAAAAAAATAAAAGAAATTATAGAAGAGCTCTCATTAATAGATCCCTTTAGACAATTCCATCCCTATTTAAAACGTTATACTTGGAGAAAGAAAACTCCTGTCAAACAAGCTCGTCTTGATTTTTTCTTAGTATCTTCCAATTTTATGCCAAGTCTCGAACAATGCAATGTCGAATCTGGTTACAGAACTGATCATTCTGCTGTTGTGCTATCTGTTAAATTAAATGAATTCAAACGTGGAAAGGGTCTTTGGAAATTTAATAATTCATTATTGAAAGATAAGTTGTATGTAAATAACATCAAAAACCTTATTAACGAAGTTAAAAAACAGTACTCCCTTCCTATTTACAATCTAGAAAATATTGACAAAATTCCTAACTCAGAAATAAAATTTACAATTAATGATCAACTTTTCTTTGAAACCTTGCTCATGGAGATAAGAGGTAAAACCATCTCATATTCGTCTTTTATTAAGAAAAGTAGAAATAAAACTATTGATAAGCTAGTGAAAGAAATAGACTCCTTAGAAAATAATAATGCCCTACCAAATCAAGACATACTACAATCTAAAAAAACTGAACTTATAAAAATTAGAGAAGAAAAAATGAGAGGAAATGTCCTACGTTCAAAAGCTAAATGGATTGACGAAGGAGAGAAACCATCTCAATATTTTTGTAACCTTGAAAATAGAAATTTTATAAATAAAATAATACCCAAAATTGACAGAGGAGATGGAAAGTTTATTACTAATCAAGCTGAAATATTATCAGAAGTAGAAAAATTCTATAGTAACTTGTACTCTAGCCATTCAGAAAATATCAGTGAAAATTGGTCTGAAGACTTAAAAAACTACAATATTCCAAAATTAAGTGAAGAACAGTCAAATAGTCTAAATGGAGAACTAACATATCAAGAAACATATCATACCTTAAGAAAATGAAAAATAACAAAAGTCCTGGCACAGATGGCTACACCACTGAATTTTATAAGTTTTTTTGGATAGATTTGGGGCACTTTGTAATACGTTCTTTAAATTATGGCTATGCATGTGGGGAACTCTCAATTACACAAAAGAGAGGGGTGATAAGTTGTATACCTAAGGGAGACAAGCCCAAGCAATATTTAAAAAACTGGCGCCCTATTAGTCTTTTGAACACTTCTTATAAAATTGCATCTGGTTGTATCGCAGAAAGAATGAAAACAGTGTTAGACAAATTGATCCACCCAGATCAAACAGGTTTTATAAAAGGTAGATACATTGGAGAAAATGTACGTTTAATATACGATATCATGAAATATGTTGAAGATAAAAATATACCTGGTATGTTACTTCTAATAGATTTTGAGAAAGCTTTTGATTCTATATCATGGAATTTTATTTCACAAGTATTAGATTTCTTTAATTTTGGTCACTCTATAAAACACTGGGTAAATACTTTCTACAATAATATATCATCATCAGTAACCCAAAGTGGTTTTTTATCCAACTTCTTTGCAATAGGCAGGGGGTGTAGACAAGGTGACCCATTGAGTCCATACATTTTTCTTCTATGTGCAGAAATATTAGGTATCTATATTAGAAATAACAAAGATATAAAAGGTATTTGTATTGACAAAGAAATTTACAAAATATCGCAATATGCTGACGATACTTCTCTTCTTTTAGATGGTTCTGCCAAATCTCTTTACTCTTCACTAAATGTTCTTGATTATTATGCCAAAATTTCAGGCTTGAAAATTAACTTTTCAAAAACACAAGTTATCTGGATAGGTAGCAAAAAATTTTCAAAGGAAGTTTTCCACCATTCAAAATGGAAATTAAATTGGGGTTCACAAGAATTCACATTGCTTGGAATTAATTTTTCTGTAACCATAAGTGAAATTGAATCACTGAATTATGATAATAAGCTTTTAGAAATAAACAAACTGATCAAATCTTGGAATAGAAGAAATCTCACAGTTCTAGGAAGAATCACAATCCTTAAATCCCTCATTTTATCTAAATTAACATTCTTACTTTTATGTCTGCCAAACCCTTCCTCTAAATTTGTAGATGATTTAAACTCAACACTGTTTCAGTTTATATGGCAGTCAAAGGTGGATAGAATAAAGAGAAATGTAATGATACAAAACTATGAAGAAGGGGGTGTAAAAATGATTAACTTAGATTTATTTTTGAAATCTCTAAAAGTGTCATGGATCAGAAGATTTTTATATACAAATACAAAATGGTACAGATTATTAGAAACTATTTGTAATGGTAAACTAGATAACATCTTCAAATTAGGTCCAGAATATATCTCAGAACTTACAGATAATCTGAATAATAAATTTTGGTTAGATGTGTTCAATAGCTGGAACTTTTTTACTCATAAAACTACCCCTCTTAGTGATAGTGATATTCTAAATGCTCAAATCTGGTATAATAGAGATATTATGATTGATAAACACACTATTTTCTATAAGCATTACTTTAATAATGGCATTAGAATTATTTCAGATCTGTTTGACGAGAAAGGTATTTTATATTGTTATGATTCTTTTTTAAATGTTTACAACTTAAACACAAATTTTTTGGAGTTTAACAGTTTGATTACCACTGTTAGATGTTATCTAAAGAAATGTAATTTTGACTACAATAGCTTAAATAACAGCTATTTTGATTGCCATATACCACCAAATCTTAAAATTCTAATAAAATCTCCAAAAGGATGCAGAGATATTTATCATATTCTTGCCAAAAGTAAAATAGAAACACCAACTAGTCAATCTAAATGGTCTGATCAAGGTATTTACATTGCTAACCAGAAATGGTCAAACATATATTTACTTCCATTCAAAACAACACAAAATACTACAATTCAGTGGTTTCAGTTCAAGATTTTACATAGAATAATTGAAACAAATTCCTATTTAACATATAAAACTATTTTTTCAGATAAAACCTGTAATCAATGTAAGAATATAGAGGAATCTATAGAGCATATGTTCTATTATTGCCCAAAGGTACATACTCTATGGAATGATTTACAAACCTGGATACTAAATATATTACAAATTGACCTAAACCTTGATCTACTATCAATCCTGTTTGGAAAAACCATGTCATTAAAAGCAAATAAAGTTATTAACTTCATAATTTTACACACTAAGTACTATATTTTTAAAATGAAATTGAAAAAATCAGAGGTTCACATACTTAGTTTACAAAACTACTTGCAAGAATATTTTTTCATTGAAAAATATATTATGTTTAGAACTGTAAATGGCAAGAATACGATAAATATTGGAAGCACTGGATGAATTTGTTTTAAGATATAACTGTTCTCCTCCCTCCCCAAATGACCTTTAAAATTCTTTAGGATTTCCTTAAAAGGAAATAAGCAATTAACCATTTGTGTATCCAATTTTATTTTTTACATAATAAATATTAAAGACTACCATTAGATATGTAGAAGGCATTATTTCTACCATATACATATGTGGAATTAATTAATATAACCTGATAAGCACCCAAAATATGTGAATTATCTCCCTTTATATATAAAACATGTAACTGTGTTAAGAAATGTCTTTATTTGTCTTTCTGTTAGTATTTGTATACTATGCTCTTTTTGTTGTACGATTATAGCATGTAATGTGTCATTAAAAATAATAAAAATATAAAAAAAAAAAATACCTGCAATTTCATAAATTCTGATTATGAAAGTGTAAATGCAGCGTAAAACAAAACTTTAATGGTCAAATGGGTGGTCAATATACATCCATATATCTGCAGACCCCCAGGTAACGTAAGTATTGGTATCTACGTTACTGGTATGAATTACAAACACAGTAGCTGTCTAATGTTTCTTGATGGATAAATCATGTCTTAACATTCAGTCAAATTACAGAGATAAAGAAAATGGGATATGACCGGAGTTCTAAATTGAAGAGAAACTAAGAATTAAACTGAAAAAAACAAACCTACTATTCCATGTGTCCGAATCACAAATCCAGAAGCAAAGTGAAAACTTTGAAACTGACAAGTTAAGTTAAATACATGAACTGCCAGAACAGATAGCCGCCAAGGATGTTTCAGATAGTGGTTATGTCTCTTTATAACCAGTTCCTGTTACGTCATTAACAACAGTGGTCATACTCTTCTTAGTTTTGATTACCTTCTATTTAAACTAGGGGTAAACACTATACAAGTTCTGACAAGAAGCTAAAAGGGAAGCTTAATGTAATGTATCTAAAGACGTTAAAATTTTAAAAGATAAATCATGAGAAAGAAATTTCAGATAGAAAACTTTCATATTAGAAAGGATAAAAGAGTTACATTTTCAAATGAGAAGTTAACATTATAATTGCAAACAGAAAGTGATGTTACCATTATTGACATGACACCCAACAAGCGAAGCTCAGCAAGAAAAAGTTCCTTATTGACAAATATTAAATACATGTATAGTGATAGAATCAACAACAAAATATGAGTGATTTTGAAAGACACCATATACATGTTATGTTTAGCAATATAATTTTCCAACAATAATCGGTAATGGGCCTAAACTGTGCATCATTGCTGGCTGATTTATTTCATATTGCAGCAGAATTTATGTAAAACCGTTTTTAACTTGAAGGATGACTATAACAAAACCATTTAACTCCACATATATACAGAAACATGATGTCTGGTATAGGATTTTATAATTCTAAATTCGAAGGCTTTTGTGAATGCCATCTATCTTAAGGATATTGAAATAAAAGATACAACTAATCGGCCTTCATGTTCTGCTTCATATTGGGACTTGTACCTCAACTATGGCACCCACGTGGACTTTATAAAACAAAGCAAGTTGCTTGATTACTAATACCAAAATACAATGTACATTGTTGATTTGTTCTCACTTTGCTGGTGAAAGTTCGTGTGTTTAACTTTATTTGCAAATTTTCAACGTTCGTTCTCTGCTTTGGGATTATTATATTGGCATGGATCGGTATGAGAGACATTTTAAGTCACATGATTGATTAAAAGATAATTAGAAGAAAAAGAGATAGACTTTAAATAAATTGACTGGTATAGACAGTAAATGTTTGTAAAAGGCACATAGCATGTAAGATTTTTCAGTCTATCCTGAATTTAGAAACAGTATAACCAATCGGGTGGAGAAAAAAGTTGTTATAGATAAAGGATAAGTCCAGATTTCAGGTTTAAAATCTAAATATGAAAAGTACTACTGGAGAGAAAAATACAGACAGTGGTCCCTTTAAAGATATGACATTTTAATCAGCAATTAAGACTTTCTCATTCCATTAGCCTTGTTTTTTTGAATGTAACTCGGGTATACTTCATTGAATTTCTTTAAAGGAGGACATGTCACTGAGTGAAGAAGTTTTAAACCCCAGTATGTAATTGTTACATACGTGACTAAACAGTTACATACGTTACTTACTTAATTAATTATTGTTGTCACTAGAAAAGTGAACATTTACATCGTGATAATTGATAATTTTAAAGGCTTTATATCTCTTGTTGTCTTAATAAAGAAATTGAAGACTTCATTGTAAACGATACCATGTACATAATCTTATTATCGGTTAAACTGTTACATACGTTACCGATAAATAGTTTTTGTCATTTCGCTAGAAAAGTGAACCGTTATATACCAATATCATGTGTTCTATTGATAAGTTTTACAATCTTATTATGGAAAACAAGAGTTAATAATTTGTAATATAATATAATTTAGCTGTCATTATATTGACTCAAAGTCATCTAGAGGTGCTACATACGTTACCGAATACACTGTTTACATAAGTGAAAATTATCTTGAAGATAATAAGTTTTGTACAGTTCTTTTGGTTAGTAATTTCATCAAGACATATTTGCATTTTGATTTGAGTGTTGATTAATGACTACCTGTTTGAAATTTTGTTTCTGTTACCAACTTGAGAATACAGAAATAAATTTATTGTATTTTTGCGTAAAAATACTTTAATTTCTGTAGACTACAAACATCGTCATTATCATTTCGATATGCCGAAGTGGTCTCAAGGCACATTTTTAAATTAATAACAATGTAACCTAATGTTCAAGCATAATAAACATATAAATACTACTACCTGCTAAGAATATGATGAACTTTAACTACGGCCACGTAAATATCAATTCATTTAAATACAAATGGTATGTATGTAACAATAAAGTGAAATTACAACCAAAATAATCAATTGGTGTTAATAATTTTGTTGTTTCTGAATCTTCTGATATGTCCAGTCTCTGAAAATACCAGAAGTTCATTGCTTGTCAGACTTTTATTTTTCATCATCTTGAAATAGTGAATTGGGCCTTATTACTGAGAATGGGTGATTATAGCTTTAGTGTGGAGTCGTCAGTGGTATAGCTTTAGGATGGAGTCGTCAGCGGTATAGCCTTAGGGTGAATTCGTCAGCGGTATAGCTTTAGGGTGGATTCGTCAGCGGTATAGCTTTAGGGTGGAGTCGTCAGTGGTATATTTTTAGGGTGGAGTCGTCAGCAGTATATCTTTAGGGTGGAGTCGTCAACGGTATAGCTTTAGGGTGGATTCATCAGCGGTATAGCTTTAGGGTGGATTCGTCAGCGGTATAGCTTTAGGGTGGAGTTGTCAGTGGTATATTTTAGGGTGGAGTCGTCAGCAGTATATCTTTAGGGTGGAGTCGTCAGCGGTATAGTTTAAGGGTCGGGACGTCAGCGGTATAGTTTTAGGGTCGGGTCGTCAGCGGTATAGTTTTAGGGTGGAGTCCTCAGCGGTATAGTTTTAGGTTCAGGACGTCAGCGGTATAGTTTTAGGGTCGACTCGCCAGCGATATAGCTTTAGGGTCGAGACGTCAGCGGTATAGCTTTAGGATGGAGTCGTCAGTAATATAGCTTAAGGGTCAATGGTCAGCAGTTTAGCTTTAGGATGGAGTCTCAGTAGTATAGTTTTAGGTCAGCGTTACAATTTCACTAAACAGTTTTAATTTTCTGAAAATTCGGGTGAGGCATTAGGGAAAATCAACATAAAAGTTACACACATTTATTATGTATGAATACTGATAAAAGAACTTAAAGATTATACCTGACACGTCAACCAATGAATTCATATAAAGTTTGTGCTGGAAGGGGTTTTCCCAATATATTCTACCCCTATATCTAACCATGGCCGTAGTGGAATGTTGAGATTGACAGACCATGTTTAGGGGTATTTGTTTTTTAATTTCTATCAGGTATGTGTTTGTATACTTTTGTTTTTATTTTTGTGTGGTTTATACTGTTGTTTATATTATACCCCCGCAATCTACGAGGGGAAGTCAGAAAGTTCATAGAACAGCGTTTTCAGCCATTTTCTTTACTTCTTTAGACAACACAACATTCCGCCATTTTAAACATATTAAGTTTATTTGTCACACCTTATTTGTGTAATTTTTAAAAGCATTCAAAGTTGGTGACCATCGAGCAATGATAGAAAATCAAAATGTTGAGTTTAGCGCAGTAATAAAGTTCTTCACAGTAGAGGGATCAAATGCCAAAGAAATTCACCGGCGAATGTCCGAGGTGTACGGTGACAGTGGTCCTGCATATTCCACAGTGGCAAAATGGTCAGCTAAATTTAAACGTGGGCGCACCTCACCGAAGGATGACCCATGGTCAGGTAGGTCAGCTGATGCCATCACAAAGGAAATTGTCATGTCTGTGGAGACCCTCATCATGAATGATCGTCGAATTAGGATTGATGACATAGCTAGGGAGTGTGACATTTCACATGGAAGTGTATACACGTGACATCAACGTTACTGTAAATAGCAATTTAAACTTATACTAGTGAATGAACAATACACTCTTATTTGTTGAAATTATGTTCTTATTCGTTCTACTCAAACGAACATAAATTATATATAAATCAAACTAAAACACTAAATAGGATGAGAAGCGCTCTGAGAGTGCAACATTTACTTTTTGTCATAATTACAGAATAACTTGATTCACATTTCTATATCTGTCCTGTCGAAAAAACAAAAGTGATGAACATCATAATCAATCTACAATAAACAAAATATATATTTAGTATCATGTACATAAAAACTATAAGGGCGGGTGGGGGAAATAAATGCGTGTTGCACTATTGAAGACAGAGCCTTCGAATGGCTATAAGTTAAAAACCCGTGATACAGTGATTACTGAATCACCCGTGCGTATTTTAAGCATACCTGTCGTACGACGGGTATGACGATATAGAATGTAAACAAACACACGTGTTTAAGTAGCAACACTTAATAAATTCATTTTTAAACATAGAAAAAAGATTTCGAGGTTTTTACACATATTTAACAGGTTTTTATATTTTAGTTTGTGTAATATTAAGTCATATGCAAATAAGGTGTATTCTTAGCCTAAATTTTAAAAGTCGTCTTTTCTCAAAGTAATTGGCCAAATGAAACATTATTTTTATCACTGATTACAAAGCTCCCGACTTTAGATTGGCACTGCAAAACCATTCCGAGGGCGCGGAGGCCTAATGGATAAGACGTCAGTCTCCAAATCCAGGGTCTCTCACCGCTGTGAGTTCGAGTCCCACTCGGACCACATGTGGGAAAGTGAATTTTCCTTGCCGAGGCCTTTACTGATTCAACTGGTATCAGTATAATGGACTGGGGGAGTGGTACCCTTGTCTGCGGTGTACTGACTCTGTGAGCTAGCACGGTAAAGTCGCCCTGAGTGCGCGCTAGTACATGGTAGACCATACCACACACTCGCACTTCACATGCATACACAAAATTGTTCATAGATTAATCCATAGAGATTAATTAAATAGTTCTCGTCGCGAATAGCTGAAAAATTGCTGATGCGACGTTAAGCAACATTCAACCAACCAACCAAGCAAAACCATTCCGCTCATTTAAATAGCAATGATGTGGTTAAATAATATCGGGGACTCAATCCTTTTCAATTTTACTTATTTAACGACTAAAATTTAGTTTCTTATTAAATGCACGTATCTTCCTATAACTGGTTAAAGTTCATTATTAATTTGATATCTTGCTAACTTTATCGTAACTCTACATACTATATTGCGTCAAGTTTGACCTGGCCGTTTGACCTATAATTTGAATTTTCAAACAGACATGCCAGTTGTGTAATTTAGGGGTGATATTATGCATGTATGAGGATAGATGATAGTAATAGCTAGGTACCGAGTGTTTATGGTTATGAAAATTGCTCTCTTACCTGAGAAATTACACAGTTTATTAGCCCGATCTAATATTCAAACGGCCAGGTCAAACTCGACGCAATAATATCTTGAAATAATGATACATACAATAGGTAGTCTGTGAAACTTTATAACATAAATGTTCATAAATGTCATAGATCAAATGCAGTTGGAGTTTAATGTATCAGTCAAGAATATTTCACTTATATCGATACATCGCCAGTTACAGGAGAAGTGACACAGGTTTTTTACTTTGCATTGCGTTCAGGACATTGTGCAGGGAGGGTTCTTTAATGTACCACGCCTGTCGTGATATGGGGGTATCGGTTTTTAATGTCTCTGCCGAAGGACTTCGTGACTTTTATTTCTAAATGCCGAGTGCTTGGCGAAAGAACAGTCACTACCTATTTTCAAGTCTTGCTCAGACCCGCCCGGGGTTCGAACCCTCGACCTCTCGCATATGAATCTAGCACTCTACCGACTGAGCCACCGCAGTGATACTGTAATGTCGTATAGGAAAAGAGGTATGTGAGTTAAGTTGAGTAATGGTGTTTAAGGTTCCATACCATGGTGACGTCGTCGTTTTGTGCGTACGGTCGAAATGTCAGATTTGACGTCTTTTTTATCTATGATGTCACAAATGTGTGGTCTTGACGTTGCCAGCTATAGACGAAGATGCAGAAATATTGCCTTGCGTTGCGCTGATGGTAGTATATAGCAGGGTTCTTTATCGTGACACGGGGCCTCGTTTTTTTTACGTTTCCATCCGAAAGAACCGTGAATGCCGAGTGCTTGGCGAAAGAACAGTCACTACCCACTTTCAAGTCCTGGGTCTGACCCGGTGGGGTTGAACCGACGACCTCCCACTTACCTTAGTGGTGGGAAAATGTGTATAAAGTAAGCTGTTAACATCCTAGTCAAGAAAATATTGTCAAAGGAGTGAATTGGACTCGCTGAAGTAATAAAGTCTTGCTTATAAATGGAACAACTTTTGGGTAAAGTAGTTGTTCCAATAGCTATGTTGTATTTTGATCATGCATATTACTGGGGATTTCCCGATTGGGGTTTAGTTTCGGGGGGGGGGGGGGGGTAAAATTACATCCAATTTCAGTTATTGTAGTTTTATTTATTTTTTTCAGTGTGTTCAATAATGGCAGATGAAGAAATACGCACGAGTATCGATGACAAATGTGAGGAATGCTCAGAAGAAAAGATCACATATTTCTGTAAGGAATGTGAGATATTGTTTTGTATGAATTGCGTCTTAAACCACAATGGTCATCAATTCAACCTACTTGGTGATGCCGTTGCAAATAAAAAAGACGAACTTTCCAAAATAGCCGATAAGATAATGAAGATGATCACGGTCTATCAAAATATTAAAGGGAATGTCAAAACGGAAGAACACAGGGTGGACATTATATTGTCAGATTTAAAGGATTGGTTTGACATGTGTGAAAAAACAAACAAAGAACAGAATCAGAATGTGATCAGATATACTCGAAAAATAAATAAACAATTACATCTATGGAAAACACAAAGGGCGTGTGATCCTTCTACCGACTTTGGTTTTACACAAGAGATAGAGATGTATGTTCAGGATTTGAAAGTCATCTTCAGCGATCTTGACCGGCACGATTCCGATCATGATTTAGAGATTGGATCCGATAGTAGCGATCATGCCTCCTGGGTATTGAAAATGAGTATAATTGAATATGTTCCTATGGAAGCCAGAAAGTTCATGAAAATGAATCACTTAAGGAATGTGGTTTTAGCGGAAAACAGTAAAAATGGCTGGGTTTGTGAAAGGGGTCATCATGAAATATCAAGGTATTCTACTATTCGGGCGAAGATTGTTGTTGATGTCGATATTGTCAAGTGTAAACAAAACGTTTACGACCTTGCTATGACGAAATCTTCCCAACTTTTGGTATCTCTAACTTGTCAACCGGGAAAAGTTAAAAAACTCAATGAAGCTGGGGAATTGGAGCTGGTTTATAAAGCGCCACTTGGATATAAAACAAGGGGAATCACTGTATCAGACAACGATTGTATAACGGTTTGCCTTAGTCATCCCAGTGTGTTTCATAGTAAAGGTAAACTGCTTCGTTTCACTCCTCAAGGTCATTTCCTCGACGTGATACAATATGAATTGGACGGCCGTACAACGATGTTCCAAGACCCCAAACTTGTCCGCAATAACATTAACGGGGACATGGTAGTACTAGATGGCGATAGGAGATTGGTCTTGATAAAAAGAAATGGCCGTAAACGATCAACATACGTACCTGAACGAGAGAAAAACAGAAATATTAAATTTGAAGACCTTGCAACAGATCCCAATGGTTACATACTAATTAGTGACAATGTTAATTCCGAAATACTACTTCTGAACCAGATTGGACGTTTCTTATCTTGTTTTGCATTAGCAAGTACTAGCCCGTTTATGGTCAAACCGACAGGACTTTCGATTGGCACCTCGGGAAAACTTTCACTTTTATGTGAGAGGCAGAATTCAAAAGGTCTAAATGTATATTTGACTATTTTCAAATATTCGATAGAAAAACGGGAAAACCGGCGCGGAAGACATGTGCATTCGCCGTTTAAAGACTAAGAAAAATATCATCGGTCTTATGGAGATTTTTGTTTTAATTCTTTGCAATAACAATAACATTAGTGGATATCAATATTAATCCCCTGTGAATAATATCAGAACGGATTCTTGTTATGAAAATTAGCGGGTGTAATATCAAAAACTGTATTCGTTTGTTTAAGGACTAAGAGAAAATATCATCCGATTTATGAAGGTTTTTGTATTTATTCTTTGCAATTACAATAACAGTAGTGCACATCAATATTAATCTTCTGTGATTGACACCTGGGCGGATTCTCGTTATTATGAAAATTAGCGGGTGTAATATCGAAAATTGTAAAAATGAAAAAAAAAAAAAAAAAAAAAAAAAAAAACGACAACGGATGTTTGGTACCGTTTCCGCTTTCAACTTGCCATCGCTTCAGATTTGGGATGAGTGTCTTTGAATGAGGGTTTTACTGGTTGGTTTGTGAAGACAACATATTCTATTGAATACTTGACTTCGGAGTAAATTTAGACAGTTGCATCGCTAAACAGTTTACAACTTTCAATCGAAAAGGAAAATTGCACATTAATTTTGTGACTGTTGAAAGTGGAAACCATGGCCTACAAACTTTTCTTTTACCATGGGGTTATAGAAAGCGTGGGAATGGCGCAAAGAATGTCTTCGAAAAATATAAGGAAATGACTCATAGGGAAATTTCATGCATGTCAAAATTTACATTAATAAAATATTGGCCAAAAGTACTTCCTATCTATAGAATAAAGTATATTCTAAAGTGTCATGTCAAAAAAGATATCTCTGGAAACGGATAAGTATTTCTATATGTACATGAAAACAGTGATTCAAAGCAAAAAATGGATATTTCCATACATTTGACTGCATGTTTATTGCAATTTCATACTGATGGCAGGCCTGCCCGTGAACAAAACCGACAATAAAATGTAGGTATTTAATGTAGTTTTCACTGACCTAAAGATTATCCACGGGTATGCCTGCCATCATGGTGAAAAATTGAAAAACGCTTAAAATTTTAACCATTATCCTTGTCCGTCACTCATATATATTATAGTGTATACAAGGCGTTTGTAAGCTTCGGTAGCTCAGTGGTAAAGTGTGTGGGCTGCTTAGATATCAAGAAATGCTATTCTTTTAATGTGTGGGTTCGAATCCCATATATTGCACGGGATTTTGTTTTTAGATTTTTCCTAATTTTTGTATTTTCAAAACACATTATTTACTTAATTATATTTAATTCAATTGTAAGTGAATAAGTAATAATACTTTTTTCGTCAAACGTGTTTATGTCTAAGCAAGTTGTATAAGCATATATAACAAGACCAAGCAAAGTGAAAGTCTCGTATATAACATGTCGTCTCAACAACGTGCTTGTTGTATACCTGTATATGTAACAAATGTCATATGGCTGTAGGTTTGTTTGTAATCTGGAACAACGAGTTGAAAATGCTGCTGGGGCATCGGTAAATCACAGAAATAATTTACTTTAGATTTAAAGTATATTTATTCTTTGTACAGCCACTTTTTATTAACATTATCACGGATTAAGCGACAGAAAACACTATTTTATATAACATTGGTCTCATACAGGTAAAAACTTAAAGCCATACAACAAATATTCCTGTGGGTCGATCGCTCGCAAAAACCGAATACATCTTTTAGTCTCAATTACCTCATGGTAGAATAAAGTAAAATTCTATTTCTTATATTTACAATATTTAAAGTGAAAAAGTGAACGTGTCTTACCAGGATACCATTAACAACAACTGGCAGTTAGAGAAACCATTTTGCTGGAAGAGCATTGGCTTTGACAGACGTGAAGCTTCGCTCACATTAGTTGACACTTCGAAAAGTGTTGTATAAATTTGTGACGTCAAATTAGTACTCTGCCTCATCTCCATGGATGAGATCCGTTTGCGCCATTTTATAGTCCTTTTGCGCCACAACCCATTTGCGCCACTATATCATTTCCGCCACCAACTTTTTAATAATCTCTTACTTCTTTCTATGCCAATCTTCCTCACTTTATTGAGAGTGTGCTAGAGATATGAACATTATTTTGACACCAGTTGCTTATCTTTGTTAGTAACAACTTTTATCTCTTTTAAGATTTCCTGATAATCTGATCGTGAATTCGGCTGAGCTTGGAACATTTTCCTTCTCTTTCTGTACATGGACTGTCGAACACTTCAAATCGATTTTTTGTTTAAGTTTGTCTTCGTCCATCTTAAATAACTCAAAACATATAACCTTGGTCGGTCTTTCGCACATCAATTTTGCGGCTTTACGTTAGAAACATCTACCTATTGACATTTGTTACACGAATTACCTGTACACGAAGACTGGCACAAAACACTTCCAGGTTCTGATGGAATTAAAACACCAGGACCGAGTTGTTCGAACCTGGATAAGTTTAATTCAGTGATAAGCAGAAATTTAAAATTAAAGTACTAGTACTATTACCAAGTACTTTAATTTTAAATTTCTGCTAATCACTGAAGTACTATTACCAAGTGTAGAAGCGCGTGGCCTAGTGGTTAAGGCGATGGACTCATGATTCGAAGGTCGTGGGTTCGATCCCTGGACCGGGCGATGTGTTGTGTCCTTGAGCAAGACACTTAATTTCACGTTGTTCCAGTTCACTCAGCTGAAAAATAAATGAGTACCAGCAAAAATGCTGGGGGTTAACCCTGCGATGGACCGGCGTCCCATTCAGGGGAGAGTCTTGTACTCTCAGTCGCTTAACGCCACCGAAACCGGGATAAGCTCCGGCCTGATGGGCCTAATGGCTCGGGACAGACTTTAACTTAACTATTACCAAGTTCGATAATTTTATTACAACGAGCTTTAGTTTGATGGATGTTTTTAATTTTCGACATTTTAACATTAAGTTTTCAATATATATTGAATTGTGCAAAATTCAAATTTTAACTAATCAATTGATTAAAGTAATCAGGCTTCGAACAACTGACCCCTGAAATTTAAATCAGTGGAGGAATTGATACCTCTAAAATTTTGTAATAGGTGCAAAAAGACGTTGCCCATCTTGATGAGATTATGTTGATTGTTGTGATTAGATGTAAATATATCAATCTGAAACACATTGTGTAATTATATTAATGTATTTTGATAATATTTAATATTATGCTGAATCATTGAATAAACTAATTAATCTTATAATGGCATTGTATTTTGTAATTTAGGACAGACGGCTATCATTCCCCTGACTCTTGCAGTAAAGTTATGTTGAGGATACAGCTCTGTAGACCTGAGAGAGAGAGAGAGAGAGAGGAGAGAGAGAGAGAGAGAGAGAGAGAGAGATGGTGTTTAACGTCCCAGTCAAAAATATTTCACTTTAATCGAGATGTCGCCAGCTATCTGCGAAGTTTCAGAAATTTTGCCTGTGCGCTGATGGCATTATATAGCAGGGTCCTTTATCGTGCCAAGCCCACCGTGACACGTGACATCGTTTATATCTAGTTCAGAACCGTGACTTTCATTTTGTAATGCCCAATGCTTGGTGAAAGAACAGTCAAATGAGCTACCGCAAAAGTTCGGTTAAGGATATACAGCTCCATAGAACATGATGAATTACAGATCCTTCAACTAGTACATAATTATTATTATTGTATTATAATAGAATAAGCCACAACAATATTAAATGAGAAATAATAACACGAACTTTGTAACATATAAAAATCTCTGTATGCTCATCAATAAAAAAACATACTAAAACCATGTCAGAATCACAACCTATAAGTAAAGTAAAATATTTGAAACTGACAAATTAGGTTAATTACGTGAACTTCCACCAGGCAGGTGAGGTCGGGTGCTCCAGAAGGGTAAGCACCGCATGTTTAGCTGGCTACACCCGCTACGTGTGTTAATCAAAACTTGAGTGAAAGGAACATGGAAAACTATTATGTAGTTTTTGGGGTCATATATATTTAAAAACTACCATTAACTTATTATCAGTTAAGTAATTAATTCAATAATAATATATGTTATTAATGAGTGTGTTAGTACTGATGAGCTTTGAAATGTGGAATTCACGAGTCGAGTTTGGAGCCTGGCGAATTTTCACGGTTTGCTAAACTTTTCAAAGCAATAAGGAACACCTTCTCTGCTGTCACATCACGTTACAGCTAATTACCACCTGCCAGACTTTTTAGATCACAATTCTATTCGCCACCGTGTTGCTAGACGGACTCTGTGATTATAGATCTCTCTTTGAGTATTCATGATTAAACCGGCGTGGTTCGTATGAAACCGTCGGACAACCTGCGTGAGTAACGGGGTGGGGTTGGGGGACCACAGTGTGATCCGACAACCAGGCTAGCCGTATCAGTGTCGTCTGAAAGCGTTATAACGAGTTTTGAAAAGTAATTTTGAGTTTTAAAACGTATTAATGCGCATTTGACACGTACTAGCATGTTAAATATTGCCCCCTGGCATGTGAGATATCGAGGATACAAGTTTTTAAATGCGACGAATATATAATGATTTTTGAAATATGTTGTTACGCATTTAAAATACGTTTTATTGATATATGGATTGCGTTATATGGCGTGTTTTAAATGTTTCTTACATGTTACATCTTATTAAATGTCACTGCATGATAACATTAGCTTTGAGTTTCGTACCAAAGTTTCTGAAGTCCACAGGGGTCACTTTCATAATAAAATTTAAAAATACCCATAAGTATATAAGAGTAAAGTTAACCTTTTTATATAACTTATGAGTATTTATAAATTTTATTATGAAAACTGGCCCGTTTGCTGAAGTACAATCCTTACGATTACCAAAAAAGTGCGCCGTTCGAAGGAAGGAACTATTCACAGAAGGGGTATAAAATGTGTAGGCGGGCTGGCAAAATCTTACACCCAATTTTCAATGATCTATATTTCAATAAATAATCTATTGGATTTTTATAATATTTCACACAATATTGGGCATGATCTCATTTTTAAAATTATTTTGATTTTAAAAAAATATTGATTTTTTGAAGTTATTACAAAAAAACATGGGCTACACTTTTTTTCAATCGGTCAAAATTCATCCGAGGCAGGATAACAACATTTTACAACCCAATTTTCAATATCTATATTTCCATTAATATGTATTGGATTTATATAGATTTTTACATAATATCGGGCATGACCTAAATTTTTAAAATATGTTTTTGATTTTAAAAAATATTTAATAGTTTTGAAGTTATTAAAGAAAATACGGGCTACACTTTTTCCAATCGGTCAAAATTCATGCGAGGTAGGACGAGTGAGGTTTGAACATTGATCGATATCTCTTCACATGATTATGCTTGCCTATTAAAATTACAACAAATACGCGGTGGATATGTATCTTTGATACCACCAAATGGTACTTCCTATAATGCAGTGGTTTTTTTTATAAACCGATTGTTTGTGACATTTGATTGTTCTATAAGTACGACGCCATAAGTTATTTTTCTTAAATCCCTCCTGTGTAATGGTGAACCTGTCGTTCCTTGATCAAAGATGGCGGCGTACTTATCGCAATTAAGAACAATAAACTGTCACAAACAATCGTTTATAAAAATACAACCACTCCATTATAGGAAATACCCTTTGTGTGCTATTAAAGATATATATCCGCCGCGTATTTGTTGAAAAATTTAATAGGCAAGCATAATCATGTGAAGAGATATCGATCAATGTTCAAACCTCACTCGTCCTACCTCGCATGAATTTTGACCGATTGGAAAAAAGTGTAGCCCGTATTTCTTTAATAACTTCAAAAATATCAATATTGTTTAAAATCAAAAATATATTTAAACAATTAAGGTCATGCCCAATATTATGTAAAAAAATTATAAAAATCCAATAGATATTTATTGAAATATAGATCAATGAAAATTGGGTGGTTAAAATTTTGTTATCCTGCCTCGGATGAATTTTGACCGATTGAAAAAAGTGTAGCCCATGTTTTTTGTAATAACTTCAAAAATATCAAATATTTTTTAAAAATCAAAATACATTTTAAAAATTGAAGTCATGCCCAATATTATGTGTAAATATTATAAAAATCCAATAGACATTTGTTGAAATAGAGATCATTAAAAATTGGGTGTAAGATTTTGCCAGCCCGCCTACACATTTTATACCCTCTCCTATGCACATTATAGAAAAATGGCGGCAGCGAAGTTTATGTCTAGTTTCGGTTTGACTTTTGTTTACTTATGCCTCGTCAGTGGTACAGGTTGTCTTATTTCACTGAATCTCAATGGTAACTGGACCGTGACTAACGGAGGTGACTTAATTATATAATCTACAATTATGTAGAAAAGGGCAAAATAACAGAGCTGCCAACCCTAATATTTTTGTGTAATTGTGGGTCCAACTGACGGGGCGGGGGAGGGGGGTGTCTGGGTGCATCCCTCCAATAAGAGTTGAAAATTAGACAAAATAATAATGATAACAATAATGGTGCATAGTTAGATAAATGGATGCATTACACATGGCGTGGTTTTACACCTAGCTGATCATCTCACCAAATCTATCCACTACACCCTTAATTAGTCCACCCACGTAAATCACTCGTATATTAACCACCATTACAGGTGGATTTGAGTGGTAATGAATGAACACTGCAAATTTTCAAACTCTATGGTCATATGAGGGTCAGTCCCCTTCTTGGCAGGTCAGTGGGCATTCATGTTCAATTGAGGGTTGGACCTACACATCTGCAGGTCCGTTGGCAGCTCTGATATAATGAATTATTTACAGGTGCAACATCCCACATAAAACAGCAAAAAATAAAGACGGATACCCATGGATAAATAGAGACATTAAAAGGCTTATAAAGAAAAGAGATAGGTGGTACAACAGGAAGAAAAAATCTGGAAACAAATCAGATAAAGATAAATACCAAACATTGAAGTATGAAACACACAGGCAACTGAGAAAGGCTTATTGGCAGTATGTTGATGGTATTGTTACCCCACAGTCAGACAGCAAGTCAGAATATGGTACCTGCATGAAATGTTTTTGGACCTATATCAAACACAAAAGAGCGGATAACAACACCATTCTTCCACTCAAATCAGATGGCATCTTACACCTGGACCCAAAAGAAAAGGCGGAAATACTCAATAAACAATTCCAAATGGCATTTTCATCAAAGTCAGAAACAACTAGAGAAGTCTTCCAGAGCAAATGTAATATGAAAGGAAATTATGAAACCATGCAAGAAATCAACATCACTGAGCAGGGTATCACAAAATTGTTACAGAACCTAAACCCTCATTAAGCACCTGGACCAGATAATATAACTCCAAGAATCCTCAAAGAAATGGCAACACACATATCTCCAATCCTAACAATAATATTTAAGGAATCATATAGAACTGGAGAAGTACCAAATATCTGGAAAACTGCTTTTGTCTGTCCCATCTATAAGAAAGGAAAGAAATTCGAAGCCATAAACTACCGCCCAGTGTCACTCACATGCATTGCCTGCAAACTAATGGAGCACATTATAACCAGCAGTATCATGTGTCATGCAGACCAGCACAGTATATTGCACCCTGTCCAACATGGTTTCCGTAAAGGTCTATCCTGCGACACTCAACTTGTCGAATTTATAGACGACATTACTAGAAGCATAGACCGTAGACAACAGGTTGACTGCCTGATAATGGACTTCAGCAAAGCTTTTGATAAAGTCTGCCATAGCCTGCTACTCCACAAACTAGATCATTATGGAATAAAAGGCAAAACTAACAGATGGATTCAAAGCTTCCTCCAGAACAGAAGTCAAGCAGTTGTTGTGGAAGGTGAATCATCAAACTTTATACCAGTGGAATCAGGTGTACCCCAAAGATCAGTGCTTGGCCCTAGCTTATTCCTCTACTACATAAATGACATGCCAGAGAACATAAGGTCAACAACAAGACTATATGCTGATGACACCATCGCCTATTTGACAATCACATCAGATATCGACACAACTTATCTCCAAGAAGACCTGGACAAACTTGCAATATAGGAACAGACTTGGAAAATGAGCTTCCATCCGGAAAAATGCAATGTGATTACAATATCTCAGAAAAAACAACCTATCAAGAGCAACTATATTCTTCATGGTCACCAACTTGAGCATGTGTCAACAGCAAAATATTTAGGCGTCTCAATCACATCAGATATGAAATGGAACCAACACATCTCAAACATATGCAAGAAAGCAAACGGCACCACCAGCTTTTTAAAACACAACCTTAACATCAGGAATGTAAATATCAAGGAGAAGGCATACAAGTCACTGGTAAGACCTACTCTAGAGTATGCATGCACCACCTGGGACCCATATCTGAAGTAGGACAAACAAAAACTGGAAATGGTACAGCGTCATGCGGCTAGATATGTGACCAACCGATTCCACAACACATCATCTGTATCGGATATGCTAAACCATCTCAATTGGCCAGCACTGGAGGAGAGACCAAAGAGGGCAAGACTGACACTTATGTACAAGATCACCATATAACCAGTAACAATATAAACTGTAAAACTGAGTCTAGTCTAGACAGTATTTCTATCCTGCAATGGAACATTGAAGGTCTAAAAGCAAAATCTGCTATATTAAGTGTAGTTAATTTCATAAGCTCTTATGATATTATCGGACTTGTTGAGACATGGGTGTATAGTGAAGATGAAATATCATCTGTCATGAAACAATCTGGTTTTTTTCATGATTTCGATGTATTTTATAACCTTGCTAAGAAAACTTCAAAATACGGTAGAGGCATGGGTGGCGTTTTAGTCCTTGTTCGAAAATGTTATGCTAACTTTGTTAAGCAAGTTGGTAAAGGTATGTTTGAAAATGCTATTTTTCTAATGATAGATAAAAATATTTTTGACGGGATTAGTAAAAACATTTTATACTGTTGTACCTATCTACCACCGGAAGGGAATATATTTTACTCAAAGTACACTGAATGTGGAGTAAATTTACTAGAATCACAGTTATTACAGCTACCATTAGACTTAGAAAGTTATCATATTGTTATAGCTGGTGATCTCAACTCTAGAGTTGCACAGGAACAAGATTTTATTTGTGATGAGGTCCCTGATGTACTTTTAGACTATAAAGATGTACTGTCAAATAACTTCCAGACACCTAGGTGTTCAGTTGATAAAGTCTTAAATAAGTTTGGTAAAATAATGTTAGATTTTTGTAAGAACTACGATATCCATATAGTGAATGGTAGATGTGGGTCTGATAAGGATACAGGGGATTTTACATACATAGGTCCACAGGGTAATAGTCTTATAGATTATTTTCTAGCCAGTGGATATCTTTTCCCTTTTATTAGTGATTTTGTCATATATGATTTGTCAGACTCTTGTCATCTACCACTTAGTATGACCCTGAGGTGTAAAAGTATTGGATCAAGTAAAACAGAAAATAGTAACACCAATGATGATACATACTTTAAGTGGAACCCTGATAAATATGACGAGTTTACTAACTCTCTACAAAGTTCTGTTATATCAGACTGTATTGATGAGATTGTTACAGATATAAAAACAAGGGTAATATCAGTCATATTGTCGACTGTTTTAATAACATGTTATATCAAGCAGGTGAAATGTTTTTAAAAAACAAAAGATCCCATCACATTGTTAAAGATGCAAAATGGTTTGATAAAATTTGTAAAGATGCACGATCAGAAAAGAACAGGTTGTTAAGATTATATAGGCAATCTAGATCTGACACAGACCTAAAAAGTTTCAAGGAATATAGAAAACGGTATAAAGCGATGTGCGATGAAAAGAAACAGCAATTTATTGAAAGTACGGTCAAACGCTTGGATAGTTCACTTAAAGATTCGAAACATTTCTGGAAGGTTTTTAGGTCTCTGTCAGACCACAAGATTGAATCTCATCCAGTTAAAACTGATGATTTTTTCTATTATTTTAAAAATCTTTTAAGTTATGACTATCCTAATGTCACTGAAGACGAAAATTTAATTACCGATGATGTAAATGTAGATAGTATTGAATATGAACTATTCAATAGTCCTATAACTGGACAGGAAATTATAGACTCTGTTAATAGTCTTAAAAGAGGTAAATCTCCAGGTCCTGACAAACTTATACTAGAATTCTTCATTTATGGCATAAATACACTTCTGGTACCAATGGAAAAGTTATTTAATTATATCTTTTCACAAGGTATTTTTCCAGAGGCATGGTCAAGTGCAATAATTGAACCAATACATAAAAAAGGTTCATATGTAGATCCTCAAAATTATAGAGGAATTCTATAGGCAGTATTTTTGGTAAGATTTTTGCTACAATTATATATAAAAGGTTACAGTGTTGGGTGGACTTGTTCGATAAGATAACAGAGGCTCAGGCCGGGTTCAAACAAGGATATTCAACTATTGATAATGTTTTTATACTACATTCTATTATACAAAAGTACCTATGTAAAAATAAGGGGAAACTGTATGCAGCCTTCGTAGATTTTAAAAGGGCCTTTGACACAATCCATAGATTTAACATGTTTAGTGTCCTCAAGAAGAGAGGAATTACTGGTAATCTATATAAAGTTATACTAGGTATGTACAGTCAAGTGCAATGCTGTGTTCGTAACGGTAACTTGCACACAGATTATTTTCATGCTACCTTAGGATTAAAACAAGGTTGTGTTTTAAGTCCATTATTCTTTTCATTATACATAAACGAGTTATATGATATGATATGTCAAAGCAACATTAGAGGTATTCAGTTATTTCCCGATATTACCGAAATTTTTATGTTATTATTTGCTGATGACATTGTTATGGTCTCAGATACTATAATAGGCTTGCAAAAGCAACTTCATATGTTAGAAAAATATTGTCAGGAATATTATCTAGATGTTAATCTTGACAAAACCAAAATTGTTACTTTTGGAAAGGGTGGAAGATTGTCTAAACGTGACAGATTTGTTATAGGGGAGTAGAAATACAACATGTAAACTGTTATACATATCTTGGTCTAAATTTTACAAGGCAATTGTCTGTAGCCAATATGGTAAAACCATTAGCACAGAAGGGCAAAAGGTCAGTAATAAGTATGTTAAAAGCTACAAGTAGCTTAGGCAACCTACCATATAATACTTTTTTCAAAATTTTTGATAGCAAGATATACCAATAATACTATATGGTTCTGAGATCTGGGGCTATCAAATGTATGATGTATTAGAAAGAGTCCAGATCTATGCATGTAAGCGCTATCTAACTGTTGGTCTAAACGCTGTTAACTCTGTCTCATTAGCAGAATGTGGCAGATTACCGGTTTATATTTTTACTTTTAAAAGACTTGTCAAGTATTGGTTAAAAATTGTTGATATGAATACTGACAGATATGTTAGAAAGTGTTATGATATGTTACATAACTTAGATAATCAAGGCAAAACAAATTGGGCTACTAAAGTTAAAAAATATTGTGTTCTACAGGGTTTGGTGAAGTATGGTTTAACCAGGGAGTGGGGGATAAGGATATTTTTATGGAAGCTTTTGTACTTAGACTGAAAGATATTTTCCTACAAACATGGTATAGTGATATGTCAAGTAAACCCAAACTTTCCACATATAACAACTTTAAACATATATATGAAAAGGAGGTATACCTCGATCAAATTAAAATTAGTAAATTTAGACATGCAATGTCAATTTTTAGGTGTGGTACACATGACCTTATGATAGAAGTTGGTAGACACAGAGGTCTTGATAGAAATGGCAGAGTTTGTGTTATATGTAATTCCGGTTGTGTGGAAGATGAATATCATTTTTTACTCATCTGTAAAACATACAGTGATCTCAGGAAGAAGTTTCTTTTACCAAAATATTTTTTAAAACCAACTTTTAATAAGTTTATTATAATTATGTCGACACAAAATGTCAAACTACTACAACAAGTCAGCATGTTTATTTTCTATGCCTTTAAAAGGAGAAAAGAAGTAATTGATAATTGTAATAATTAACCATATGTATATAACATTTATTATGTATTATAATACATTTGTAACATTATTTAACACGCCATTGATGTTGAATGTATATCTTATAATGCCATGGGCTGGAGGCTTTAAAGCAATAAAGTTATATATACACTAACAACCTGGTCAAAATCAATACCACCGATAGACTTTTGCCACCAACCAGAATGACTCGTAACATGGGAACACATTCCTTCCAGGTGCCATCCTGTAACACCATGGTAAGAAAGGAATCTTTCTACCCAAGGACCATATGAGAATGGAATGCTCTGCCCACTGACGCAGCAACCGCTAAGAGCCTCGAAATCTTCAAGGCTCACCTGCTTGATTAAATCAATCAAGATGCTTTTACTTGCACATTTGATTGTACAGCACTTTGTTTTTACCTTTATTCAAATTTGTAATGCGCACACACAAAGTGGCAGTATCATCAGCAATTGATGGCGGCCGCAGACTGGTAGAAGTAGAAGTAGAAGGTGTCATGACTACATAACAGGTCAGTTAGTCCGAATTACCTGTCTTAACGATTAAGATATATTTTTGTACGGCATTTACGTCAGTGAAAGCTTGCTATGGTTTTATGCCATGATCAGGCTTCTTTACTATGGAACAGTACGTTGGAGAAATAGTGTGCCTTGGAGAAGTAGTGCATCTTGTAATTTAATATGATGGGAATATATCTGTTCGATCGTGAAATATGAATTCTGGGATATGTAATGCATTTGCTGACATATGTGGACCTCGGGAATGAATTTTCAGAATCTATTAATATGTTGTGGCGGGATGCATCAGTGATGTCACATATATATAAATGTCACTGTCAATGGGACAGTCAATGTATACAACTATGATGTCATCAATGATGTCATATATATTTTGTAGGAAATGTCACTGTTAATGGGACAGTCCCAGGTTCAATGTATACAGCCATGATGTCAAACAACATTATAAAAGATCCTTATTACAGAAAGAATGACGCTGAATACAAGTGGATATCCAGAGATGATTGGACATATTCAAGACATTTTCAAGGTAGTTATCTATACAGTCAAATCTTTCTATAAAGGCCACCCAAGGGAACCTGTAAAAGTTGGCCATGATGTGCAGGTGGCCCTTATACACAGGTTCAAATAACCTAAATAAAGAGCAAATGGGATAAAAAATTTACTGGCTTTTAAAAGCAGTTAGCCCTTATATAAAGGTGGCCTTCAAGACAGGTAAGATTGTATATGGTGAATATAAATGAAGTAAATTGGGTGCTAATAGATCCTTATTAAAGAAGAACTACAGTGTCCAATTTAGAAGGGCCCCAAAATAATTATTTTGTTCCACAAAAATACATTCTGTGGACCAACCCTATTCATCTTTATAGTCTTAGTTAAGTTTTAAATACTGAAAAGGGGGAAATTTTTGTGTGGGTAAATTTCCGCTTATTTAGCACTAAGAAATTACACGTACTGTGAAAATTTACCCACGCAAAAAGTGTCTACCATACGGGTTTATATATCACATATATAGAATATACACTCACTTATATTTTAGTAACACGAAAATTAAACCCAAGCAAAACGCAAGATTTCAAAAATCGCGAAATTTTCACCCCGCGAAAATACTTCCCTTAACAGTAAATCCATTTGTGCCTTATTCTCGTTTCAAGTTTAACTTTACACTCAAGAATAACAAACTGACAAGCGTTCTCACTCTAGTACCTGTCCTTGAGTGGGATTCAGAACTAGGCAGTGAAAGGCCCTGTGATCCATAAGTGCATGATTTAGACCACTGGGCCATCAAGACCCCATAAATACAGCCAAACCTGTCTATAAAGGCCACCCAAGGGAACCAGAAGAAGTTGCCTTTATGGCAGGTGGCCTTTATATACATGTTCAAATTGTATAAAAAAAGAACTATTGGGATACAATTCTATTGGCCTTTATAAGCAGGTGACCCTTATATAGAGGTGGTCTTTAAGGCAGGTTGTACTGTCAGTTGTTTTAATATAAAAGAAAAATGATAATTATCTTCCGCCTTTTGAAGGAAACAAGGGGATATTAAATTCGACCTTTGTAGCAGGCTTGGTCTTGTAATAAAAAGTTCCAAAAAACTGATGATGTTCTTGGTAGTTTTATTTTGACAGCATATATAGCATTAATTGGATTAGTGTCATACATCAACATTAACATAAACGTAAGAACTGAAAAATACAAATAAATAAACATCATGAGTGGCGTATTCTCAAAACATAATAAATACACTGATATATTTATTAACAAACGTTGTATGATTTAGATGACATCTCAATATTTACTATAAAAGAGAGGTAACTCTTATAGTTGAATTAACATACCATAATGTAACAGTTCCAATCAAAAATGAACGTACCATATCGTAATATTACCCATCAGTTATATGTATAGCAAGTAAGGGGCAAGTAAAATACTAATAACAACTGGTTATGCTAAGTGTAAAACACAGAATAAACACTAAACACGTTTATTTTACGTGTATAACTAACGCAAAGTGAATATTATAAATATTAAAATAAAATAAAAAAGGGGCTCTGTGCACGTGGATCTTTAGTGCGATTCTGAATATCCTAGTAAACTTGCATCAAATGGCAATTGTACAAAATGACGGAATAAAGAGTTAACAATATTGTTTTAGAATCATTTAGTACCTTATTCTCCTGACCAAGTTGCTATTACAAGTTTGCATTTGTTAAAATTGTTCCTGTATCGTTAAACCATGCCGTTTTGGCTGGGCGGAAATGCTATTAAAGATCATGCGCACACAAAGGAAGAGCACTCTATTTGAGTGATAACAAAAATTTAATAAAAAATCAAAGTACTGAAGGAACTTACGAACTTCAATACAATTGTTAAGTGTAATCAAAACACTGACATTTACAAACTTCTCTCCTTCCATCCATCCAGACACTTATTGTTCCGAGTATTTCTCAAAAACTGAAGCACTAAAACAAAAAAATCAATATTGATAGGAGATACACAATGTCATAATTAACCTGAGTTGGTTTGTTCCTTTTTTCACAGTGGCCTAATGGATAAGACGCCAGTCTACAAATCCAGGGTCTCTCACCGCTTTGAGTCCAAGTCCTTCTCAGACTACATGATTGTGGGAAAATGAATTTTCCTTGCCGTTGACCTTTACTGGTTCACCCGGTGTTAGTATTATGTGACATGGGGAGTAGTACCCTTGTCTGTGGCGTACTGACTCAGTGAGCTAGCACCTTAAAGTCGCCCTGAGTTCATGCTGTTACATGGCAGACCATAGAACACACCCACACTTCACATGCATACACAAAATTGTTCATAGATTATTTCATAGAGATTAATAAAATAGTTCTTGTCGCGAATAGCTGAAAATTGCTGATGCAACGTTAAGCAACATTCAACCAACTAACCAAATCCTTTTCCTAGGAGTTATGGCCCTTTGAACATTAGTGTAAATTAAGAAAAAAGCACCTACTGGTGAGGGGTTCTAATTCACTGAATTTACTTGTTTGTTAATTTTTGTTTTTTGTATTTTATATTTCTTCTATTTCAGTCTCAATGGCAGTTTTATCTATGAAGTCGGTAGTTTTAGTCTGTGAGGGTCTGGATACAATATCAAAAATATATGTTAATGGGCATTTAGTTGGAAGATCAGACAATATGTTTGTACGATATGTGTTCAACATAAAACAGTTTCTTAAAGTAGGTTATATATGTATTAGAAATTAACTTAACTTAATAATCCATTGGATATGGAATTATATCAGTTAACGTTTTTTCATACAAATGACATTTTTTTGGGAATCCATGATGAAAACATTTACCAAAATGTCACGGACAAATATTATCATGTAATTCAGTGGCATTAAATTGAGACAGTCAGTTTAGAAATGGCGGAGGAACACCAGAATACCAGGAAAAAACAACCAACCACTACCAGAGGAGCTGATAAACTTTCTTACACTAGGAGCTGTCCTCATTGGGATTTAAACCTAGGTGATTTGAGGTGCTGTATATGATACATAGAGCACCACACTTTTGTTTGACCACTTGGACACTGATCTGGATTCATTTCAAATTCATCTTTTAAACCATTTTTCTTAATACTCTGCAGCATAGTGGGGTATACAGGTATGTCCCAATAGATTCCCAATTTTGTTTTAATTTCAGGCATGTGACAATCACATATCTGCAGCATGGCAGGATATACCGGTATGTAAATAACCCATTAGATCTCCAATTTTGTTTAAATTTCAGGCAGGTAACAATCACATATCTGCAGCATGGTGGGACATACCGGTTGTAAATAAAACTATTAGATTCCCAACTTTGTTTTTATTTCAGGCAGGTGACAATCACATATCTGCAGCATGGTGGGATATACCTGTATGTAAATAACCCATTAGATTCCCAAATTTGTTTAAATTTCAGGCAGTAGACAATCACGTATCTGCAGCATGGTGGGATATACCGGTATGTAAATAACCCATTAGATCTCCAGTTTTGTTTAAATTTCAGGCAGGTGACAATCACATATCTGTAGAATTTCAGTCAGCAGTTAATTATGCCCTCCAACGAGCGAAAGGTTATCCCTACAGAGTACCTCTTGAATGTCCTTATGCAGACTACAAAGGCGATTGTCATGTTAACATGCTCAGAAAATCACAGTGTTCATTTAGCTGGGACTGGGGCCCATCATTCCCCACTCAGGGTATTTGGTGAGTATTCAAGGTGATTGTCATGGCAACATGATCAGAAAGACACAATGTTCATTTAGCTGGGACTCTGGCCCATCATTCCATACTCAGGGTATTTGGTGAGTATTCAAGGTAAAAAAAGGAACAATTATGTTCATTTAGCTGGGACTGGGGCCCATCATTCCCTACTCAGGGTATATGGTGAGTATTCAAGGCTATGGTCATGGCAACATGATAAAAAAAGGAACAATTATGTTCATTTCGCTGAGAGTCGGGTTCACCATTCCATACTCAGGGTATTTGGTGAGTATTCAAGGTAAAAAAAAGGAACAATTATGTTCATTTAGCTGGGACTCAGGGGGGGGGGGGGGGGGGGGGGAGATCATTCCCTACTCAGGGTATATGGTGAGTATTCAAAGCTATGGTCGTGGCAACATGATAAAAAAGACACAATGTTCATTTAGCTGTGACTCTGGCCCATCATTCCATACTCAGGGTATTTGGTGAGTATTCAAGGTAAAAAAAGGAACAATTATGTTCATTTAGCTGGGACTCAGGGGGGGGGGGAGATCATTCCCTACTCAGGGTATATGGTGAGTATTCAAGGCTATGGTCGTGGCAACATGATAAAAAAAGGAACAGTTATGTTCATTTAGCTGAGAGTCGGGTTCACCATTCTCTACTCAGGGTATTTGGTAAGTATTCAAGGTATTTGGCATGGCAACATGATCAGAAAGACACAATGTTCATTTAGCTGGTACTTGGGGGGGGGGGGATTTAGCTGGAGTCAGGTTCGTCATTTCCTACCTATAGACACTCTGGTTTCCTCCACCATCCCTGAAACTGACCACCTCAGTTAAGTGAAAGAATCTGAACTGGGGTGTAAAAATACCATTATTAACACCACTCAACATAGAATATCTGTGCGCAAAGATCATGTTGCCACACTAAGAGAATTTATATATTAAAACAGACATTGTTTTATTGGAAGTGTTTGGTTTTGTGTTACATTATTATTATGTACCAGATATTGCCAGATCAATAGAATCTATTATGAGTATCCATGTAGGATAGGGAAATCTCACCCGAGGGGTTGAATATTTCGACAAGGCTTGCAGAGTCTCTGACAGAAATATTCAACCCTGAGGGAGATTTCCCTATCCTACATGGATATGATGGATAAACTCATAATTGATTCTTTTTCTCCTATTTTGATGACACTTTTTGGCTTTAAATAGAAGTTACATCGACATCAACGCCATCTTTGTAAATCTAACTTTTTTATTTAGACATGTTAGAGTTTTACATAAAAATAAATATGACCATCGGTCACAATGTACCTTAAAAATGGTTTATACAAAATGTTTAAACTAGAAAACAAAGCTATTTATTCTAATCTCTCAGAATAAACATTTGAAACGTAATGGAAATTTCTAAATTTTGGAGATTCGGATGTCATTTTCCTGCAAGACAACATCATGTCACCACAGAATGACATCATTTAATAGTCCGCACAATATCACGTGATGAAAGACAACAAAACTATGATGAAAGACAGAAATATTTCACATGACTTTCCTACATTGGATACTTTGATCTTTCATATTTAGAGATGGGAGAAATCATGTTTCTAAACCTGATAGCCAAATATGCCATTGTCTAGCTACTTATTTTTGAGAAATTCTTTAATTATAAAAGTAACCTAGTTTACTTATTTGTGAAGAATGCTCTAAAAAGGGCAATATTTTTTCAACAAAAATTTGGCTACTAATGATTTTAAATTTATGGAAACCTTGAATATTATGATATAAAGTATTTCCATTGTTATGACATTGTATTAGCTAGCCTTTATTTTAATGATTTAACTTAATGTTCAACTTGTTAATTTATTCACAGGAGGGATATTTATATTGAAAGTTTTAATAGTGCGTGATTAGAGATGTTACTGGCAACAACAAAAAGTAAGATATGTGTTTTTGTACAGCGTTTCACGATAGTGAACGCATACTTTGCTATCACTTTCTTCCAAGATATTGAGCTTCTTTGCTATGAAATTATAAGATATGAGTACACATGGAAATAGTGCGCCTGGTAAATGGCGTGAAAGAAGTATATCGTTTTATCGTGAGATATGTATTCTGAGAGTAATGCATTTGGTTACATATGCACATTTGGAATAAATTTTCGGAATACATTTTGCAATCTAGTAAAATATTGCGACTGGATGCATCTAATAATTTCTGCAATTTGGTGAACTGATCTCATGTTTACAATAAAAAGTAGTCCGAGAAGTTTGCATCCTACGATGTAAAATCATAACTTTTTATGAAATGAACAACAACGGCAGGTTGATTTAATTAATTCTTCATGAAATCTACGGAAAATTTAAATTTATTTTGAAGGTTATGATAACATTTTGATGTTGAGGCAATTGTGTCATATTTTAAAACTGTTTATCGACGTGAAAGGGAGATAATTCGTACAGTGTTGTATGCAAATGACCCACATGTGGATTTTAAATACTTCACCATTAACATGAAACGGGAATATTGTGAGTGATAATCAGCAGTAATTAAAACCCAGATTAACAGCAAATGGTCCAGTACATACAACCGCTAAAACGTACCCCCTCATAGCGACGGTAGGATCTGCAAAACTCTACTTTCTCTCTATCCGAAATGACAAAACGATCGGGTACAACTTTTTAAATTTTAATTACCGATTGTCTTTTTCATATATTTATGAAATTTTTATTTTCTACCATTTAATTCAGCAATACATGGTTTGGTACATTGTTTCTTTTTCAAAAAAAAAAAAAAAAAAAAAAAAAACCATCCGTTGGACTATGCAGCTAGACGACCCTCCCCCCCGAATTTTCGGTTATATTTGTCTTTGCCACAACACCATTTTCCCAACTACACTGTACAACAGCACGGCAGTGCTATGTTTTATTCTTCTATTCTTGTTAATATACATGTATATGTTTCAGTTAGCTCACAAAAGATCAGTGGTTACTTCAGACACTCCATTTCCTCCACCATCCCTGAACTGATGGCCTCAATATAAGTGAAAAAAAGTTGACTGTGGCATAAAACACTATTACTCCACTCAATTCAACTTGATATTTGGAGCACATTCTAGTGTGAGAAAGTTTGTCAGTTCGCTTGCCAAAAGACATTTATTCTCAGGGATTTTCTGGGTATCCACAGGGTCCGGTAAAGGGACCCATTCCCAATGCAAAAAAAAAAATACATTTTTCCCATTTCTGTAGTAAAAAATTCCCAATTAGCTATGTTTATCAATTTTTTGAGAAAAAAACATTTCACAAGATTATCGACATCATATTCGGAGGATATCTCGTTCTGATAACGATTTCAATCTATATTAATCCACATTTTGCTGGATGATTTATATAGAGCCAAAAGAGACAGCGCTATTTTGCTGTGAACACCGATATAATTTGTTCAATTACCAGTATTCTAGTGGTCTAGAATTTCTAATATGTTTTTGTGATTTTTCTCAAAATTACATTTTTGTAGAGCATTTTCCCAATTTCATCCCAAGGTCCCTGTCCCAAAAAGGTCAGAAAAATCCCTGATTGCTTTGGGCACTCCAGTTTTCTCCACTACCCCATCTTTGATATATAAGTGAAAGGGTCCCGACAGGCCTGTAAAACACTATTTATTACTCCAACTGTATCACCCAACAAAGTGTGATTTATATAATGGTAACTGTATACATGGAATAATAAAATCTGATACAAGGTATTTATTTTTTGGCAGATGTTATTACCACATATTTTTTATACCTGTATAACCGTACACATGTAACTTCATACATCAATTAAATAGGATTAAATAGTCCAATCTTGAATTTAAACAAGATGTTATATATATTTTTCCAAAAAGTTGCTGTCTAAATGATTGATGATCGATCTTTGATCGTGATCAACTGCAAAAAGCGATCCAACGGTATGACGAAAACAAAATGGTGGATCTAAAACCATATTTACATTTTTTATCAAAATAATCTATTATTTGACCAAATATGACAAGTTTCTATTAAATATACTTTAATTATCACTAAATTGATGTATTTATAGCCAATCATAAAGTTATAAAGCCCATGTACATGTATATTATAAAATACGGGTATAAAAAATACCTGGTAATAACACATTTGTTATTGACACGTACAGGACAATAACCACTTTGTTATTTTTTAGATAAAGATGGAACATGGAATGTAGATGTTGGTGTTTTTATGGACATCGGTACCAATACTGGCGTTACAGGAGAGATAGAAATACAACTTGGCAATACAATGATTACCCAGAATGCATCAGTATCATTTACACCAGACAAACAAGATGTGACAATAACCCTTAAAGATCCAAAGGTAATATCTGCCTTGAAATATGATTGGACAGTACAATGATTACCCAGAATGCATCAGTATTGTTTTTACAGGACAAACAGACTTTCTAAACTTGACTTAACATCAACTCGACGTTTCTTCTTTAGACTATCTCAATAAATTCAACTTAACTTCTTTAAACTATCTCACTAGTTCCACTTAACTTCTTTAGACTATGCTGACTATCTCAAAAATTTCTTGTGACTTCTTTAGACTATCTCAATAAATTCAACTTAACTTCTTTAAACTATCTCACTAGTTCCACTTGACTTCTTTAGACTATGCTGACTATCTCAAAAATTCCTTGTGACTTCTTTAGACTATCTCAATAAATTCAACTTAACTCTTTAAACTATCTCACTAGTTCCACTTAACTTCTTTAGACTATCTCAACAATCTCAAAAATTTCTTGTGACTTCTTTAGACTATCTCAATAAATTCAACTTAACTTCTTTAAACTATCTCACTAGTTCCACTTGACTTCTTTAGACTATGCTGACTATCTCAAAAATTCCTTGTGACTTCTTTAGACTATCTCAATAAATTCAACTTAACTTCTTTAAACTATCTCACTAGTTCCACTTAACTTCTTTAGACTATCTCAACAATCTCAAAAATTCCTTGTGACTTCTTTAGACTATCTCAATAAATTCAATTTAACTTCTTTAGACTATCTCACTAGTACCACTTAACTTCTTTAGACTATGCTGACTGTCTCAAAAATTCCTTGTGACTTCTTTAGACTTATCTCAAAAATAAAGTCAAAGATCCAAAATACTCTCTGTTGCTGCGATACTTCTTTCCACCATTGACCCATTCCCTCATTCCATTTTAAAATTTGTAGTAAAAATAGCAGTATCATGGTCATTTCAGTGAAGGGACATTCTGTTCTTTTTAACCCCGGCCTTTGAAGAAAGAGGGGGATACTCTACTTTCCATTCTTCCTTCCATCTGCCCAAATTTTTTTGCTCTTATTCTCCAAAACTATGAAGCATTATTTCACGAAATTTGGTTCAAAGTATCAACATAGATAGAAGATGCGCATATTGTTAACCCGAGTTAGTTTGCTAATTGTCCATGTAGTTATGGCCCTTTGAACATAAGTGCAAATCACAAAAATAAAAAAGAACCTGCTGGTGGGGATCCTAATTTACTGAATTTCTTTTCCATTTTAGACCTCACAGTTGAAAGAGTGGTGGCCAAATGGACATGGTAACCAGACACTGTATACATTGTATGTGTTCTTTACGAGTACAAATAATAATGAGATGTCTGCCAAGAAAGTGAAGATTGGATTTAGGACTGTAGAGCTAGTACAGGAGTATGTGTCAACAAATAAATCACATGGTAAATACAGTCAAATCTGTCAGTAAAGGCCACCCAAGGGAACCACTTAGAGTGGCCTTTATGGGCAGGTGGCCTTTATATACAGGTTCAAATGGTATGAATAAAGAACAATTGGGATACAATTCTACTGACTTTTATAAGCAGGTGACCCTTATTATATAGAGGTGGCCTTTAAGGCAGTTTGGGCTGTAGTTCACGTTTCTAGCTCTAGATCTAAAGTGTAGAATATGTCCAAAACTGGAGCTTATCCCAGGTTTGAGCTTTCCTATGCTAGATCTTGTCATTACCTAGAACTTTAGGATTGTAGAGGTAGTACAGAAGTATGTCTCCACAAATAAATCACATGGTAAATTGTTCATCATGTTCATGTTTATATCTCTAAATCTTAAGTCTAGAGCATGTCCAAAACTAGAGCTTGTCCCAGGCTAGAACTTCCCCATGCTAGAGCTTGTCATTAGCTAGAACTTTAGAATTGTAGAGCTAGTACAGGAGTTTGTCTCAAAATATAAACCACAAGGTAAATAGTTCATGTTTATAGCTCTAGATCTTAAGTGTAGAATGTGTCCAAAACTAGAGCTTATCCCAGGCTAGAGCTTCCCCATGTTAGAACTAGTCATTAGCTAGAACTTTAGGATTGTAGAGTTAGTACAGGAGTTTGTCTCACCAAATAAATCCCATGGTAAAAAAATCATGTTTATAGCTCTAAATCTTAAGTGTAGAATGTGTCCAAAACTAGAACTTATCCCAGGCTAGAGCTTCCCCATGCTAGAGCTTGTCATTGGCTAGAACTTAAGGATTGTAGAGTTAGTACAGGAGTTTGTCTCACCAAATAAATCCCATGGTTTATAGCTCTAAATCTTAAGTGTAGAATGTGTCCAAAACTAGAACTTATCCCAGGCTAGAGCTTGTCACTAGCTAGAGCTTGTCACTAGCTAAAGCGAAGACTTTAATTTGTCATTTTCATGGACAAACATATACATGTTATATATAAGTTTTACCTATGTTGTAGGTCGGACATTTTATTTCCGCATAAATGGAAGGCCAGTATTTTTGAAGGGATCAAATTGGATACCAGCCGATAGTTTTCAGGAGAGAGTGACAAAAAAGAAAATAGATGAATTATTGGAGTCTGCTTCTTATGTCCACATGAATTCATTAAGGATTTGTGGAATTGGGGTAAATATGATAAAAGTCACATAGAGCGAAGAGATATGTACTGCAAAACATGAAATTTTCACATTCCTGAGTTGCAAAAAAAATTGTAAAATTAACGTTTGTGAAAATAAAATTGGTCCAATAAAAAACAGTTCACTGGAGAGTACACATAGATTTGTACATGACAAAGGGAGAACAGGCGATTTTATGTACATACCTACAATTTTAAATAAGAAACTTACAATACCACAAAAATTTCATGCCGTCATGTGACTTTGATAGAAATCTCCTAAAAATAAAGTGTTTTACAGTATGCAAACAATATTGTCTGCATCAATTTACTAAAAAATACAGTTGGATTTACGTTGGGGGAATATTAACATAAAACCAACATTTTTTATTGTAATTATGTACCCAAGAAGTAAGGGAGTATATAGTGTTAACTACATTTCATTTTGTCTGCTACTTTTCTCGGAAAACTATTTAAAAGATATTTTATGAAATTTCACAAGTTTTCATCTGTCTTTTTAAGAGTTTTTGTGGCAATAATGGTACAGTCAAACTTGTCTTTAAAGGCCACCCAAGGGAACCAGTGAAAATGGCCTTTATGGGCAGGTGATCTTTATATACAGGTTCAAATAATATGAATAAAGAAGAATTGGTATACAATTCTACTGGCCTTTATAAGCAGGTGACCCTTATATAGAGGTGGCCTTTAAAGCAGGTTGAACTGTATTTTTCATTTTCACAATTTTGGCGATTTGACTAATAATTTTCACAATAACAAGGGCCCTGACTTCATTTATAAGAGATTAACAGGGCTCAAAGTTGCAACTAAATTAGGCACCATGGCGACCAAATTTTTCCATTGGCGTCTCATAAGTTGCCAATTTAGCAACTGCTTTTTGGGAGGTTCATAATTCTCGATCATTGCTCATTCGCTTTTACTATTTGTGTTTTACATATCAAAAAAGTGTTTCCAGCACTCCTCGGCTGACCTATATGACTTATAGAGGGAATCTTTGTATGTATATATGCAAAACATCAAAAGTGCGCCTAATAGAACAGTAATCATGGCAGGGAAGCCGCCGTCAAAGTGTATTGATAGTTTTTTCAAGGCAACGATCCATTGTTTGATATGTTTGATAATATACAGTGTACAATGTGTTTTTATATTCTTTTTTAGGATAAATCACATTTATGTTATTGCTGGTACCTTAAAGTCTCAATTGGCGCCTATTTTTTTTATATAGGGAGTCAAGCTGGCTCCTAGAATCAAAACGTCACTTTTAGCCCTGATTAAGAGACAGTACTGTCAGGGTTTGCACAGTCTTGAAAAGTGCTTGAAAAATGAACCCTGACTGGAAAAGTCCTTGAAAATCAGTAAAAACAAGCAGAGTCCTTGAAGTCCTGGAATTATGTCAGTCTGTCTTGAAAAGTCCTGGAATTTTGAACTAATCAACCTGAAACTCGCGGTAAAAAAGCAGCTGCAATGTTTATGATAAATAAAACAAAACATTGAGTTATCCCTCTTGTCTCGGTCAATATCATTTGTGAGTCTATGACTTGTAACGGAAGAATTTCGGGTGGTGTTCCAATACAAGAAGAAAACTACAGAGAGTAAGATGCACAATTTGATTTCAGTGGTCAGAAATACTGATTTCAGAGTCCTTGAAAAATGGTCAAAGAGTCCTTGAAAAGTCCTTGAATTTTGTCATGCATTGGCTGTATGAATCCTGACTGTGAAATAAGGCCTTATGGTGATTATGCAGTTTAATGAGACAGAATTCTGTAAAATGGAGTTAACTGCTGTAGCACATAATCAACACCCCTTACTGTTGATCCTGCAGGATTTTTTAGAAGAGGTTTAAGTCGAGAAATTCCTGCAATAACGTAGTTTATACAGGAAAACATAGACTGGGATGATTCCATTTCCAATGGAAATATATAGTCCCCATTAACATCTCAGGTGGTACAGCGGCAATTACTGTAACAGTATATTGACTCTAACATCAGTACTTGCAGTACTTTGATTCAATGTAACTTTTGTGTGCTGCTTCACACATATTGGCATGATGTCAGATTGACGTCACTGTATCTTGTGTAGACCGCATGGTCTAATCTGTTGTAATAAAGAACATGGAAGCAGCTTGACGCGTTTGTTAATCCGTCTGAGATATCTGAACATATGCACATCAGATATCAAACTATTACAATTACCCCATTCTTGTTATTTGCTTTCTAGGTGTACGAGTCAGATTATTTCTATCAGAAGGCAGACGAGTTAGGAATTATGATTTGGCAGGATTTCATGTTTGCATGTGCCATGTATCCAGTTGACCAGCCATTTTTAGACAGTGTTACGAAAGAAATTATCCATAATGTATGTAATTTTTAGATTTTTTAATTTCATTAGAGGGGAGTGGTGAACAGAATGTACTATGTATCCAGTGGAGATGGGATACAGCAGAAAAAAATTACCACGGTATACCACGGTATTTTACCAAATACCACGGTATACCACACATCCATTAAGATTCAAAATACATGTAGTATATCTATTCCTATCAATAATAACAGCTAAGGAATTTGGGCATTGGATATTTTGAGAATATCAAGGATGCTAACACAATAAAATTCACAGAATTGTCTGTATTTAAACCAAGTTGATTCAAAACTTTAAATCTAAATCTCATAAGATTATTGTCAAACAAAGATTTTAACAAAATTCAAATGAACACATCAAAATTCAAACTGTTATTTCAACAATTGTTAACATAATATTGTTTGTTAAAATACCAGTATTCAAAGACTTTACCGCAGTATAACCGGTACCTGGTCAGTACCACGGTAAACCGGTATACAGGTAATACCGCACACCACTAGTATCCAGTTAATTGGCCATTTTTATACACTTTTTAGGAAACAGGAAATATCAAAAACTATTTTAACAGATCATTATGGAACTTTTCAACAACAATCTTTGCAGTGATTTTGTTACATTTTTTAAAAACTACCTCCTGCCTTTTAAATTGGGAAAAATGTGAAATTCTGAAATTAGCAAACTGCATAATGATATGTTTGCAGTAGCTTAGGATTCTCATTGCAAAGGTGTTATATTATGACAATATCTAACATTTTCTGGTTAAGGACAACTACAAATGAATTTGCTAGTATATCACTGTTATTGTGGGAATTGTAGTGATCAAATTGGGAAAATTTAGTCATTATTCCCCAGGGGAAACTACCTTTATTTGGTAGTAATTTTTTGGTTGCAGTAGATGTGCCATTACTTTTTTTATTTTTATCATGTACATGGTTAGGATTTCCAAGTGAAATAAAATTCCATTTCTTTTAGGAATTCAGAATATTTATTAATAGTAATTCTAGTCTTTAAGTACTACTACCGCAGCTCAGTTGGTAGAGTGTTCAATTTGTATATGGAAGGTTGTGGATCTAAAGCCTGGCCAGAGTTTCACCAAGAATTGAAAATAGGTAGTGATTGTTCTTTTGCCAAGCACTGGGCATTTAGAAATGAAAATCAAGGAGTCCTTAAAAACCGATGCCCCATGCCACGGCAAACATGGTACGTTAAAAAGAACTCTTCCTGTACATTGTCCTGAGAGCACTGCAAAGATAAAAAATTATGCCGCTTCAACATTAACTGGTGACGTCTTGATATAAGTGGAATATTCTTGACTTAGATGTAAATGTAAAACTCAATTCAATCAATCAGTCAATCTTGTCTTAAAAAAAACCTGACAGGATCAGTTTGTGATTACAGATAAGAAGACTTAAGCATCATCCTTCCATTATTATATGGAGTAGTAACAATGAGAATGAGAAAGCCTTAAGACAGAACTGGTAAGTTTTTAATCTGCTTGGCTTCTTGGCTTCTTCAGAAGCAAAGCGGTTTTTAGTTACCATATCAATTCTCGATATCGGATGCACCAAAATTGGAATTATCGGTAATGAATTGCGTCTTGGTATTTGTCAATACCGCTAGGAGTCGCTCCCCGCCATGCCTATGAATATGCATAAGAAATATTTTCTGAGACGGAATTGAAAATCGAAGAACAATGTTAATATTATCAAATTTAATCAGATTAATTATTAATATATTGCCGATTTCTATGACTTGAAATGATTTTAAGAATAAAACAATAAAGAAAATTATGAGAAATTGCTGTGTATTAAATGTCGCTGCGCAAACAGATATGCGCGAAACAGCAGCTGTGATTGTGTGAGTGTAAACAAGTACATGTAGTCCGACCAATCAATCTGACATATGGAATACGGCGAATAACGGATCTGTAATTTAATAAAATGTTTTTTTAAAAATAAAATAATATTATTTCGTCCTTTTTACATTCTGTACCAGAAACGTGTTTTATACGTTCTGTTAGCGCAGAACACACATCCCAAATACATGGCTAATTTGCATATATTCATGATGCTCCACTCATGAATGTCCGTTAGTCATGATCACGACATTCTGTCCTTTTTATAAAGAGTTAAATGTTAAAACTTTTATTCTTTATTCTCGGATCTCCGCAACATAATTTTGTCCCGATTTCAATCACACTGCGATAGTCTCCAGTCTCGGAGGATGGATAATTTAATTTTCAAAATTCATTTAAATGTACTAAAAATGAGTTGTTTTAGTGATTGAATCAACACAATAAATAGACAAGAAAGAACAAAAATCAAATTACAAACAAAAGAACTGAAAAAAAAACGATGCATGAAAACTTTCTATATAATTTTATTTACCTTGTAAACATGATGAATTTGCACAGAAGTCCCGGCGAAAGTGCGTAATTCTTGTTGATTTGATTCATAAAAAATCCTGGTGGTCACTTGATAATTTATTCATTAATTAGAAGCATAATAAAAAAAACCCTTGGACACTTCTAATTTGTTCAGTAGTTTGTAACATTTAAGACCAGGTAGATCATTTTCATGATTCTCTGTCAAAACTCTATTGTAATAGAGCGGTGGCTGGTTCTTCAGAAGTATTGATTTTTTTATCACCTTTCAGTGGGGCTCCAGCGGGAGTAAATTACCTGGACATGTAAAATCAATAAAAAAAATATTATCAGACCACTTAATAATACTTAAATTCAAAGTAAATTCATTGTTGCAGAGGATTATGTAAGAAATTTGAGTTGTCCAAAGATTATCATTAAATTATCAAATAATTTATATTTAGAAATATTTCCCCCTTTTGTACACCATTCTTCTCAACTGTCTGTAGTTTATGAGGCGCCGTTTCTATATTTATTCACTATTTTCACATATCCATAAATCGAATTTTGCATATGCATAAATCGATTTATGGATATCCATAAATCGATTTTTGCATATGCAAAAATAGTCAGTATTTTTACATATCCAAAAATCTATTTATGGATATCCAAAAATCTATTTATGGATATCCATAAATCGATTTATGGATATCCAAAAATAGCCAGTATTTTTACATATCCAAAAATCGATTTATGGATATCCAAAATTAAATTTTGGAAATTCCAAAATACTGAGTTCTCCCCAGATATCAATCCCGAAGTGAATACTGTTATTACATTGAATTAATAAAAAAAAATATTCATCCTCGTAAATAAAAATCATATTTTTACAATATGGATTATAAATGCGTTTTTTCATCGACTTTTGTTAAACATGTAAACTTGTGTATATTTTTTAGATTTTTAGCTCACCTGAGCCAAAGGCTCAGATGAGCTATTGCAATCTATCACCGTCCGTCGTGCGTCGTCCGTCGTGCGTCGTGCGTCGTCCGTCGTGTGTAAACTTTACATTTTAATCTTCTCCTCCAAGACTACTGGGCCAAATTTAATGAAACTTGGTGATTATCATGCCTGGGTAACAGCCTTTCAAAATTGTGTTCGGGGTTTGGCCAGGCCCAACAAGATGGCCGCTGTTACTAAAAATAGCAAAAAGACAAAAAAATCTTCTTCTCTGAAACCAAAAGGTGCAGGCAAATTTTAATTGGATATTTGGATTCAGCATACCTGGGAACATTAAAATTGTGTTTTTCATGAAAATCAGACGAAAAATAGGTTACGCGTTTTTTGCGTAAAATTATGTAATTTTTAAAATGAGACATTTATTTTTTATAACTTCATAACGGCTGAAGATAATTGTATGGAGTTTTCACTGTTGATCTTGTCTTGCAATTTTCTTCGAATTGATGTCAAGGTCGAAGGTCAAGGTCATGTCCCAGTTTTTGACCTTTGATAAAAAATCCTATTTTTTCAACATTTTTGTGATAATGGCGTAGGATTTTCAGTTATTTGTAGGTATTGACATGACGATCATTTTGATACATAGATCAGGGTCATGAGTTCAAAGGTCAAGGTCACAGATGTCCAAGAATACCAAAATAGTTAATTATCTGCAAAACTATGAATTATTTGTATAGGCATGTATATCAGAATATTGTAGGTAATGGCACAATGGTCATTTTGATATATGAATAAAGGTCATGGGTTCAAAGGTCAAGGTCACAGATGTAAACAAGTACTGAAATGGTTAATTATCTCAAAAACTATAAACTTTTTGTATAGGCATGTATATTGGAATATTGTAGGTATTGGCCTAACGATCATTTTGATATATGAATGAAGGTCATAGGTTCAAAGGTCAAGGTCATAGACGCGAACGAATACTTCAATGGTTAATTATCTCAAAAACTATAAACTTTTTGTATAGGCATGTATATTGGAATATTGTAGGTATTGGCCTAATGATCATTTTGATATATGAATGAAGGTCATAGGTTCAAAGGTCAAGGTCATAGAATTGAATGAATACTTAAATGGTTAATTATCTCAAAAACTATAAACTTTTTTCTATAGGCATGTATATTGGAATATTGTAGGTATTGGCCTAGCGATCATTTTGATATATGAATGAAGTTCATAGGTTCAAAGGTCAAGGTCATAGCTGCGAACGAATATTTAAATGTTTAATTATTTCAAAAACTATAAACTTTTTGTATAGGCATGTATATTAGAATATTGTAGGCATTTGCACAACGATCATTTTGATATATGAATGAAGTTCATAGGTTCAAAGGTCAAGGTCATAGATGTTAACTAATACTTAAATGGTTAATTATCTCAGAAACTATAAACTTTTGGTATAGGCATGTATATTAGAATATTGTAGGTATTGGCCTAATGATCATTTTGATATATGAATAAAGGTCATAGGTTCAAAGGTCAAGGTCATGGATGCGAACGAATACTTAAATGGTTAATTATCTCAAAAACTATAAACTTTTTGTATAGGCATGTATATTGGAATATTGTAGGCATTTGCACAACAATCATTTTGATATATGAATGAAGTTCATAGGTTCAAAGGTCAAGGTCATAGATGCAAACAAATACTTAAATGGTTAATTATCTCAAAAACTATAAACTCTTTGTATAGGCATGTATATTGGAATGTTGTAGGTATTGGCCAAATGCACATTTTAATATACAGATTTTAGCTGTTTATAAATAATATATTGTAGCTAGACTTTAGATATGTTATATATAGCATACTTATATAATAATTATTATAATTAATTTGCAAAAATACTTGCATATTATTGGCCCTTACTGCTGAAAATTTTGATATTTTCTTTTATTAATGTCATTGACCATTGAACCTCTGCATAAGATATGTACTCTTCCTCAGGTGAGCGTTAAGGCCCATGGGCCTCTTGTTTTGGTTTCCTGCAGTGCCCACGCGGTACGCGCGTCACGTCTTAAAATCCAACATGGCTGCTACAGAAGTAATGAAAAGAACGAACACTTGGATACAGCGGAGTAATATTAAACGCAATGAGATGTTTTGAAAGTGGAGATTTCGACTGTAACCGTATTTTGATAGAGTTAAGACAATCACAACGATGTCTGTCTTTAATGCAACTGTTGACTTAGCTTTTCTGCTTACTTGACAATTTCCCGCGTAAATAGTAAAACAGTCCCGCACTGTATATTTGGGGAGAAATCATTTCGCACTCTCGATTTATGGATATCCATAAATCGATTTTTGCATATGTAAAAATACTGACTATTTCTGCATATGCAAAAATCGAATTATGGATATCCAAAATTCGATTTATGGATATCCATAAATCGATTTTTAGATATCCAAAAATAGTCAGCAGTTTTACATATGCAAAATTCGATTTATGGATATCCATAAATCGAATTTTGGATATCCATAAATCGATTTTTGCATATGCAAAATTATTTTTGGATATCTAAAAATATTTTTACATATGTTAAATTCGATTTATGGATATCCATAAATGAATTATGTAAAAATAGTGAATAAATATAGAAACGGCGCCTCATAGTAGTTGGGAGATGTAAATTATTAACCTAGGGCAACAGGTTGTGCAAGAATGGTTTCAATTCAGCCCTGTGAAGCTCACTTGGTCAATCTATATATATCTATTCAATAATTTAAAATTGCATTTAAATTATAACTAAGATATATAAAAACAAAGATTTTATTTTATTTTTATTCAAATTAATTGTGAATTAAATCATTAACTTAACAATGGATAGGAAAACAACTTAATGTTGAATAGAAATCAAATAAAGTAACTGGTCATGGTGAAGGGTTTAAATATATGTTTTTAGCTCACCTGGCCAAAGGCCATGTGAGCTTATAAATGGCATGGCAAGGCTTGTGTCCATGTGTCAGTAAACTTTAATCTTCTCCTCCGAAACTACTGGGCCAACTGAAACCAAATTTGCCATGGAAGGTCCTTGACAGAGTCTAACTAGAGTTTGTTCACATAATGGCGATCGAATATCCAAGATGGCCACTGTTACTAAAAATAGACAAAACCTTAAAAAATCTTCTCTTGAACCTCTCATTGGAGGCAAATACTGATGTGATATTTGGATTCTACATAGTCGTAACCTTTCAGTTTCTTCATTTCATGAAATTTGGTTTAAAGATAGGTTATGCTTTTTTGCCTTTAATTTTGCAAAAATCGTAAAATATTTTTGTAATTACCTTCAAAATTGTGTCAAGGTCAATTATGAAGGTCATGACCTAATTTTTTACCTTTCTAATATTATTTATTATCTCGAAAACTATAAACTTTTTGTATAGGCATGTATATTAGAATATTGTTGGTATTGATGTAACGATTATTTTGATATATAGATTAAGGTCATTGGTTCAAAGGTCTAGGTCACAGATGCGAAAGAATACTGAAATGGTTCATTATCTTGAAAACTATTAACTTTTTGTATAGGCATGTATATTAGAATGTTGTAGGTATTGATACAGCGATCATTTTGATGTATAGAAAAAGGTCATGGGTCCAAAGCAGGGCCTCGGAAACTTTGGTCTGGCCCGTCTGACATTTTTTGTACAAGCAAAAAAAAACAAAAAAAACGGTTGTTGGCACAGCCTGTTTATGCATTTACAGCGATTGCCAATTTTAATCCATACCCATATATCCATGTGCGTTATTAGACCATGTGTATTATTTCATGTGTATTAGGTGAAATTTAACTAAGACGTTTACCGCGATATGCTGTTATTATCAATATGCGTTACTGTCCACGATGATTCATATTGCACGTCCGCCATTATTGTTTACTAACAATCGTGAATTTCTGTATTCCGAAGATACACCAATTGTATGGTGAGAGGTTCTAAATAGGAATTCAGGTATCACGAATCGCGATATAACGGGACGGGAACGGCTTTACGAGGTTCCAATATATTTATGTGAATGAAAGATATTAATGGCTAAAATAAAATTTAATCGCGTTTCTGTATTTATTAATAAAGAAACAGTTACGAAGCGCGTAGTAGGTAATTTTCAACACCCCACGTGGAACCTCATTGATAACTAACCATCACCCTTGACTGACACTCGTTATGGGTTCCGTAATCAACACAATTTACAATTATGCACTTATTATTAAACAAACACAAGTTTAAAGAAAGTTATTATGATTCGGACTGGGAAACAAAAGAAATAGACAGTAAGACACGCGGCACGCGACTACTTAAGTCCACAGGTATTTACTGATTAATAAACAATCACCTGATAATTAGATCGAGTTGTAGTTGACAGGTAAACACGTGGTAAGGACAATACACTTACTGTGTGAAGTCAGGTGGAGTTTAAAAGACCGACAGACAGACTAGCTGTAGTTTACTTTTGTCGGACCGAAAAATGATTTGTCCGTTTAATATTCCTGTTGTAAAATTGAAAATGTCCGAAAACAAAAAATGTCCGACTGGCGATTTTTCACGTCGGTCAAAATAAATTTTTGTCGGACATGTCCGGCAAATATGACCATTTCTGGACCTCTGGTCCAAAGGTCAAGGTCACAGTAGCAAAACAATACCAAATTTGTTAATTATCTCCAAAACTATCAACTTTTTGTATAGGCATGTATATTGGAATGTTGTTGGTTTTGATGTAACGATCATTTTGATATATAGATTAAAGTCAAGGTCACAGATGCGAAAGAAAACTGAAATGGTTCATTATCTTGAAAACTATTTACTTTTTGTATAATCATGTATATTAGAATATTGTAGGTATTGATACAAAGACAATTTAGATGTATAGAAAAAGATCATGGGTCCAAAGGTCAAGGTCACAGTAGCAAATGGTTATTTATCTTGAAAACTATTAACTTTTTGTATATGCATGTATATTGAAATATTGTTGGTATTGATGTAACAATCATTTTGATATATAGATTAAGGTCATTGGTTCAAAGGTCAAGGTCACAGTTGTGAAACAATACTGAAATGGTTTATTATCTTGAAAACTATTAACGTTTTGAATAGGCATGTATATTAGAATGTTGTAGGTTTAGGTATTACAACGGTCATTATGATGTAAAGAGAAAAGTCATTGGGGTTTCAGTATTTATGTTTTCTTGAAATCTATCAGCTAGTCATTATTTATCAGGTGAGTGTATCAGGTCCATGGGCCTCTTGTTAACATGATACCAAGGTCAAAGGTCAGGTAATGACCAGATTTATGAAATAAACTTGACATTGTTATATCTTGGCTGTATGTAAATTTTTGTTATTTGGTTTTCAAGTATTGAAGTGACCTTCAAAATGGGGTCAAGGTCAAGTCTTGACCCAGTTTTGCCCTTTGTACTTTTTAGCAATATTTTGGATATATTTCAATGCAGACTTCAATTTTTAATATTTTGAACATGGTTTTGGAACACAATATCTTTACACATTGCATAACTTGATTCAAAATTCACAATCAATCCAAGCAGATTTTCAGTACTTTCAGTACTTTGATTATCTGTAGACCTTTATAAAAAGGTGGCATTGGTTGGTTGACTAGTCGCATTAGCAATTTTTCAGCTATTTACGACGGGAACTATTTTATTAATCTCTATGGATTAATCTATGATCAATTTTGTGTATGCTTGTGAAGTGGGAGTGTGTTGTATGGTCTGCCTTGTACTAGCGCGCACTCAGGGTGACTTTAAGGTGCTAGCTCACCAAGTTAGTATACTGCAGACAAGCATACCACTCCCCCAGTCCATTATACTGATACCAGGTGAACCAGTAAAAGCCAATGGCAAGGAAAATTCACTTTCTCACATGTGGTCTGAGTGGGACTCGAACTCACAGTGGTGAGAGGCCCTGGATTTGAAGACTAACGTCTTATCCATTAGGCCACTGCTGCCTCAAAAGGTGACATTGCATGAATACAAGACTCCATGATCCAGGTTTGGGCCCTTGCAATTGTGTAAATAAGCATCATAATAGTCACGGTATGTATGTGAAAAAGGGTGCTCATGGTGATAGAAAACTAAAAAAAAAAACTATTTTTAAAGCTGAAATTTCCAAAATTGTGAAAAGTTTTGAAGTAATTGTAAAAAAAACCCACAAAATTTTAAATTGTGAATAGGACAGAATATCAGACCTGTGACTGAGACAGGGATTTAGAACATAGAACTTTCTTCTTAGTTGGCTTTCATTGTAAAGGACTCTGAGGCATGCAAAGATTAAGAACATAGAATTTTAATCTTAGTTGAGGACCGCAGGATTGAGAACATGGAATTATCATCTTAGTTGGTTTTCATTATAGAGGACTCTGAGGCATGCAAGGATTGAGAACATAGAATTTTCTTCTTAGTTCGCTATCATTATTGTCAAATTATTACTTTAATTAATTGAAAAAAATTATCAGATGATACTGATATTAATTTGACAGACAAAGAAAGGACTGTTTTTCAAGTTGAACACTTATGTCATTTCAGATCTCCCTGTTTTTCAGTTATACCGACGTAACCATGGTAACAAGTCTGATGTATTTTCACTTTTTAGGTACAACACTGATGTGAATTATACACTGTATTTCAATGATTATATCAAGTTATATAAAGATGTTATAAGTTCTGTAGTTAGTAAAGAGGACACAAGTCGACCGTTTATACCTTCAAGTCCCTCTAACGGAGTAGAAACCCTTCGCGAAGACTGGGTTTCTAAAATGCCCTGGAGCGAGTTATATGGTGATAGTAAGTATTCACAGAAGAATATGTATTAATGAAGGTAGTATTTTGTAGTTTTTGCCACAGAATACTTCAAAATCTGAAGTTTTTATTTTTTTCCAAAAATTTAAAATTTGCTCTGACCATTCTACAGTAACTGTTTCAGATTGACAAATCGGAAATGAGTTGAGGAGTAAGAAATTGGTTTCAGTAATTAGATACATTTTTGTACAAGAATCAACCTTTTGTGTAGTGTTCCATTATTTTTCCATAACTTATGGCTAACCTTGTTTAAACAAGGTCTGTGATTTCAACACTTTCAGTACTTTGATTATAATTTTATCATTACAGTTCATGACTATAGATATTTAGATCTATTCTATGATAACTCTGTATAAAAACTTTGTTACATCATTCTCTTTAAATCTGGGTTGGGATTTCAGTGCTTTCAGTACTTTGATTATAATTTTATCATTACAGTTCATGACTACAGATATTTAAATCTATTCTATGATAACTCTGTATTAAAACTTTGTTACATCATTCTCTTTAAATCTGGGTTGGGATTTCAGTGCTTTCAGTACTTTGATTATAATTTTATCATTACAGTTCATGACTACAGGTATTTAGATCCATTCTATGATCACTCTGTATACAGAATACCCCGTATGGCATCTGAATATGGACTTCAGTCTTACCCTTCTTACGAGTCGCTTGAGGAAGTGTATGCCCCGGAGGATATGGATTATTGGTCCGATATGAATGATTATCGACAGCATCATCCAAATGGTATAAACATAAGATTCACCATGTATTCTACTGTATACTGTAAACTTATTTATTTTTAAGGTGTACTAATTATCGCTTATTTCACGGTTGTTGTTTTGCGCGAAAATTAATACCCAGGAAAAATTTCACTATGCGGATATGTCTAAATTTCACATACCTCAAAAAATAAATACACACGAAGTTAAATAGGTTTATAGTAACAAGAAGTATTTGTGATGTTTTTAATAAATGACATTTAATTTGAGTGTATTCATTCAGTATTATGAATGAGAACGAACTGCAAAGCAGTAATAGAATATTATTACTTATATTTACAATCATAAAAATATTGTTAGCATGACAGAAATATAAAGATATCGCTACATACATATTGTATACACAGTGTGTATGTACAACCATCCATATCAGGTTGAGTCCTTTATAGGAACCGTATCACGAGTCACACAAGCGCGACGAGTAGTGATACGGCTATTAAAAAAAGGACGAGAGCTGATACAAAGGGTTGTACATACACACTGAATATGAATTTTTATCTAACATTTTCAACTAGGATATTCAAACTAATAACAACAACTCTTTGTGAAAAAAATATATTTTATCACAGAAAAACATTGAACTATGTTATGACATCTGTTCTGTAGTAATGATGTCATTACTTACATTTGACAAATCAGAGATTTACCAATGACGTCACAATGAGAAATCTGAGATGAACTTAACCCCCAATGTTGTATCACCACAGATACAATATATCGGATAATACCACAATATGCATGATAAAGTGTCTTTGCAATGAAGATACTAGCTATTGTCACCCTTCAAAGAAATTTCTCGCATAGCGATTGGTTAACTTGCCGGGGTACATGGAACGATGTTCGGAAATCTGCCGGGGTACATGAGAGCACGCGACGTTTAGCGGTAAAAGGGAAGTAACTCGTACATCTCTGATGTCTAGTTACGGTAAACAAACATGGCGACAACGCACGCAAGTCACAGAAAATACGAAATGGAAGTTAAAAAGATCCAACTGGTAACGCTTTGAAGGGTGACAAAAACGTTATACAGGTCTTTGGCAGGTTACACGGTCCCATGTACCCCGTCAAAGATGAATGTACCCTTCGCCTGCGGCTCAGGGTACATAAATCTTTGACGGGGTACATGGGACCATGTAACCTGCCAAAGCCCTGTATAACTTATATTGCCAGCATATCATAATGCAGTTTGCTAGATATCAAAACTTCAGTTTTCGCAATCTTAAAGGCAGATGGTAGTTTTCAAAAAATGTAACAAAATCACTGACATAGCTCCAGATAAGAATTTGACATGAAGGGTCATTACGCCCTACTTTTTTTCTAATGGGTATCCTGTAAAATGTTAAGAGTATCAACACTGAACCATAAAAATGTAAAGAGTATCAACACTGAACCATAAAAATGTTAAGAGTATCAACACTGAACCATAAAAATGTTAAGAGTATCAACACTGAACCATAAAAATGTTAAGAGTATCAACACTGAACCATAAAAATGTTAAGAGTATCAACACTGAACCATAAAAATGTTAAGAGTATCAACACTGAACCATAAAAATGTAAAGAGTATCAACACTGAACCATAAAAATGTTAAGAGTATCAACACTGAACCATAAAAATGTAAAGAGTATCAACACTGAACCATAAAAATGTTAAGAGTATCAACACTGAACCATAAAAATGTAAAGAGTATCAACACTGAACCATAAAAATGTTAAGAGTATCAACACTGAACCATAAAAATGTTAAGAGTATCAACACTGAACCATAAAAATGTTAAGAGTATCAACACTGAACCATAAAAATGTTAAGAGTATCAACACTGAACCATAAAAATGTTAAGAGTATCAACACTGAACCATAAAAATGTTAAGAGTATCAACACTGAACCATAAAAATGTTAAGAGTATCAACACTGAACCATAAAAATGTAAAGAGTATCAACACTGAACCATAAAAATGTAAAGAGTATCAACACTGAACCATAAAAATGTAAAGAGTATCAACACTGAACCATAAAAATGTAAGAGTATCAACACTGAACCATAAAAATGTTAAGAGTATCAACACTGAACCATAAAAATGTTAAGAGTATCAACACTGAACCATAAAAATGTAAAGAGTATCAACACTGAACCATAAAAATGTAAGAGTATCAACACTGAACCATAAAAATGTTAAGAGTATCAACACTGAACCATAAAAATGTTAAGAGTATCAACACTGAACCATAAAAATGTTAAGAGTATCAACACTGAACCATAAAAATGTTAAGAGTATCAACACTGAACCATAAAAATGTTAAGAGTATCAACACTGAACCATAAAAATGTTAAGAGTATCAACACTGAACCATAAAAATGTAAAGTATCAACACTGAACCATAAAAATGTAAAGAGTATCAACCACTAAAAATAATGTAAAGAGTATCAACACTGAACCATAAAAATGTAAAGAGTATCAACACTGAACCATAAAAATGTTAAGAGTATCAACACTGAACCATAAAAATGTTAAGAGTATCAACACTGAACCATAAAAATGTAAAGAGTATCAACACTGAACCATAAAAATGTAAAGAGTATCAACACTGAACCATAAAAATGTTAAGAGTATCAACACTGAACCATAAAAATGTTAAGAGTATCAACACTGAACCATAAAAATGTAAAGAGTATCAACACTGAACCATAAAAATGTAAAGAGTATCAACACTGAACCATAAAAATGTTAAGAGTATCAACACTGAACCATAAAAATGTTAAGAGTATCAACACTGAACCATAAAAATGTTAAGAGTATCAACACTGAACCATAAAAATGTTAAGAGTATCAACACTGAACCATAAAAATGTTAAGAGTATCAACACTGAACCATAAAAATGTTAAGAGTATCAACACTGAACCATAAAAATGTTAAGAGTATCAACACTGAACCATAAAAATGTTAAGAGTATCAACACTGAACCATAAAAATGTAAAGAGTATCAACACTGAACCATAAAAATGTAAAGAGTATCAACACTGAACCATAAAAATGTAAAGAGTATCAACACTGAACCATAAAAATGTTAAGAGTATCAACACTGAACCATAAAAATGTTAAGAGTATCAACACTGAACCATAAAAATGTAAAGAGTATCAACACTGAACCATAAAAATGTAAAGAGTATCAACACTGAACCATAAAAATGTTAAGAGTATCAACACTGAACCATAAAAATGTTAAGAGTATCAACACTGAACCATAAAAATGTAAAGAGTATCAACACTGAACCATAAAAATGTAAAGAGTATCAACACTGAACCATAAAAATGTTAAGAGTATCAACACTGAACCATAAAAATGTTAAGAGTATCAACACTGAACCATAAAAATGTAAAGAGTATCAACACTGAACCATAAAAATGTAAAGAGTATCAACACTGAACCATAAAAATGTTAAGAGTATCAACACTGAACCATAAAAATGTTAAGAGTATCAACACTGAACCATAAAAATGTTAAGAGTATCAACACTGAACCATAAAAATGTAAAGAGTATCAACACTGAACCATAAAAATGTAAAGAGTATCAACACTGAACCATAAAAATGTTAAGAGTATCAACACTGAACCATAAAAATGTTAAGAGTATCAACACTGAACCATAAAAATGTTAAGAGTATCAACACTGAACCATAAAAATGTAAAGAGTATCAACACTGAACCATAAAAATGTTAAGAGTATCAACACTGAACCATAAAATGTTAAGAGTATCAACACTGAACCATAAAAATGTTAAGAGTATCAACACTGAACCATAAAAATGTTAAGAGTATCAACACTGAACCATAAAAATGTTAAGAGTATCAACACTGAACCATAAAAATGTTAAGAGTATCAACACTGAACCATAAAAATGTAAAGAGTATCAACACTGAACCATAAAAATGTTAAGAGTATCAACACTGAACCATAAAAATGTTAAGAGTATCAACACTGAACCATAAAAATGTTAAGAGTATCAACACTGAACCATAAAAATGTAAAGAGTATCAACACTGAACCATAAAAATGTTAAGAGTATCAACACTGAACCATAAAAATGTTAAGAGTATCAACACTGAACCATAAAAATGTTAAGAGTATCAACACTGAACCATAAAAATGTAAAGAGTATTTTCAATTTTTAAAGCCATTTATTCAAATAAGTATAACTTCTAAAAATAATACAGTAACATCATCTTCAATGTGACAATGGCATTTCACAGGTACTTGGGTCAGGAGTTCAACCCCCAGCAGGCTCTACTGTTCTAAGAATTGTAAAGGGTAATGAGGATTTTTAAAGGATTTTGATACCCTTACATTTACAATTAAAAGAGTATTTTAGAAAAAATTAAAGGGTATTTACACAGATACTCCTCTTATCTGGAGCTCTGCACTGATACTTATACAATATTTGTTTGTCTTATAGGTAATATGGAGCTGTTAGCAGAGATGATTATGTATTTGAATTTGCCAAATGCGACTGACAAAAAACAGAGATTTAAAGATCTTATATATGCAACACAGGTACAGTCAAACCTGTCTATAAAGGCCACCCAAGGGAACCAGTAAAAGTGGCCTTTATAGACAGGTTAAAATAATATGAATAAAGAACACTTGGGATACAATCCTACTGGCCTCTATAAGCAAGTGACCCTTATATAGAGATGACCTTTAAGGCAAGTTGGACTGTACAATAAAACCTCACGATAATGCCGCTTGATAGCTTTGCCTTCTCTCTAAACAAGATTTAAAGATCTTATAAATGCAACACAGGTATGATGAAGATTGGTTAAAATGCCCCTTGATAGCTTTGCCTTCTCTCTAAACAAGATTTAAAGATCTTATAAATGCAACACAGGTATGATGAAGATTGGTTAAAATGCCCCTTGATAGCTTTGCCTTCTCTCTAAACAAGATTTAAAGATCTTATAAATGCAACACAGGTATGATGAAGATTGGTTAAAATGCCCCTTGATAGCTTTGCCTTCTCTCTAAACAAGATTTAAAGATCTTATAAATGCAACACAGGTATGCTGAAGATTGGTTACAATGCCCCTTGATAGCTTTGCCTTCTCTCTAAACAAGATTTAAAGATCTTTATGTATGCAACACAGGTATGCTGAAGATTGGTTACAATGCCCCTTGATAGCTTTGCCTTCTCTCTAAACAAGATTTAAAGATCTTTATGTATGCAACACAGGTATGCTGAAGATTGGTTACAATGCCCCTTGATAGCTTTGCCTTCTCTCTAAACAAGATTTAAAGATCTTATAAATGCAACACAGGTATGATGAAGATTGGTTAAAATGCCCCTTGATAGCTTTGCCTTCTCTCTAAACAAGATTTAAAGATCTTATAAATGCAACACAGGTATGCTGAAGATTGGTTACAATGCCCCTTGATAGCTTTGCCTTCTCTCTAAACAAGATTTAAAGATCTTTATGTATGCAACACAGGTATGCTGAAGATTGGTTACAATGCCCCTTGATAGCTTTGCCTTCTCTCTAAACAAGATTTAAAGATCTTTATGTATGCAACACAGGTATGCTGAAGATTGGTTACAATGCCCCTTGATAGCTTTGCCTTCTCTCTAAACAAGATTTAAGATCTTTATGTATGCAACACAGGTATGCTGAAGATTGGTTACAATGCCCCTTGATAGCTTTGCCTTCTCTCTAAACAAGATTTAAAGATCTTTATGTATGCAACACAGGTATGCTGAAGATTGGTTACAATGCCCCTTGATAGCTTTGCCTTCTCTCTAAACAAGATTTAAAGATCTTTATGTATGCAACACAGGTATGCTGAAGATTGGTTACAATGCCCCTTGATAGCTTTGCCTTCTCTCTAAACAAGATTTAAAGATCTTATAAATGCAACACAGGTATGATGAAGATTGGTTATAATGCCTTTTGATAGGTTTGCTTCCGTGCTTATGGCACACTTATCACAACAGTATTTTGAAGTCTTAAAGTTCCTTTCTTTTAAGTCTTTATGTACTTTATGAATAAATCTAAAATAAACATACTAATGCATGTCCGAATCACAACCCAGAAGCAAATTTAAAACTTTAAAACTGACAAGTTGGGTTAAACACATGAACTTCCACCAGGAAAGTGAGGCTGGGTGCTCTGGAAGGGTAAGCATCTCCTGTTTAGCTAGGTAGACCCACCACATGTGTAATCAAAATTGAGCGAAAGGAACATCGAACTATGAGACGTCAAATACATCCAGGGGAATCTTGACACAGTGGCATCATACTTATTAACACTACTCGGATGATGGTCATAAAACATTTTGAGGGCCTTGATTAGCCTAGAATGCAATATCCCTGCGTCAGCAATTTATTTGTAGGTGTATTTTGGAAGAATGCAGCAGTTGAACAAGGTACACCAGTATACAATTTATAGGGGTAATCTTTGAATGGACTCTGAAGTATGATATTACATTTTAAGTAACTTTTAATATAGTCTGGTGTCATTGGTTTTGTTATTTTTTTGAAGATAGATCAGGCTGTTGGTGTAAAAACTGAAACAGAACATTACAGAAGATGGCAAAATAATATAGATAATACAGGAAGGGGAAACACAATGGGTGCCATGTACTGGCAGTTAAATGATATATGGCAAGCTCCAACATGGGCCTCCATAGGTATTATTCTTTAATTTGTCCAACACTGGCCTCCATAGGTATTGTCCATAAAATTTGTCCAACATGGGGTTCTATAGATATTGTCCATAAAATTTGTCCAACATTGGCTGTTAGGTATTTCTTCATAAATTCTGTCCAATATGGGCTTTCAAAGGTATTTCCTTAAAATTTGACCAACATGGGCCTCCATAGGCATTTCCTTAAAATTTGTCCATCATGGGGTTCTATAGATATTGTCCATAAGATTTGTCCAACATGGGCATATATAGGTATTTCTCCATGAATTCCGTCCAACATGGGCTTTCATATGTATTATACTTTGGTATAAATTGGTCTAACAAGCTCCTCAACAGATATTTGTCCATAAAATCTGTCCAACATGGGGTTCTATAGATATTGTCCATAAGATTTGTCCAACATGGGCATATATAGGTATTTCTCCATGAATTCCGTCCAACATGGGCTTTCATATGTATTATACTTTGGTATAAATTGGTCTAACAAGCTCCTCAACAGATATTTGTCCATAAAATCTGTCCAACATGGGCCCTCATAAGTATTGTTCATAAGATTTGTCTAACATGGGCTTCCATTTGTAATTCTTTAAAATATGCCTCCAACACAGGCCCCCATAGGTATTTCCTTAAAATTTGTCCAACATGGACCTCCATAGGTATTGTTCATAAGATTTGTCTAACATGGTCTTCCATTTGTAATTCTTTAAAATGTGCCTCCAACATTGGCATCCATAGGTATTTTTAAAATTTCTTCAACATTAGCCTCCATGGGTTTTTCCTTAAAATTTGTCCAACATCAGCCTCAGGGATTTTTTCTAAAAAAAAACATTTCTAAAATAGGCTTCCATAAGTATTTGCTTAACATTTGTCCCTAATTTTATTATAGGTTTTATCATGAAGATAATATTCTTGATTATGTAAATATTCCTTAATTTAAGAATATGGAGGGAAATGGAAGATGCTACATTACTACGCCAGACATTTTTTTGCACCAGTTTTGATTTCACCCTATCTTGATGGTGATTTTGTTGATGTTTTTCTGTGTGTTGATGAAGTTTCTGTGTCTGAAGTTCGTCATCCTGTCACTCATGAACTTTCATTTCACCTTAAATCACTAAAAAAGAACAAGTTTAGTGGATGGTTTCCACATAAGTCTAGTAATAAGGTACCCTCTGCTGATGTACAGATGGAACGGTTTCCACATAAATCCAGTAATGATGTTTTATCTCCGGTTGGAGAGAAGGAACAGTTTCCACATAAGTCAAGTAATGACCTGATAACCCCCCGCTTGGAGATGGAACAATCTACAGGATCATCAGGGGTATTGTATGTCAGAATGTACTCCTGGGATAACATGACATTCCTCCATGAATGGAAAATTAATTATACAGTAAGTATCATGATAGACCTTAAAAGTTGAGTTTTGGTCACCATGGTCACGGACCAGTAAATCATAGCAAAAAAGAAATCTACATGGAAATTAAGTAGTTAATCCATCAGCACTAACAAGTTAATCCCTGGGCCTTGACAAGTAAATCAATGGACACTAACTACTAGTGGTTATACCCTTTGCAAACAAAGTTTAAGGGGGGTTTAAACTGGGCCATGACTAGCTAATCTCTGGACACTAAACTGTTATCACAAGTTAATCATTGGTCATGAGTTGAGTAATGGTGTTTAATGTCCCAGTCAAAAATATTTCACTTATATCGAGACATCGCCAGCTATAGGCAAAGGTGCAGAAATTTTGCCTGTGCATTGCACTGATGGCATTATACAGCAGGGTTCTTTATCGTGACATGAGCCTAGTTTATTTTAAGTTCCCATTTGAAAGAACCTACTTTCATTTCATAATGCCGAGTGCTTGCCGAAAGAGTCGGACCCGGTAGGGGCTCGAACCCATGACCTCCCACTTACAGAACTAGCACTCTACCAACTGAGCTACCGCAGTGGTTTATTGGGTCTTGACTAGCTAACCTCTAGGCACTTATTTGTTCATACTAGTTCATCATAAGGTCTTGATAAGGTAATCACAGGACACCAACTAGTTCATCATTGGGCCATCATTCATTCATGAGTAGTCAATTACTGGGTCATGAATAGTTCTATTTCATACTAGTTCATCATTGGGACATGACTAGTTATGCACTTGTAAAGACTGCTATTTATCGACTGATTAGGATTAGAGGTGGTCCATAATTAGTCAGTCACATGACTATTTTGACTTTGACTGGTTTGTCACTGGGCGTTGCTAGTGAATCACTGGCCCATGACTAAATAATCACCAGGCACTAACTAGTTAAGCACTGGCCATGACTGGTTAATCACCAGGCACTAACTAGTTAATCACTGGGCCATGACTAGTTAATCACCAGGCACTAACTAGTTAATCACTGGGCCATGACTAGTTAATCACCAGGCACTAACTAGTTAATCACTGGGCCTTGACTAGTTAATCACCAGGCACTAACTAGTTAATCACTGGGCCATGACTAGTTAATCACCAGGCACTAACTAGTTAATCACTGGGCCATGACTAGTTAATCACCAGGCACTAACTAGTTAATCACTGGGCCATGACTAGTTAATCACCAGGCACTAACTAGTTAATCACTGGGCCATGACTAGTTAATCACCAGGCACTAACTAGTTAAGCACTGTGCTATGACTTATTCATACCTGAGCCATCACCATGTAATCATTGGCCCACTTTATAACTATATACAAACATTCAAACAAATGATTAAAATGAACCAAATTAAATTCTAATGCAAAAATTTTGTAAACGGGATTTTGATTGGACCCCAACTTCACTAAAATCTGCATTTTGCCATGTTTACGGCCAGAACTCTTCAAATGCACCACAGTTAGCTCCTGAATCTGTAAATGATGTTTTTACATACACTGCCCTACATAAATTATCATACATGTTTAAAAATGGTCCTATCATAACAGACTCAAAATTTTCACAGAATTAAATTGTTTAAAACATCATTATGCAAAAACTGAGTGGGTTTTTTAAAATAAATTGGTGTTAAAAATATAATTTTCACAATTTTTCATATTTTCCTCAAAATTTTAGAAAATTACCAAAAAAAAAATGATTGTCAGGAAAAAAAAACTTTACTACATACATTTAGATCCTTAAGTTATGATATTGTTTTCAAATACAGAAAAAACTTTAATATTTCATTTGTATGAACAAAATTTGAAATGATGATTATAAGGTAAACCTATGGCAAATAACAATTTGTAAAGTTATTTATGGATGGTAGTGTATTCATTTATACATATATATTGTGTAGGTTGGTACTACAGCAGAGTCTGTTTTCCGACAGAATGTTAATGAAATGATGAAAGAGGCTGGTTGTATTGGGAGTAAAAACTGCTTCTTGTACTTTCACCTTGGTGATGTAAACACAGGACCTGTGGCATGGCTACCACTGACAGTATTTAGAGATGCCATTGGACTCCGTAAAACTGGCATACAGGTAACTGTGAACTATTCTTTTTTATACCTTAACCTTAACTTTAATTCTCTCAGTTCCAGAAGGCACACAAGGCTTGGACATCATTCCTCCATGTCGGCCGGTCTAAGGCTACAGGACGTGCCACATTCCAGGTGTTCCAGCCTGTTTTCTACCATACTCCGCCAAGTTGTTTTAGGGTGTCTTTTTCTTCTACCGTCAGGAGTCCACCCAAGGGCAGTCGTCTGTCTGTCCTTTCCTCTGTACATGGCCAATCCAGTTCCATCTCTTCCTCCTTACTTCATAACTGATTTAATGATTTCTGCCATTCAAAGACTGATTTGTTGGTGGTGTGTTGCTGCCATCAAATTTTCCTGAAGCATTTGGTATGGAAGGCATCAAGTTTTTGTTTCAGCTGGTCAGCTTCCATGTCTTACAACCATAGATTCCCCTTGTTAACTGCTGTCTGTCTCTGATCATCCATGTAAAGTTATTTCTGGAACATACATGTTACTCTTTGCTGCTTTGGAAAAGTTTTATGAAACTTACAATATATAAATACATGCCAGCTAGAAGAGAAATAAATGACTTTTTAACTTTCTTTTTGCCAAATTATTTTTGAAACACAGTTGACAGTGCCAAATAAAAGTTCACAGTGCGAATTAATGTCACATTAACAATAGAGTGGAAGCGAGTGGCCTAGTGGTTAAGGCGTTGGACTCATGATTCGAAGGTCATAGGTTCGATCCCTGGACCAGGCGATGTGTTGTGTCCTTGAGCAAGACACTTAATTTCACGTTGTTCCAGTTCACTCAGCTGAAAAATAAATGAGTACCAGCAAAATGCTGGGGGTTAACCCTGCGATGGACCGGCATCCCATTCAGGGGAGTCTTGTACTCTCAGTCGCTTAACGCCACCGAAACCGGGATAAGCTCCAGCCTGATGGGCCTAATGGCTCAGGACAGACTTAAAACTAACAATAGATTATGACATCTAACATGTTTGTAGTCATATTACATCATTAGTTAATGGTAGGTTTTAATCATAATACTCAATGTTTTGCAAATTGGTTTACTTTACCAAATGATTATGAGTATTTCCTAATTTTTAAAAACTACTACTAACAGCAACTCAGTTGGCAGAGTACTCACCCAATAAGTGGGAGGTCCTGTGTTTGAACCCTGACTGGGTCTGATGCAAAACTTGAAAGTGGGTAGTGCCAGTTCTTTCACCAAGCACTTTTTATTACAAAAGTCATTTTTCTTTCAGTGGGAACTTAAAATAAACAAGGTCCCATATCACGGAAGGCATGGCATGATAATGTCATTAGTGCAACACAAGGGCAAAAATTTCTGCACCTTGGCCTATAGCTAAACAACATTCCTGAACACATTTCCTTCTCTTTTAACCAAGAATTTTAATTCTATTGAAAAGACATATGTGTCTGTGTTGCAGGCAGCAGGTAGAAGACATATGTCCATTTGGCAGCAAGAGGGTTTACCATTTGTTATACTTCTAAATCAATAACTAATTTTCAAAAGGATCTTGGTAAAAAAACATCAGTACTTATATCAGAGTACGGCTTTTGTTAGGATTTCTGTCTACTTAATTTTGGCATTACAGCTACAATATTATGACTTTTTTGGTGAAAACAAAAGAGTGGAGTAATAGGGTTTTATGTCCCAGTCAAGATTCTTTTATTTATATCGAGCTGCCACTCCTGCTAGTTCAGGGATCATGGTTGAAACCGGAGTGCCCATTGAAAACCATTGCCCTTTTGGTAGTGAACTGAAAACTATCTCACACTAATATCTGTCCAGTGTGGGATTCAGACCTAGGTAGTTAGAGGTGTTGTGTTTGTGATCAGTAAGCATACATTTTAGACCACTCTGCCACCAAGCCACTGGTTCATTTTGTTCGTTTTGATTAAGTATCAAATCCCTAAAAATGTTTTATGGCCGTCATCACAATATTGTTGATAAATATGATGTCTCTGTATCCAAAGCCATAGTTCTTCCCAATTTTGATTTCACATTAAGCTATCTAAACAGGAGGTGCTTACCCTTCTGGAGCATTTTGTCCTCACTTACCTGGTGGAAGTTCACATGTTTAAGTAATTGGTCTTAAAAGGTTTTACTTTGTATTTCGGATTTTGGTTTAAACATGAGATGGCATGTTTATTTTTAAAATGATTTATGAACTTCTGATATTTCAGATTGCAACAGTTGAACCAGTTCAGAAAGGACTTGTGTGGAATGTTGGGATTACTACAAATGCCATAGCTCCATTCGTCTGGTTGGATGTTGAAGGGGTCAAAGGTTATTTCTCTGACAATGGTTTCCTGATGGTTACTGGCAAGAAAATCGTTACATTTTATGCTTATGAACCAACAGATTCAAATATTTTTATAAAAGGTTTACATGTACGATCACTGCAGGATATTTATTACTGAAAAAGTCAATTATCTTAAAAATACAAAAATTTTGGTGCAAGAACTACTGATGAAAAAATGTATTCCAAATGGCCGTCTAGTGCTTTAAAATTAAAACTGGCATAATATGTAATTGGAATATCAATTAATTTCTACAGGGCAAAAATAATGAAATTATTACAGAAAGGTTGCTATTGTTTCAAGTCTAGAAAGTTTCTAGTATTTTGTTGGACAGCGCATCTGGCAAAAGCATAAGAATATAAGATGAAGACAGAGCAGGTATGTGGAAATGACTGAAGGCGAATATGTCTCATTTAGAATGTCATTCTTCTGAACATTCAAGAGACCTCAGTGGCCTTATGGATAAGACGTCAGTCTACAAATCCAGGGCCTCTCACCGCTATAAGTTGGAGTCCCAACTCTGACCACATGAGGGAAAGATCATTTTCTTTGACGTTGGTCTTTACTGGTTCCCCTTCTGTCGGTATAATGTGACTGGGAGAGTGTTACTCTTTTTCTGCGGCATACCTTAAAGTTGTCCTGAGTGCATGCTGGTACAAGGCAGACCATAAAACACACTATTACTTCACATACATACACGAACTTGTTCATAGATTAATCCATAGAAACTAATTAAGTAGTTCTCTTTGCGAATAGCTGAAAAATTGCTTATGTGATGTGAAGCAACATTTAACAACAACAAAAACCTCTGACCATGCTGTCTGCTACAGATTCTTAATGATGGGAACCTTCCATTATTTTAGAACAATCCATATTTTGAAACATATAAGGGTATGGACATGGGATCATTCTTTATTTAACATGGAAAAATAACCACATTTTCAATTTTCCTCTATTACCAGAAAATGGGGCCACCATGACACTTATTTTCCAGCAACTGGCTCATAACATTCTACAAGCATTTCTGAGACAAAATCTTTGTCTTGAATAACACGAGATAGAAATAGATGAATATGTTGGAATTGAAAAAGCATGAAAACATACAAGACTGCTGCATACAGGAGTTTTGCAAATGCTGTCATTTAAATTCCTGTGAACAATACAAACATTTCTGAGACAAAATCCCCATCTTGAATTACATGAGAAAGGAATAAATGGAGAGGTTGGAATTGAAAAGGAAGCAGGTTTAAAATATATATGTGAGCATAAGAGTTTACCTAATGCTTCCTCCAGTATAGGAATTTCTGTGAATGATGTATTAAGAGTTTACCTTTGTTAGTCAGGATACATAAAATTATGTTCTTGCAGAAGGTTCTTGTGAAATTATCTGCAGTAATGACACTTATTAAACTTTTTCATCCTGACTAGGTGGTTTATGCTGACAAAAATCAGGTCAATTTTACAATAAGTTTTTTGTTAACTGTTGCAGGCATTTTGAAAATATTTCAGTGCTGACATAATTTTTTTTATTGTTTTAAATTGTTATATCCTGGTTTTATCTAATTGATGTTTTCAATATTTGGATTCATGAAATGATTTTCAAAAGGAGTTGAGTACAAAGTCATAACTTAGTTTTTTATTTGCTCTTTTCTAATTTTTCCTACTATTAGTGTTTTAAATATTTTATTGAAAGCAATGTTTTTGAATAATTGGCATACTTTTTATTTTACATATACTTTTAATTTTTATGATAGATATTTGTTATACACACTTCTTTATTAATGAATTTGGTTTGATGTAATTTTATTTTACAATGTAGTAAATTTTATTTTTGAACTAAACCTCATAATTATCAGATATGCGTATCAGGTACATTTGATCACCTTTTTGACAAAATTATTAGGAAATCATCCACTATTACTACATGCTGTTGCATTGATTTGCTCTTGTTTGAAGGACATTTTTTATTTAAGTAGGGGGTAATGTGACGGGAATAAATGTATGTTGCATTGATTTGCTCTTGTTTAAGGGACATTTTTTATTTAAGTAGGGGGTAATGTGATGGGAATAAATGTATTTTAGACGTTTATGGTGTTTATGTTTCCCTTTCAAAGATGTCATTTTTGCAATTTTTAACAGTTTAATGGCAGAATATTTTACGGGCGAAGTTTGCTCTTGCTAGCGCTGCTTTTGTTATTATTGCATATCAAAATGTTGTTATATCTATTTTACAATTGTTGAACTTGATATATACATTTTATATTTACTGTGTATTAAATACAGAAAATCTATACATATACAATAAAACACGGATATAACGAACATGCTTATAACCAATACATGGATAGTATTAAGTTAAATATTGGATCTGACAGCTCCTCTATATAAGTCTACTGATAACTATATAACAAAGTCGCCTTATAACGAAGTTTAAAATACAGTCCCCATGGCTTTGTTATAAACGTGTTTTACGGTATAACGTAATTGTTAATCATGGAGAAAATATAATAAAGAAAATATTTTTATTAATCATCAGTGTTTGTTTCGGTTTGTTGCAGTTTAATCTTACAAATCTATAAGAGGGGCCTACCACTACGATGGCTAAGTTGGTAGAGTGTTCATATGTTGGTTCGAACCCCAGGCAGGCCTTAAGACTTGAAAATAAGTAGTGACTGTTCTTTCTTCAAACACTTGCCATTTAGAAATGAAAGTCACGCTGTCCTGCAGAAGAGACCTCAAAAACGGATAACCCGTTTCACTGCATGCATGGCATTTTAAAGAACCCTCCCTGTAGATTGTCCTCAGCGTACTGCACAGGCACTTCATCTTCTTGATATAACTGAAATATTCCTGACCAGGACTTAAAAAAACCCATTCAATCAATCTATTAGATGGTCCATTTTATTAAGGGTTTGGATAGCCAACAGAACACTTTAAACTATGCAACAGTGATTGGCCCTCGAGTGACTATTATACTTTGTCTTAGATAAAACCTAGTGCTAAAAGAAAACCAGCCACTTTAGCAAGCAAGCTCGCAGAATTCGTTCTTCAGTATTTCAGTATTTTAAAATTTGTTTATTAGAGGCAGCAGACAATATGATGTTTAGTACAACTTAAATGCCGATATGGGAAGTTACTGTGAGAACCAATTTCAACATCGTTTCAAATGTACTAACGTTATAACTTTGAACTTAGAACAGCATTGTCCGTCTATGTGTAAATAAGACATAATAAGTCAATTGCTAATTTTCATTAATTACAAAATTACCCGTCATCACGATACCGGTATTGTTGATAAGTATTATGTTTTTGTGTCCAGGATTATTCTGAATGTATTTGATGTCCCATAGTCCCATGTTCCTTTCCTTCTCAATTTTGATTACACACGTGGCTGGTATACCTAACTCATTTTGATTACACACGTGGCTGGTATACCTAACTCATTTTGATTACACACATGGCTGGTATACCTAACTCATTTTGATTACACACATGGCTGGTATACCTAACTCATTTTGATTACACACGTGGCTGGTATACCTAACTCATTTTGATTACACACGTGGCTGGTATAGCTAACTAACTAGGAGGCGCTGATCCTTCGGGGGCACACGGACTCACTTCTTCATGGAAGTTCACCAGTTTGACTTAATTTGTCATTTTCTAAGTTTTTACTTTGGACATTGCTTAGAATGTTAATAATTTTTTTGTGAAATCAATCACAAATGATCACCATGGCTCATTGTTGGTTTATTGAAGGTACTGTCCTCAAGGTCACGTCACAGAGGTCATACATTTAAAAAATGTGTTAGGATTATAATTTGTCACTGATTTTGAGAATTTTATGAAACAAAATACCAGTGATCTCGTGTGTCTAAGGGTGTGTAAATACATCAAATCACCTGGTTTATTCCATGAACTATAAGTCACAGATGATATGTTGGCGTTTTTTTATGCGTGTGATAGCTTACAGGCATAGTAGGAACCAAAAGGGCAAGGCCAGGGAGTGCATATTCTATAAACTAGACCAGTGTCAATTTTTCAGCACGAGACTACAAGTTCTCATCAGAAGTCCAAAGACCAAAATTATGAAACCAAAATTTTATAAGGCTATACTTATATCTCCATAGTCGTGATGTTCAATGGAATAGTTCCTCCCGTGCATATCTAGTGTGTATTAATCAAAAACAAACATACTAATCCATGTCTGAAGCACAATCCAAAAGCAAAGTAAAAACTTTGGAACTGACAAGTAAAGTTAGACACGTGAATTTCCACCAGGGAAGTGAGGCCGGGTGCTCCGGAAGGGTATACACCTCCTGTTTAGCTAGCTACACCCGTCACGTGTGTAATCAAAATTGTGTGAAAGGAACATGGAACTATGAGACGTCAAATATATCCAGGGCAATCCTGGACACAGAGACATCAAACTTATCAACAATACTGTGATGACGGCCATAAAACTTTTTGAGGGCCTTGATAAGCCTAGTCAACAATTTATTTGCAAGCAGCCTACTTCGTTGTACAACGTCTCCGTAGTGTTAACTAGGTATTAATTGGGAAACAAATACACATTAAGCAAATTACACTACCGGAAAGCAAAAAGTAAGACTGCTATTAAATAAAAAGAACTAAAATAATCAGAAGTTTTACATTTAACATATAAAGGATGAAGCCACCTAGAATAACCGCGGCATTATCGATGTTAAAACTGCAGGATAACAATTAACACGGTGATGTTAAATTCTTTAATGTTTTTATTTACTGATTCCTAAACACAATAATTACAAGTCTTAAAACATTTGTGAGAGGTAACAAGACTTGCATCTGCGCAGAAATTCGACAGAAGTTTTAACGTAGCACAAACTGCTGGATCAATTGATATACAAGTAGGTTTATTCCCACAGATATTACAATACTTGGGACAAACACCTTTCGCCAGAGCTTGATTAGTGCACAGATGTGATGTTGATCTAAAGTTTTACAATCTGCCACAAAATCTCTACAAACTGAAAAATTGAAGTAAAAAAAAAATAAATAAATAATACCAAAAATTATATTAGCAAGGGTATACAGTCAAACATGTCTATAAAGACCACCTACAAAAATCAGTAAATGTGGTCACTATGGACACTGAGGTGGCCCTTTAAAAGAGACTAAATTACTATAATTAGAGCAATTAAAAATAACACTTTAAAAGCAGCTGGTCATAAGTTAGAAGTGACCTTTAAGACAGGTTTGACTAATTGTGTTTAATACAATTGTTCGATAAATATTTGAATGGAAATCAATTGAAGTCATTATCTCAATTGGCACATTTATGACATACAAATTTGCCCTTTAACAGTAAATTCTTAAGTGTTTAAGTGTTAAGTTAGCAGGGCAGGCTAACCACTGACTGCTTGATCAATTCAAAATATTAACTTTATTGTGGAATGATTAATCGATAACTAGCTTATTTAACGGGAGCAAATACAGTCTAACCTGCCTTAAAGACCACTTCTATATAAGGACCACCTGCTCATAAAGGCCAATATAATTGTATCCAAATGGTTCTTTATTCATATTATTCGAACCTGTATATAAAGGCCACATGCCAATAAAGGCACTTTTATTGGTTCCCTTGAGTGAACTTTATAGACAGATTTGACTGTACTATTTTTTATTTTTTATTAGACTAGGCACATTTTTAGAAAAGACGTCATTTAAAGAGGAAGAGGCATTTTTTAGTAAAAGCAAACCATATATCCTTCTTACCTAATTTGGTTGTGCTGAGTTCGAAAATGGCATTAGTACACTATTAATTTTAGCCGCCATTTTGTTTTTGGAATTATGGGTTCAAAAACTCAAAATTGAGCTTGGTATCCGCCATTTTTGAATTTAGCACCCTCGAATTATGTTAGAAAAGCATGTTACTAACTTTTACTATAAAATGCCGCTTCAAGTCACATTTTCTGAATTTGTTTCTAGTCTATATTATGTTAATCCTAAACAAAAAGAATTTCATGACTGAGAACCAAAACAATCAAATAAAATGACTTGCAATACGTGGTGTTTATACACTCACAAAATATGTATGTTACCACTACTTCGAAATGTTCCAATATACACAAAATCAAGTAACTAGACATACCCTAGCCTTTAAAGTTGAACGCTCACCCTTGCACTCACTAACTCATTCACTGCTAATAAGACCTAAATAAAATATTTTATATTTGTTACCGGATCCTGATGGGGCGTGTGTTGTTGGTGCTGTAGTTACGGTATGTGCTGTATGTGATGTTCCTATCCGACGAAAAATAAAATACAAAAACTATAATAACCAAATTTTTACCAAAGAAAAGGGTTGGTTGGTTGAATGTTGCTTAACGTCGCATCAGCAATTTATCAGCTATTCGCGACGAGAACTATTTTATTAATCTCTATGGATTAATCTATGAACAATTTCGTGTATGCATACGAAGTGCGAATGTGTTGTATGGTCTGCCTTGTACTAACGCACACTCAGGTCGACTTTAAGGTGCTAGCAAACTGAGTATGTAAGCCGCAAACAAGCGTATCACTCCCTCAGCCTATTTTACTGATACCAGTTGAGCCAGTAAAGGCCAACGGCAAGAAAAATTCACTTTCCCACATGTGGTCTGTCTTACATTTGTGCCGAACAATAATTTTCAATTAATCTATATGGATTCTCACAAGATAACGTTTTCCTTTGGTGCACGCGTATGCATAAACCGATTCGCGGTTTTATGCCGCGTTCACCAAACTTTTTTATCTATGACCCCATAGATACAAAAACAACTTACCATCTTAATAAAAAAATAAATTACCATCATTCCTTAACTAAATTTGATGCTAGTACAAAGCTAAAAAACCCTAAAAACGTAGGTATTCTCCCTCATGCAAATTAATTTTTTACCTAAATTTGGTTTAACATTTATTGGTTCTTTATTTAACATTTGGTTTCACAATTATGTCAAAGCACTATTGATAAGAAATTGTGTTCCAAAACGGCTGTCTAGCGCTGTAAAATTAAAACTGGTAAAATATATAATACAAATACTTAAATACATACCTTTTGCGCACAATATTCTGTTACAATTTTCAGTATTACAGCATTCGTGACATGTTGTGGCTCGTTTCTCTAAATCCCGCCCAACCAAAACAATGTGATTACTACATTGCTGTAACAGAAAATAATTATTTATAACTTTCAGTACCATTTGTAAACAAAAATTAAGAAATGTAGGATAATTTACATGTGTGGGGTTAGAAATTCGTGAATTTGTGATTTTAAATAAAGAAGTAAATAAAAAAATAAGTTAATAAATAAATAAATAAATAAATAAATAAATAAATAATAAATAAATGAATAAAAAGATAATAAGTAAAAGACATGGATTTTGTTTCCTGAAAAAATCTTATTCGGGCCTTTTTAGTAAAAAAAAACGCTGATTTTTTATATTTACTTATCCAAAAAATAGCGAAATATAATCACCCGTACTATTTATGATGTTGCAGTAAACATATCGCGGACATTTACAGGTCTGCATAGTGGGTTAAATAATATTCACTTAGACGTCTGTAAAGGTCACCAAAGGGAATCAGTAAAGTGGCCTTTACAGGCATGTGACCCTTATATCAGGTTCAAACAATATGAATAAGAGCAATTCGGATAAAATTTTACTGGCCTTCAAAAGCAGGTGACCCTCACATAAAGGAGGCCTTTTAAGAAGATTTGACTGTATAGTGTGTAAATACTAAAAACGCTTACACTAAAACATTTTCAACGTTTCGGACAAGTTGTGTCCTTCATCAGGAATGCATGTTTACTTGAAAAATAAACGAAGATATCATATTTTTCAACTAAACATTCATTCCTAATGGACACAACTTGTCTGAAACGTTAAAAATGTTAAAATAATATAATGTTAAGCGTTTTGATTATTAATAAGAGACTTTAGTTTAGCACATATATAGAATTTTTTAGCAGTATCCAAAAATTATCCTGGATATATTTGACGTCTCATTGTTCCATTTACTTTTATGTGGTCTTCCTAAAATATTCCAAATGAAAGATCAAGCGGCCAGGACAGTACTTTTTGCCTGTTATCTTCGCTCTCAAAATGAAATGTAAGACGAAATGTTGAGTCTCTTACTCACTTATAGAACATTACTAAAATTCGTCATGTGTTATTTTTTATCATTTTGGGTCACAATTATGTTTTCTTTGCAGCCTAACTTATCCTGGATATATTTGACGTACTAAAGTTTAATGTTCCTATCATTTTCAATTTAATTCATCTTAATTTCACGCGTTTGGTGTAGTTAAGGAGACACGAGATGCTTTCCTTTTTGGTGCACTTCCCTGGTTAAAATCTACGTGGTCAATTTAATTTGATAGGCATGGAACGATGTATTTGTACTTGTTTGTATGGATGTTTAAAACAAAAGTCCCAAAACCATAGCTATGAACAGCGGTCAGCGTTCACGATAACAATATTCCATGATCGTGACGTCAAAGAGACGTTATTGTAATATTTAAACCTTAGAAAATGTGAAACATTTTAGACTTGATACTTACGTTATGTAACACACTTAAGGCTGTTTTCAAACAAATCAAACACACATAAAAAATTCATTTCTAAATCGAAATTCCAAAGCAAATCAAACTCTTTAAAAGAATTTCCACATCGGAAGTGAGGTCGGGTGATGCGGAAGGGTGGAAAAAATCTTTTGTGCTGTTAAGATGAAATTTTAGACGCTTTTTCCTCACACAATTTACATTAAGCGAATGCATTGAAAGAACAGGTTTTCATACTAAAATTTATAACTGTCTTTGAAAATCAGAAAAAGTATGCTGGTATTTATTCATTTATGTTCAAATTTAATTAATCTTACCGTTTTTTCTCGACATCCAAGTCTAAATCGGGGTGCCTGGACACCATAATCATAGTGTTCATCAGCATAACAGATCTATAAGGAACAAGTAACACATACTGTTTTATAATCAAGAACAAACATACCAATCCATGTTCAAATAATATTATTATGATCCATAATGTGACACACACACACACACACACACACACACACCACACACACACACCAAAAAATAAAAATAAAACAAGTGTCTAAAAATGTACATTCTTTGAAGACACATCAAATAAAAAGTCTAATCAAAAGCAAACATAACATTTCATGTCCAAAACACAATTTAAAAAAAAACCAAAAACTGGCAAATGCAATTAAACGGATCATCTAGTCTCACGTTTCTAGTGGAACTTCAGGCATTTAACTTAGTTGCCAGCTTCAAAGTTTTTTGTTTTTTTTTTGCTTTGGGATTGTGATTTTGACATTGATTGGTATGTTTAGTTTTATAGTTTTAATTTTATTGTCACTATATAATTGTCAGATAATAATCAAACCCTTTTAACTTACCTGGTCAGTACCGCATCTTTTAACAACCCTACACTGTGATGGAAATTCTACATCAGGACACTCAAGGCATCGATTTTCAAGTTCTGAAATATGAATAGTGGAACAAATGTTTAAGTAACTGTTTATAACGCATAAATTGACCATAAGCATTGTACAATCTGATATTTGTCTGATTTCCTTTTACCTGGATATGGAAATACTGTAAATGACTTCAAAAGCAAAGTTTACGATTGTCATTTAAAGCGATTTTTACGAAATCAATCACAAGCATATCTATCGATGTTCAATTCTCATTCCCAAAAGCAAAGTACAAATTCAAAAAATTGTCAAATTACAAATAAATCACTGGAACAAACCGATTATTTCTGTGTTTACGCTAGTTACATACCAGTTCCAAAAAGGAATTTCCAAAAGCTTGAAATCTTGAATAGGTGGTGTTTATCTTTCCGGAACACGCGGCCTCACTTCCATGGTGAAGATTAACGTGTTTAACCTAACTTTTTAGTGTCAAACAAAGTTTTTACTTTGCTTCTGGATTGTGATTCGGACATGAGTTAGTATGGCTGTTTCTGATATATTAATATTTCAAATAATGCTCAAATTTATAAAAAAGGTAAACATATTATTCTGTACGAAGATTTAACACACTGAAATTATTGATTTATTAAGAGTTATGCAGATATAGGTAAACAACATTGACCTGTCTGCTTGACCCTTATATTCAGTATATATTTCAAATATTTATATACGACGATCCATCCAGGACATGGGTATAGGTATAGGCAAACAACTTTGACCTGTCCGCTTGACCTTTTATTTAAATATTTATCACCTACCAAGTACATCTATGAATAGGGAACACAGCTGTTTATTCTGTATACATCATGAGGTATACTCACCTCATAAAATAAACCTGTGCACTGTGTATTTATTAACTTGGATCTTAACACTACCCATTTCCTGAGTGGACCATCCGATATATTCCTAATGAAAGGTCAAACTGACAGGTCAATGTTGTTTTCCTTTAGTGCTAGGATTTACAGTTAATTCATAAACGATTTACGTTTTTAATGACGTAGACGATATTAAACACCTGTATTCTCTATCTGGTTCACATTTGTTCATAATTAAATTAAACAGGCAAGTCAATGTTGTTTTCCTAACTACCCAGACTTGCAGTAGCCTTGTGTACATATTTCAAAATTAACATTCAATAATAACTAAAATTATAACTTTAGAGTAACAGGTCTTTGTTACTAGTCTTGTGTACAGTCCAACCTGCCTAAAAGGTCACCTCTATATATGGGTCACTTGCTTATAAAGGCCAGTATATTTTTTCCCAGTTGTTCTTTATTCATATTATTTGAACCTATATATAAAAATCACCTGCCCACAAAGGCCACTTTTACTGGTTCCCTTGGGTCGCCTTTATAGACAGGTTGGACTGTTCAACATCCTGTCTAGTTGGAGACATCAGTTCTTTTTAACATTACATTATTGTTATTATTATTATTATTATTATTATACCTGTAACTTTGGGATAGTCACACAAATCTTTATTACAGTAATCATGCGTACAACATTCCGTACAGTCGGACACGTCACTTCTTTTCCTTCCAGAACTCGGAGGACAAAACTAAAATTTTAAAAACAAAATTATTAGTTCGTTTTTGTGTCTCCCTAGTTAGTGTACGTACTAAAGTTAAACTGGATATATATCAAAAACAAACGTACCAATCTTTGTCCAAATTACAATCCCAAATCAAAGAAAATAAAATGAAACAAGCAAATTAAGTCAAACACATCATCTTCCACCAAGAAAGTGAGGCCGGTTGCTCCGGGTGGATGTACATCCCCTATTTATATCTCTTATATGCATATACCAGGGTCGGATCCAGTAATTTTTTAAAGGGGGGTGGTATGAATTATATCAATGCTAGGTGCGAGCGCTTCCAGAGACGAGGGGTCTAGGGCAGAGCACGTATACAGAAATGGGTTGTTATATTAACATATGGGGGTCACATCAGTCAATAGCTACCTCTCTCTGTTTAAATTTTTTCATCCGCCACTGTATACCCTTATAAATATTTTAGATAAAAATAGTAATTGGGTCCTTGAGAACAAAATTGTGATAGTTTATTACAGTCAATATTTCTAGATATAGAGTGATCGATTTCATGTACTAGATTTCACAGCAAAACATGTTCCATAATTTACCAACATAAAGAATCAATTAAGAGTTTCGATGGATTATAAAGAATTTTTTCACACTTATGTCGTTCTGTGACATATGTGTGATACTTACATCCTTAATTGACATATGTGTGGAATTTGCGTCCTTCTGTGACATATGTGTCAAATTATCGTCCTTATGACATATGTGTGATACTTACGCCATTCTGTGACACGTGTGTGATACTTACGTCCTTGTGTGGCATATGTGTAATACTTACGTCCTTCTGTGACATATGTGTCATGTTTACGTCCTCATGACATATGTGTGATACTTAGGTCCTTCTGTGACATATTTACGTCCTTCTGTGACAACCGTGTGATACTTATGTCCTTGTATAACACATCTGTGCTACTTATGCCTTGTATGACACATGTGTGATACTTACGTCCTTTTGTGACATATTTCATACTTACGTTCTTGTGCGACATATTTGTGATACTTACGTCCTTGTGCGACATATGAGTGAAACTTACGTTCTTTTGTGACATATGTGTGAGACGCATGGAACTTTGAGTTATCATGTAAGGTGCTTAAATCCTTATGGATGCATGTGTGGCATTTACATCCTTAGGTGATATTATTTACATCCTTGTGTGACAAATGAGTAATAGTTAGGCCTTGCGGGATATATGTTTCACACATCCTTGAGTGACATATGTATGACTTACGTTTTCATGTGACACATACGGTGTGCTTCTGTGCATGTATGACGCATGAGTGGTACTTAAACATTGTGTGACACATGTGTTGTTCTTACAACCATCATGTATAGTCCTTAAGTGACATATGTCAGATACTTATGTTCTTGTGTGACATATACGGTGTACTTCTATGCTTGTGTGACACATGCGTGACACTTTAACCTTGCGCAAATCATATGGGGTATTTTCGTCCTTATGGACATATGTGTGACGCTTTCATCTTTGGGCGACATAGGTGTAATACTTTTGTCCGTGTATGACATGTGTGATACTCACATCTTTGCTTGACACATGTGTTATACTTAAGCACTTGTGTGATATATGTACGATAATTATTTCCATGTGTCATATGTGTGATAATTACGTCCTTGTTTGACAAATGCGTGATACTTTTGTCCTTGTGTGACATATGTGTGGTACTTACTTCCATGTGTTGTATATGTGTGATACTTACGTCCTCGTGTGACATATGCGTTATACTTACATCCTTTGCTTTGCACCCCGACTTATAATATATAGTTCCAGACTGCGTTATAAGTCGTTCATTACTGCAAACCTTTAAAACAAAAACGTAACTCGTGTTTATTGTTAAATTCATGTTAAAATGTTACTGTATAGATTTATGTGATCCATAAAATGTTCTTTTGCGTGTACAAGGTTACCGATTGATAGAAATCATATAAGAGAGAGAGAAAGAGGGAGAGAGAGGTGATGACGATAGGGTCTGTGTTCCGTACGGGTACTAGTACTTCAGACCACTAAGAAAGAGATTTATTATTAACTTTATTAAATCTGAGCTCCCGGAGAAGACCTTCGACCATCGACAAGCTAACTTTATCATTTTATGATCAGTTCCATGTGGTGTTTAAAATTAAGAGGTGATAAAGGCTGTGTTTCGTAAACGTGACCTTTACACCACTAATTCATTGAGAGAGAGAGGGAGGGCGAGAGAGAGAGAGAGAGAGAGAGAGAGAGAGAGTTATAACACTACCTACCTCATGTGGTCCACATTGTGCTATGTGATTACAATCACGGCCATGCGCTACCATATCACACTGATAACAAAAAAATCCACCTGCTTTAAATAAGTATGAAAAAAATTATGATATAGATACAAAATACCTGTAGATCAATACATTATTTCCGTCATCTCAGTATTGTTGATGAGTTTGATGTATCTGTGTCCAGGATTGCCCTGGATACATTTGAAGTCCCATAGTTCTATGTTCCTTTCACACAATTTTGATTACACACGTGGCGGATGTAGCTAGCTAAACAGGAGGTGCTTACCCTACCGGAGCACCCGGTTTCACTTCACTGGTGAAAGTTCACGTGTCTAACCGGACTTGTTAGTTCCAAAGTTATTATTTTACTTGGATTTTGTTTCGGATATGGATTAGTATGTTTGTTTTTTTATTATCTACCTTCACCCTCCACGATAAGAATTTCCTTACTTTTAGTTGCTTGAACATTTTCAGAAATTCAAAACAACACATTTTTAGCTCACCTGAGCCGAAAGGCTCAGATGAGCTATTGCTATCTATCACCGTCCGTCGTCCGTCGTTCGTCGTCCGTCGTCCGTCGTTCGTCGTCCGTCGTCCGTCGTGCGTCGTGCGTAAACTTTACATTTTAATCTTCTCCTCCAAAACTACTGAGCCAAATTTGATGAAACGTGGTGATTATTATGCCTGGGTAACAGGCTTTCAAAATTGTGTTCGGGGTTTGACCACGCCCAACAATATGGCTGTCGTTACTATAAATAGCCAAAAAACAAAACAATCTTTTTCTCTGAAACCGAAAGGTGCAGGCAAATTTTGATTGGATATTTGGATTCAGGATACCTAGATACACTAAAATTGTGTTTTTCATAAAAATTGGACGAAAAATAGGTTACGCGTTTTTTGCGTAAAATTATATAATTTTTAAAATGAGACATTTATTGTTATAACTTCATAATAGCTGAAGATAATTGTATGGAGTTTTCACTGTTGATCTTGTCTTGCGATTTTCTTCTGATTGATGTCATAGTCAAAGGTCAAGGTCACGTCCCAGTTTTTTACCTTTGATAAAAAATGCTATTTTTTAAACATTTCTGGTGATAATGATGTAGAATTTTTGGTTAATTCTAGGTATTGACATGATGATCATTTTGATATATCGATTAAGGTCATGGGTTCAAAAGTCAAGGTCACAGATGTACAAGTTTACCAAAATAGTTCATTATCTGCAAAACTATGAACTTTTTGTATAGACATGTATATTAGAATATTGTAGGTAATGGCCCAATGGTCATTTTGATATATAAATAAAGGTCATGAGTTCAAAGGTCAAGGTCACAGATGTAAACAAGTACTGAAATGATTAATTATCTCAAAAACTATAGACTTTTTGTATAGGCATGTATATTGGAATATTGTAGGCATTGGCCTAACGATCATTTTGATATATGAATGAAGGTCATAGGTTCAAAGGTCAAGGTCATAGACATGAACGAATATTTAAAGGGTTAATTATCTCAAAAACTATAAACTTTTTGTATAGACATGTATATTGTAATATTGTAGGCATTTGCACAACGATCATTTTGATATATGAATGAAGGTCATAGGTTCAAAGGTTAAGGTCATAGATGCAAACAAATACTTAAAGGGTTAATTATCTCAAAAACTATAAACTTTTTGTATAGGCATGTATATTGGAATATTGTAGGTATTGGACTAACAATCATTTTGATATATGAATGAAGGTCATAGGTTCAAAGGTCAAGGTCATAGAATTTAACAAATACTTAAATGGTTAATTATCTCAAAAACTATAAACTTTTTGTATAGGCATGTATATTGGAATATTGTAGGTATTGGACTAACGATCATTTTGATATATGAATGAAGGTCATAGCTTCAAAGGTCAAGGTCATAGAATTTAACGAATACTTAAATGGTTAATTATCTCAAAAACTATAAACTTTTTGTATAGGCATGTATATTGGAATATTATAGGAATTTGCACAACAATCATTTTGATATATGAATGAAGGTCATAGGTTCAAAGGTCAAGGTCATAGATGCTAACGAATACTTAAATGGTTAATTATCTCAAAAACTATAAACTCTGTGTATAAGCATGTATATTGGAATATTGTAGGTATTGGCCTAATGCACATTTTAATATACAGATGTTTTAGCTGTTTATAAATAATTTATTGCAGCTAGACTTTAGATATGTTATATATAGCATACTTATATAATAATTATTATAATTAATTTGCAAAAATACTTTCATATTATTGGCCCTTACTGCTGAAAATTTTGATATACTCTTTTAATAATGTCATTGACCATTGAACCTCTGCGTAAGATATGTACTCTGCCTCAGGTGAGCGTTAAGGTCCATAGGCCTCTTGTTTTATATTTAAAACTTATGATGGCATAATCTTTGTAGGACTCGTGAACCAAATGTTACAATTACCAATAACTTTCAAATGATAAAAATATAATTAAGTATTATTTGAAATGATTTCAGTTCATGAAACTTTTCATCATCACCACCGTATTCTATATTATACTTGTAAAAGAAACAACATTGACCTGTTCGCTTGACCTTTCATTAGAAATATTCATAGGTAGTGGTAATATTCTGAGTGTATGTTCATTGTTTTGTTGACGACATTAACACGTGTATTATCTATTCATAAATGTAAAGGTACCAAATAAATATTTAAATTAAGGTGAAAGCGGACAGGTCAATGTAATTTACCAACACAATGAATATGCCAAAACCAATGGACTATGGAACTCTATAAATCTATATATTTGCTGATTGTCTATATTGCCCAATAAATAAAATCCTTGGTTCAATGGTCAATAACATGTATTGCCTAACGTATGAGGTCATGCGTCGTTGTTATGAAAACTAATACACGTAAACACGTAAATAATTGCAAATTCAAGATTAGTGTTATTACTGTTTTAAGGTGATTTTATTCTTTATTTTTAGAAATGACATCCTGCTCATAGTGATGATGGAAAAAAGAGTGACGTGTGCCAAATCAAACGAATGGTGATACCCTTCATTGTGAATTTAGAATGCACCGCACTATCTTAAATAATCCCTAGAAATATGAACAGAATGCCGTTTTTATATTTACATTTTTTTTCAAATAAATAATCGTTCCAATATTTATTTAAATTCTTGAAAACACATTCTTTAGAGTTCATTTCATATACAGAATTCAATAATCTGGTTCATACTTCATAAACCAGAAAAAACTGCAATCCAAATAAGTATATGCATATCTTACCACAGTGTGCTACATCAAAAAGGGTAACAATTAACAACACGTCTACAAACAAAAAAAACCCCGTATGATTAAATATGGAAGGAAGAAATTTGTAACTTGCACGTTGGGAATAAAAACATCGTAGCGATTTATGATAAACGCATTTTTGTCAGAACTACTAGTATCAAATCAAAGTGGTCGGGTCAAACATCAAGTTTGGTAGTCCGTTTTTTATAAATTGCTCACTACCATTACTTACGTTATATTTTGGTTTCTATAATATTTACAAAGTACAAAGTATTTACAATGTACTTTTAAAACTAGATAACAAAAGATGATCACTTATTTCTCACCATCTTTTAACGGAAAGTAAAACTAGCCGAGATGTCTTTAAATGCTTAAATTGTTGTTATAAAACATTTAAAATATAAAGTCTATAAAGGGTAAATAAAGTAAGTTATATCTTAGTTTCCCACCACTAATTCAAACATATTTTTGTCAGAACTACTAGTATGAGACCAAAGTGGGCGGGTGCAACATCAAGTAATGTGTGGTCCCTCCTTCTTCTTTTATAGATATTAACTTTAAACAAGCGATCTAAAGAAGATCACAAATTTCCCAACAAACTTTTAATATCAAAGACTTGTCAAAATAGCCCAGATTTTAAAAAATAACTTAAATTGTAGCAGTTCACGTGTCTAACCTGACTTGTCAGTTCCAAAGTTTTTACTTTTCTTTTGGATTGTGATTCGGACATGGATTAGTATGTTTGTTTTTGATTATAAAACATTTGAACCATCAAGTCTATAAAAGTCAAATAAAGTAAGATATATCTTATTTTTCCATTGCAAATTCAAACATTTATGCTTGAAAAAATTATTGGATTATAGAGAATACCATTTTGTCATGGTGACCTATGATCATAACATCCGAGTTTTGTAATGAATGGTCTCAACAACCTTTACTAGTACTCACAAATATTGCTTCTTCAAAAATTTTGTTTTTATAATTGTTTGACTATTCTGGTCAATGTCAATAACATGTTACACAGCTAAAATATTTAGATTATACTAATAATTTTGCGACAAACTATTCTACGCAAAATTTTACGATTACTATTTCGTGACTTTTACGTTATCGTTATCCTTAGTGACCTATTGAGTTTATGGTTTATATTTCCTCTCTTTTTCGCAATTCGTAAGTGTATTGCAAAATCAACAAAAATATAGTTCTCGCGAAAATCGGTTATCTATCATAAATAAAAAAAAATATACTTGCATATGTTTGTCATCATTCTACTATTTTATCACTACTCAATATGTTAATGACAAGAGATAACGTTATACATTGTACATTTGTTATGTCGTCATTGGGGATCGTCTATCGAAATATTTAAACGAAACCCATTTAAATTAATAAGGGAAAATTTCGAAAATAATAGTATGTTAACTGTATTTATGTCTAAGGATTTTTGTGGTACTTTAAACATTTAAAAAGCAAACTGATAAATGTTCATTTATCTAAATTTTGAAATGGCCCCTGGAATTACAACATACGTATAACTGTTACAACCTTATCTGTTACTGATATCAAGTATTTCCTTCTGTAGTACAAATGTACACCATGAATGTATTGAGTTCAAGAAGAAGCAATAACTATTTTTGATAAACAGAGTAAAATTCCTATTTTATGAACTGAGGAAGCTGAACTCGAGTTGGCATCCTTCTGTCTACGGACGATGGATTTGCGTCTATAGAGTTGAGTTGAGTAATGGTGTTTAACGTCCCAGTCAAGAATATTTCACTTATACCGAGACGTCGCCCGCTTTAGGCGAAGGTGCAGAAATTTTGCCTGTGCGTTGCGCTGATGGCATTATACAACAGGGTTCTTTAGCGTGCCAAGCCCACCGTGACACGGGACCTCGTTTATTTTAAGTTCTCATCCGAAAGAACCGTGACTTTCATTTCGTAATGCCGAGTGCTTGGCGAAAGAACAGTCACTACCCACTTTCAAGTCTTGGATCAGACCCGGCCGGGGATCAAACCCACGACCTTCTTCTTACGGAGCGAGTACTCTACCAACTGAGCTACCGCAGTGGTGATTTGCGTCTATAGAGGTGATGGATGAACTAGGTGATGGATGACCATCGTCTGTTGTGATAGCATCGGTACAAACCTATACCTACGAAAAAGAAGGTTGACGTAGGGAACGTTGAACTCGAGTTGGCATCCTCCTGTCTAAGGACTATGGATTTGCGTCTGTCGAGATGGTGAATCAACATCGGCTGCTGTGATAGTATCGGCACACAAAAAATAAAACTAGGAATAAAAAAGGTTGGCGTAGGGAACGTTGAACTCGAGTTGCTATCCTCCTGTCTAAGGACTATGAACAACATAAGTATAACTGTTACAGCCTTATCTTTTACTGATATCAAGTATTTCCTTCTGTAGTACAAATGAACGTTATGCATATATTGAGTTAAAAAAGAGCAATGAATATTTTTGATAAACAAAGCAGTAAAATGCCCATTGTAAAGACCGCAAGCATCAAATTTGCACTGATCACATGGAACCGAAAACTACAAATAAAAAGGTTGACGTAGGGAAAGCTGAACTCGATTTGGCATCCTCCTGTCTGAAGACTATGGATTTACGTCTGTAGAGGTGATGGGTGAACATCGCCTGCTGTAATTGCATCGGCAAATAGAAAATAAAACTACGAATAAAAAGGTTGACGTAGGGAACGTTGAACTCGAGTTGGCATCCTCCTTTCTAAGGACTATGGATTCGCGTCTTTTGAGGTGGTGAATGAACATCGTCTGCTTTGATTGCATCGGTTGCAACCAACAATGAATTTGAGTACACCGTTGCTTCAATTTTATACGCATTTACTAATCAACCAAAAGTAAAAAAAAATATCAATTTTATAATCGCAATCACAAAGAAGAGTAAAAGCTTTTAAGAGTGGTAAATAGTTTTAAATAAACAAACTCCCGCCAAAGCAGGGTAAGTGACTTGTTTAAAGACCGAAGATCTTTTTTCAATTATGTACTTGACAGTCAACATTATCGAAAACTGCTAAAGTAATGGACGAAAATTATGCTTTGCTACCTTTAGTTACAGTATTGTATTAACCGTATTTATGTCTAATGTTTTTGTGGTAATTTAAAATTAAAAACCGTATACTGATAATTGTTCATTTATCTTAATTTTAAAATAAACCATGGAATAGTATAACGGCCTTATCTTTTACTGATACCAAGTATTTCCTTCTGTAGTACATCTGGGCCCTAACTCTTACACTAACCCTAACCCTAACCCCAACCTAACCGATTACAAAGTTGCGATTTTTGCGGATACGGTAAAAAATATCGGAAAAATCTCTTTGGAAATCAACACATCGCACCTCTGGATATCTATATTGAAAATTTGGAGCATCTGGGCCCAAACTCTTACCCTAACCCTAACCCTAACCCTAACCCCAACCCTAACGGGCTACAAAGAGTTTTGCGGATACGGTAAAGGATATCGGAAAAATCTCTTTGGAAATCAACACATCATGAATGTATTGAGTACAAAAAGAAGCAATGAATATTTTTGATAAACAAGAGTCAAATGCTCACCGTAAAGACTGCTAGCACCACATTTACGCTTATCACTACGAATTAAAAGGTTGACTTAAGGAACGTTGAACTTGAGTTGGCATCCTCCTGTCTAAGGACTATGGATTTGCGTATGTAGAAGTGGTGGATGGACATCGTCTGCTGTGATTGCATCGGCTGCAACCAACAATGAATTTGAATACACCGTTGCTTTACGTATATATGCATTTACAAATCAATCAAAAGCAAAACAAATACCAAATCCAAGTCAATATCACAATCACAAAGAAAAGTAAAGGCATTGAAAACTGTCAAATAAATGAACCTCCTCCAAGAAAACAAGGTTAGTGCTTTGTTTAAAGACAGAAGAACATTTTTTTTAAAACATGCACTTGACAGTCAACATAATAAAAAAACCTGATAAATGGCCAAATATTATATTGTTGCTATCTTCAGAGTAGTATTGTTCCATAATCAGCGACAGAAGAAGACGATTTGCAACTGAAAACACAATTAAATGGTGAAAAGGCAAATGAAACAAATCAACAAGGGCAAACATACAATGATAAACTATATAGAACTATATAATCAACAGTCAACGCTATATAGAACTATATAATCAACAGTCAACGCAACCATGAATTGCTTGGCCTAAGGGTCGTACTGAAGTACATTTCCTATCTTGAGAGACAGTATTAACGTGCTCAGCGATAAAATATTACAATCAAAAACACATATACTAATCCATGTCCAAATTACAATCCAGAAATCAGGTTAAAGCTTTGAGACTTACAAGTTAGGTTAAACAAGTGAACTGCCACCATGGAAGTGAGATCGGATGCTCCGGAAAGGTAAGCACCTCCTGTTTAGCTAGCTACATCCACTTCATGTGTAATCACTAAATCAAATTAAATGAAAGGAACATGGAACTATGGGACGTCAAATATATCCAGAGCAATCTTAGACACATCAAACTTATCAACAATACTGTGATGATGGCCATAAAACTTTTTAGGATCCCGATAAGCCTAGGAATGCCATATCCCTATGTTAAAATTTTTTTGTAAGCAGCTTGCTTCGTTGTTTAAAGTTTCAATAGTTGGAACAAGATCTACTTACGGAAAGGTAAGCACCTTCTGTTTAGCTAGCTACATCCACTTCATGTGTAATCACTAAATCAAATTAAATGAAAGGAACATGGAACTATGGGACGTCAAATATATCCAGAGCAATCTTAGACACATCAAACTTATCAACAATACTGTGATGACGGCCATAAAACTTTTTAGGGTCCCGATAAGCCTAGGAATGCCATATCCCTATGTTAATTTTTTTTTGTAAGCAGCTTGCTTCGTTGTTTAAAGTTTCAATAGTTGGAACAAGATCTACTTCAGCATATTAATTTGGGAAACAAATAAACCATAAGTAGGAGGTGTCCGTGTGTCCGTTTACCTTGGAAACATATCAGGCCCATTGTTTGAAAGTCTTGAATGAATTAAAACATTAAATTATTTCACGTTTTCATGATTACAATGTATATTTCTAAGTGCATTATGCTTACTAAAAATCCTCTTTCCATCCTAATTAATGAATATACCAGTTTTATTTCAAAAATCATATTAGCTGAAAGTAATGTTTTCTTTCTCTGTGACAATTTTTTTTTAAGTCGCACCTTACATTTGTATATAAGATACATTCAAATGATTCAGACACAAATATAAAAACACCACGTATTATATTGTAAACTCAGTCATTAATCTTCAACTGAGTAAAGATGTTTATCTTGCAGGTCACCGCATGCGGACAATTTGGCCTCCCTCACTTCCTGGTTGAAACCCACGTGTTTAATTTGCAAGTTTCAAAGTTTTTACTTTGTTCTTGTATGGTGTCCGAGACATGAACTGAAATATCTGTGTTGTCTGACACTGCAGTTCGATGGGGGGGGGGGGGGGAGAGATGGGTCTGTATCCCGTTTTTATCGCGATTCCGTTTGTCTTTTTTTCTCTCTCGTTTAATTCAGTAACTTCTATTGATTTATGTCTGTTTTTGATTACATCGACCGTTGTCAAGTGCGTGTATAGTTTGCAATTTTTCCCATAAAATAGGTTGTATCACGGCTCATCATAAAAAAAAACCATTGCCATTACTGATTTTATTAAAGGTTGTCATTACAACTTACACAATTATAAAGTTTGAATATATTGCTAATAATATCCGAGTTCACGGGTATTTCAGGGACCCAATGTCCGGATTATGGAGCCTGTGTGTCCTATAATTTGGATCTTTGTCTTGAACTGGTACAAGAACTACCTCCTGCTGTTTACTTGCACGTCTAACATGACCTGTTCCACAGACACGGCATGATTGTGTTAAATACACGTGTCCAGCAGGGGCTTGGTTACCATCTATGCGTCCAACAATTGCTACATTTATGCTTGATCCACTTAACAGATTTTCATTTAAACTTAGGCTGTGCGCTAAAAATTCTTTGTTGCCAGGACAGGCTTTAACTAACTTTGCTAACCAGATCTAAAACACAAAAACACTTAAATAATTATTTCAAAATTTAAGAGAAATCATAAAAAGAAAATGTCAATATTTTCATCGTTGAAAACATGTTCAGCTTTGGCCAACGGTAAAAGATTGACATACATTGAAATATATGATTTATGGAAAAATCATATGTGTTACGGGTCCTTATCAACAATAAAACAATAAACAGCGTTGTAGTTTTCGCTGCAGCATTTATTAACTGATAAACAACTAAATAGGAGGTGCTTACCCTTCCGGAGCACCCGGCCTCACTTCCCTGGTGGAAGTTCACGTGTCTAACCTAACTTGTCAGTTTTTACTTTGCTTCTGGATTGTGATTCGGACATGGATTGGTATGTTTGGTTTTGATTATATACATACATATGGAGTAATCAAAGTCCATTATGTGGTACTGGACTCTACACTACATGTCCATATGGTATAATTGCGAATCAGACTTCAGAAATTTAAGCTATAATTTCTTGTTTCGTATCTTTGTCGTGTATCTTCTTTATACTGCCATGACTTCTGTTGGTAAGTAATTGTGTCATGTGAGAGTTAAGTAACAAAAGCAAAACTTGGAAAATAAAAAGGCTAAAGGTAAGGTCAAATACAATGTAAGTATGTGTTTAATGTATAAGTAGATATGGAATAACAGATGTACGCAGCGCTTATGGAATAAACGTAACTGCGCAGTAATATCAATTGAAATATAAACAAATGAATATCAATTAAAACACTGCTATATATGGATGCTTTATGATAACATTTTTGTTTTGATTGTTGATGTTATTCAGAATTTTGTGAATACTCTTTATCAAATTGGACTGAAACAGAAATTCTATATTAATGCATTTTTTAAAGTTCCGATAGTATTTAAAAGGATGTAAAATGGCATAAACATATTTACAAAAAACCGTCAAAGCCATCGGTCGGAAAGGCATTGTCTTTTTATTTGCACATACAAAAACAAAAAAGATCAGAGTTTCTATTTTGCCCTCCGCCAAACAAGATTCTAAACATATTTTTCAGAAATGTGCAAAACCATTTGTTTTTGCCATTTTAAGATTTACGTGCTATTTCTTTCACAAAAAAAGGACGGGTGAAAATGGAACTATTTTTTATTAATTGACACTCTGATAGTTTAAATATATATATATATACCTCAACTGTGTGAATTGGTTTGTCAAATACCAAATGCGCACACCACCCATGATAATTATGATGTGGTGAAAGATTGAACGATCCATAGAAACCTCCAAACCATTGGCTGTCTACTGTAATAGGCATGTCCACTACATGTAAAGGAGCTGTTAAAACAAATAAATATAAATATAAAATGGTACTGGAAAATTGAAACTGGTATTATATGTAATTTAAACCACTGAGCCGGTATCTCTTTTGGTGGTTGTTTCCCCGAGTTTATTATAAGTTCAGTAGGCAATTTTGTATTGCAAGGAATATACTATACTACATTTTGCTGCTTTTTAAACCTGAAATTTCCCAGAATCTAAGGTATACTCCTTCATGCAAAGTATTTCCTTAGCTAAATTTGGTAAGATATATTTTGGTCCTTTAGATAATTTCAATATCAATAAACATAAAAGAAATAAAAATAAACTGAATAAGCTTTGTGCGATTTCGTTTACATATACAGGCGTTGGGTGAAATGGCAATGAATAATTGAGCAGTGTCATTGGTTAAATTGACTATTTCTAGATGCTTAAAGAAATTGAAACTGTCACAAATGTCAGCAGGGTATCAGCTTGCCACATTTTGTATCATTAAAGGGGAAAAAACTTTAGTTTCTACATCAAAATCAGTTTATCACACGGTCATGTTCGGAAACCATTTAATACATGTAAACCTTATTTTATCATTTATGATACCGCCTAAAACTGCAGTGCAAGGGGCGTCTAGTTACTTCTGATGAAGATCACTTTATTCCATTTAAAAAATACCATAATGGCTTAGTAGAGGTCTAGTTTACAATCAAACCGGAGATAATATTGTCTTTTCTGTAAAATCCCTTCCTCTTAAATTTTGACTATAATACTAACTACAAGTTCGTTCATACTAAAATCTATAATTTTCTTTTTAAGTATAACAAACTCGTACAAAGAAATTATATTTTCTAACTTTTTTACCACATCACTTCCGTACACATCAGACCATCCAAAAACATAATTTTTATTTGTTGTAAAACAAAGCATTTTTTTTATTTTCAGGTAGTATGACAACTTTAAGTTGGTGTTGTGCTGAAAATAATTATTGAATTTCTTGTGCAGGAACTTGTCAGAACAATACTAAGGTTTTCGTTGTTTATTCAGAACTGCAATTCGACATAAAATCAACCTATTAAGTATTACCTGAACTGCTTGAAGATGAAATGCTTACAAAAGTTGGGACATTTGTGCCGGGAGCCGTGAATGCAGCCGTGGTCGGATCCGTGCTTCGGGTCGTTTTTAGAGTTGTTTTTGGTGGAATCCTTTGTGGAGTTGTGCTTGGGTTGTTTGTAGAAGTTGTGCTTGAACCTGCCATCAATGACATTTGGGATGCTGTTGTTAACGTTGCAACAGAGTGAGTTGTCCCTATAAGTAAAAACGCTTGAAGACATTTATAAACATGTTTTGATCTTTTAAATGAATCATCATGATTTAGATGTGATAACAATTTTATAGCGACCGACTAAATGACCAGTTCCAATTAAATCGGAGATGGTATGGGCTATAATGTTTGCTTGATAGTATTTATTATTGTTCCGATCCATTAGCAATTTTTCAAAAATTCATTCTCATTTGATCATATGTTGTTGTATGAAATTATCACAGGTCTGATAATATATGTTTTGTATTTCGTTTCACCGTGGTCGTGGTGGTTGTGGTGGTGGTGGGGTGGGGGTGAAACATGGTAAAAACCAGTAAAAAATTAAAAATCATCATTCAATAACAATTCATATTTCGGTTTTTCAGAAGCAGAAATATATGATAATAAGTATTTTTATGTTAAGATTAAAACTAGCGTAAGCAATTCCTTATTTAAACTTCAATAAAAGAAAAACAATATAGAAATATTTCAAAACAAAGTTTCTCAGTTAACCGCTTTATCCGTATGTAGACACTATGAATTTTAACTAACCGTTGCACAAATTTCTGTTACAGTTTTCACCATTACAACACTCATTACAAATCGTGGTGGATCGTTTTTCTGTATCTCGACCGAACAAGCCTACTAGATTGTTACCACATTGCTGAAATATAAGTCATAAAAACATATATGTTCCAATCACAAATCAAAAGAAGTAAAAACTATTTAAACAGGCAACTCGCACTTCGCAAGTGAGGCCAGTTGATCCGGAAGGGTAACAAACGTTTGTCGTTTCCACACAAGCAGGTTCATATACTGATTTTCACTAAAGTTGGTTAATTGTTATTTTAAGTCTGTTGAAATCAAAATGCAAAAGACAAATATTTTAAAAGGAACGTAAAATTTACAAATACTTAATTGATAGCTCTGCTGGTGGACAAAGCATCCCAAAAGATATCGTTAACATAAATAAAAATACACAATATTATCAGGTAAACATTGTTCATCAAAATTGTTTTGCTTCCTAAATTTAAATAGCCCTAAAAACTGAGCTATGCTTTCTCGTTCAAATTATTGCCATAGATGGATTAGGTAAAATCCATTTTGGTCAATTTTTTCTCATTTCAAATTCTTAAAAATTTGTGTTAGAGCACTACTGATAAGAAATTAAAGTCCAAAACGGTCGTCTAGTGCTGCAAAATCAAAATATGTTTAGTTATATTTATTTATTTATTATTTATTTATTATTTAATGTTTTGTATTATGGTAGTTATTGTCAATTGCCAACAATGGATGTTTAAGAAAATCGATACTTTTTATATTAAGATTCGCAAATGACATTCTCAAACTTACTCTTTTATTTCGGCATCCAAGAACAAACCGTGGTGCGTTGAATCCAAAATTAAAATGCTTTAATGTGAAACATGTCTGAAAGAAATGTAAATCGTGATTACAAAATTTATTAATGAGACAATCTCTTACTAAATCGTAGGTATTTGGTTCACAACATTAGTTGTAGTTCTGGTTGATGAAACATTTCTTTCAGAAAATTCTTTCTTAACAAGTTTTACCTGTATGGGCTGTCATTTAAAAAAATCTCCCCAAATAAACTCGACTGGGAAATCCACGTTGCCAGTTCATGTGCGTGATGTAGAGACACATCATACTTATCAATTATATTGTGATGACGTAGATATTATTTAAAATCGCATCAAATGACAAAATCAATCGAATTGATAATTTGTTCTCTGATCAACCCCAGGTCTTGCAATAAAAAACAACAACATTCTAATCCATGTTCGAATCAAAATCCAAAAGCAAAGTAAAAACTGGCAAGTTAGGTTAGACACGTGAATTTCCACCAAGAAAGCGGGACCGGGTGCTCCGGAAGTACCCTCCTGTTTAGCTAGCTACACCCGCCATGTGTGTAATCAAAATTGTGTGAAAGGAACATGGAACTATGGGACGTCAAATATATCCAGGACAATCCTAGACACAGAGACATCAAACTTATCAACAATACTGTGATGACGACCATAAAACTTTTTGAGGGCCTTGATAAGCCTAGGCCTGCAATATCTTTGTGTCAACAATTTATTTGTAAGCAGTCTGCTTCGTTGTACAAGCTCTACCATATCTATATGTTTGCGTAACAACACTTACTTGGTCTACTCCACATCTTGTAACATCCGTGCACATAGATGGGTGATCTACGTCGTCACACTTGAGACATCTGTTATCTAATTCTGTAATACGAAAATGGATTAAACTGCTCACTAAAAATTAATGGCTCTTGATAATGTCACTTTACGAGGAACTTAAATTATCCGTTTTCACAAAAAAGAAGGGAAAAAAGAAAACTATGCACTTGCAGTTCTCATCAAAAGGGAATCGGTACTTACGTGTATAACATTGAACAACAGATTTTAATACTTGGTTCAGCTACAGGAACTTTATACAACAAAGCAAGCTGCTTACAATAAATTGTTGACCAAGAGATATTGCAAGCCCAGGCTTATCCTTAACACGTTTTCTTGTCGTCATCATATTGTTAATAAGTATGATGCCTCTGTATTTCAAATTATCCTGGGTATATTTGGCGTCCCATATCTCCAAATTCCTTTCATTTTAAATTTTGATAACATATGTGGCAAATGTAGCTAGTTTAACAGGAGGTGCTTATCTTTCCGAAGCACCCGGTCTCACTTCCCTGGTGAAAGTGCACGTGTTAACTAACTTGTCAGGTTTCAAAGTTTATTTAAAACTTAAATTGATTAATAATAATCATTAATGATGATGATGATGCTAAGTTCAGGATTGTCACATCGATATTTTTACAGCAGTCACGTGAACAACATTTCATACAGTCAGAGACAGACATCATTTCTCGTCCGATAATAATAATATAATAATATAATAATACCTGTAACTTTGGGGTAATCACACAAATCTTTGTTACAGTAATCCTGTGTACAACATGTCATACAGTCGGAGATATCACTTCGTCTCCGTCCAGTACTCAGATTAGGACAAAACTGTAAAAAATATAATCATACCGGTTTTAGAGTTATCTGTTTTAGAAATATTTTTTAAAAATATGATCAGTAAATTTAAATTGTGATTTGAACTTAATATTGCCCTTTTAGGAAGAACATAAATATTGTTCTTGATCTATGCAACCATATTGTTAGCAAACCACTTTCTCATTCCTCATTAGTAGCTGTTTTGACCAAAACGTAGAACCAACTTTAATGAAGCCATACTTACACTCTTTCCTTTGCAACCCGACTTATAGTACACGATTCCAGAATGCGTTATATATCGCTCGTTACTGCATACCTAAATAAACCACAAACCATTTTATGTCAGGTTAACTGGTTGTAAATTAGATAAATTAGAACAGTACCCTTCCGGAGCATCCGGCCTCTCTTCCCTGGTGGAAGTTAACGTGTCTTACTTAACTTGTCAAAGTTTTTAATTTGCTTCTGGATTGTTATTCGGACATGGATAAGTATGGTTGTTTTTGACTTTACTACAATAAAGTATGCCAAAGATGAATAGTGGAGTATAAATATATTAATCTCTTCTTAAAGATTCTGTCACTAACCCAGGCGCTGAGTTTTGGAATGGAAACCGGAGTACTCCGGAGAAAATCGTCGGCCCAAAAGCCAACTGAGAAAACGTTCTCAAAATATGATATGATCGCCTTACTAAGTGAGTGGTTTGCTTTGTTAGTGTGTGCTTTACATGACAAAGGTTGGTTGGTTGAATGTTGCTTAACGTCGCATCAGCAATTTTTCAGCTTTTCACGAGAAATATTTTATTAATCTCTATGGATTATTCTATGAACAGTTTTGTGTATGCATGTAAAGAGTAAGTGTGTTGTATGGTCTGCCTTGTACTAGCGCGCACTCGGGGCGACTTTAACGTGCTAGCTCACAGAGCCAGTGCCCGGCAGACAAGCGTACCACTCCCCCAGTCCATTATACTGATACCAGGTGAAACAGCAAAGGCAAACGGCAAGGCAAATTCACTTTCCCACATGTGGTCTGTGCGGGACTCGAACTCACAGCGGTGAGAGACCCTGGATTTGAAGACTAACGTCTTATACATTAGGCCACCGCGGCCTCTATTTTACATGACAAAAATACAGTATCAAGATTATGATATATATTAGACAAAAATTGTAGTTGATTAATGACAGAAACAGCTAATATTATAAGACAAGAAAAAAACAAAAGACATTGTTGTGACCGCTGACTTTAAAACCCCCGATACTGGACGAGTACTAGGGTAAATATTAAGTTTTAACAAGAACGTAAAGAAATAAAATGCACACTGACCACCTCTCTCCCTTTGACCATCTCTCTCTCTCTCTCTCTCTCTCTCTCTCTTCTCTCTCTCTCTCTCTCTCCTTTTGACCATTCTCTCTCTCCTTTGACCATCTCTCTCCCTTTGACCATGTCTCTCCCTTTTGACCATGTCTCTCTCTCCCTTTGACCATTTCTCTCTCTCTCTCTCTCTCTCTCTCTCTCTCTGCTTTTGACCATGTCTCTCTCCCTTTGACCATCTCTCTCTCCCTTTGACCATCTCTCTCCCTTTTGACCATGTCTCTCTCTCCCTTTGACCATCTCTCTCTCTCTCTCTCTCTCTCTCTCCTCTCTCTCTCTCCTTTTGACCATGTCTCTCTCTCCCTTTGACCATCTCTCTCTCCCTTTGACCATCTCTCTCCCTTTTGACCATGTCTCTCTCTCCCTTTGACCATCTCTCTCTCTCTCGTGTACAACCTCATGTGGTCCACATTTCGCTATTTGGTTACAGTCTAGACCATGTGCCACTTTATCACACTGGTAGCAGATAAGTCCATCTGAATCTAAAAGATAAAATATAAATTACTAGTATTTACTTTGTTCCAAGCAATTTGATAGGACAGAACTTGCCTTTTGATGGCATGTTAACGTTGCCATGGGCGACACACACAAACATTTGACATGTATTCTTACGCCATAGCGATGTTAATTTTCCTTTACTCAACCAGTGGGGCATGAATAAGCAAAGCCACGCTTTCCAAAAAAAAAAAATTAACAAACAACGACAAAATGTACATATAAAACTTCTTACTTTTTGCGGGTAATGGAGTTGTTGCCCAGTGGTGTGGTTATAGTGATTGTGGTTTCTTTATCCTTACGAAGCAGGAGTTATGCAGAACCTATTTAATTCTTGAGAAAAGACTGTCGCCAAATTATTCACTTCCAAGTTTTTACCTTGCTTATGGATTGTGGTTCGGACATGGATTAGTATGTTTGTTTTTTATTGTTAAATCTTAATCTAAAATATTTGTTTTACATGACAAGATGTATGGAGGACTTGTACACAACCATTATTTAAATCTTATTTAACCACTGAACTTAACTTCCATTGTTCGTGCAAAGCAAACTGAATAACGCGCATTGTGGTTAGTTTGCCTTGCACGGCAATGAAAGTTGTAGCACTATAAACGCCATTTTTGGACATCTCTATGGTTATATTTACATTTCGCAATTTTAAAAATCTTAGCTTGGTTTTTTAATCCGAAAATATTTCAAACACTGCCGTGTACAACGTCACGCATGCATGCAGGCATATGTTATAAATAAGTTACGTCATTAATTAAATTCTTATAAAACATTTGCTCTCAAACAGAGTTTAATACAAGACGACGTCACAAATAAAAATACTTTATTATTAACAGTCGAAAAAATCTAGTTGTTGCAATCAAAAACAAACATACTAATCCTTGTCCAAATCACAATCCAGAAGCAAAGTAAAAACTTTGGAACTGACAAGTTAGGTTAGACACGTGAACTTCCACCAGGGAAGTGAGGCCGGGTGTTTCGGAAGTTTAAGCACCTCCTGTTTAGCTAGCTTCACCCGCCACGTGTGTAATCAAAATTGTGTGAAAGGAACACGGAACTATGAGATTTCAAATATATCCAAGACAATCCTGGACACAGATACATCAAACTCATCAACAATACTGTGATGACGACCATAAAACTTTTTGAGGGCCTTGATAAGCCTAGGGCTTGCAATATCCCTTATTCAACAATTTATTTGCAAGCACAGCCTGCTTCGTTGTACGAAGTCCCTGTAGTGGGAACAAGTACTTACCACAGTTTGTAACTTCTAACAGAGCTACAATCAACACCAGAACTGCAACAGAATACAAAAAATCGATTGAATGATTGGAGGTTTTACGTCTCGTGATCAGTCAAGAACATTTTACTTATATCGAAACGTCACCAGCTAAAGGGGAAGTGGCAGAAGATTTGACCTTAGCATTGCGATCAGAGCAATGTGCATGAAGGGTTCTTTAGTGCGCCAATAAAACTGTGACTATGGCATCGGTTTTGAAGGTCTCTTATTTCAAATTTCTAAATGCCGAGTGCTTGGCAAAAAAAACATTCACTATCTATTTTCAAGTCTTGGTCAGACCCGACCGGGGTTCGACTCCACGACCTCCAAAATACGAAGAATGCAAGAAGTGTCCATTACAGTAAATATGCGAAGTGCATATTATACAGGTATCAATTAAATATCCATTTCTGTTTAATTTGAGTGTATGAGCCACGACTTTCCCAAAAGTCCAGATTCGAATCCAATTTGTGTCTGTTTGCTTGCCAAAGCTTTATGTTTTTCTCTGTTATCCCCGAACTGATTGCGATTTGTAAGTGCGCACTTTCATCACTCGGTACCTAATTAACATAAGAGACGAAAGTACCTTGGTATCTATAGATATAATATATTAATAAGTTATTTTAAAATGTATTGTTAAACACTTAAGAATGCTAGGATCGTTCAACTATTATAATGTTATATGTACGTGATTACGCGATTATTTTTGACAAAAATAAATGTTTCATAACATATAGAAACGACTTACCTGTAAATGTCGCCATGGTGGTGACACTATACAGTACAGACCTGTCGAAAGTTTAACACTGAGCTAACGAAACGGAGTCAAAACTCGGCTGTCGAGAGCCTAAGATATGGATAGCTAGTACACGAAAAACTACCGAAAATACCGTCGTCGACATAAAGCTAACGGTGTCCGGGATGAGCTGTCGATTAGACACTAATTCTTTAGGTTAATCTTAAACTTTCGACAGGTCTGTACTGTTTGTCATTTAGTAAAGATAAGAGATAAGACTTGGAGGTATAATGGGTTAAGCTTTCACCTGACCGTTTGACCTTTAATTTCAGGAGTTTTCGCCCCAATTTGGAGCCTGGGCCCTTGAAACTGACGGATTGCCGGCCACGCCCACAATGTTCCAACAAAGGCTCGGCATGCTTGAATTACACACACACAAAAAAAAAAAAAACTCGAAGTGAATTGTGCCATTTAATGACGTCACAAACACTAGTACGTCATTAGTTGCCGTGACGCTGCTTTGGTACCGTGAAGGCGGCCAGTGTCGGAACATAAAAGGCGTGGCCGGCGATACGTCAATGGGGTTCGCCGCTGTACCACGTGATCAATACCTCTTAACCTTTGTGCGGAACGTTTTGGAAAACGTCAATGTCACATATTAACGGAATGATGATGTTTTTACAGGAAAACGTTATCTTATGGGATTCCATATCCATTGGAAATAAGTGTTCCACACATACGATAGAGGGTATCACGTGTTACAGCGGCGAATCCCATTGGGAAAATAAGCGGCGTTTCCACTCATTTTGGGAAAATTCAACAAGAGGCAAAAACATTAATTCAGACTTTTACTGGTTATAAAATATATTAAAATGCAAATTGTCTATCTTTTATGCCTCTGAGTTTATTTACAGCGTGTTCTAGCTGTGTCTGTGGGAGATGTAGGTTTAGCAATCGATTTGGAAAGCATACCATTTTGATGTAAACACAACATACAAACAAGTTGGGAATTTACGATGATCTATTTGAAAAAAAAACATGCTTTCATTGCATTGGAAATGGGGCCGAATTTCGGTCCAAAATTTGCTTCAGTGAGACCCTGTATTTGAATAATAAATTGGGCTAATAGACTGTTTAGGGGTTTAGGCAAGACAACATGTTTCATTACCATAAACACCCGGTATCCAGTATACTATCATCTATACTTATATATATATAAACTTTATACCATGTTACTATGATAAGGCTAGTTTCCCTAAATGTGTAATAAATATTCAAATTGAAGGCCAAACGGTCGGTCAAATTGACGCACTTTACACATTTTGCCAGAGTTCGAGTTTACCACGAAAATAAAGATAAGCTAAAATTTATTTGATTGTACACAATTTCCTGAGGTACGTTGAGTTTATTCCCGAGACAAAAGGCTAAGCTGTTTAAAGAAAATCGAATTGCGAGCTGGCGAGATTTATTTAAATTTGCGGGCTACCAGTGTTGCTTATCAAGGTTTCAGGTGGTGAGGCAACTGATAGTTCGATATTCACCCCTGGATGGAACGCCAGTCTATTGCAAGGTTAACCCCGTGATGGAACGCCAGTCTATCACAAGGTTAACATCCAGTATTTCTTCATTGGCAGCTGGATGAACTGGCGCAACGTAAAATGAAATATCTTGCTCAAAGGACATATGCACAGTCCTGCTAAAGCTCGAACCCAATTCCCTAAAATCATGAGCCCGCGATCCTTACCACTAAGCCATTTGTCAATATGTTATTATAGGTGATTAATTCGTCCCGTTTATTATTATTATTCGTAGCATTACTAAATACCTTTATTGACTAGTTTGTCATGGTTTTTTTTTGCTTTAGTTTATACCAACTACTCTACTGTAACTTCACATTAAGCATACATTTTTCGAGAATATGTGACAAGGTCTATTTTGTAGCACGAATGTTTTCCCCGACTTTTAATCTATGGTGCAAGGGTTCTACCAGGTTTGCGGTAAAACCATATAGGAATATGGGGTCAAAACTATAGAAATTATATAAGTTTTCACAAAAACTATAGGACTTTTTAAAATAGTTTACACATATAATATACATCCATGACCTCCTTTCCTCCCCTTCAGCCATTTTCTTTGCCCTCTCGCTTTCCCTCCTTTGCAAAGGTTTCTATATTATACATTGTCATTGTATAAGTAACACATTTAAAATTGAAATTCTACATGCAAACCACCTGTTTACATTTACTTTGGGTCCAGGATTTCTTATATACAGTCCAACCTGTCTTAAAGACCACCTCTATATAAGGGTCACCTGCTTATAAAGGCCAGCAGAATTGTATCCCAATTGTTATATTATTTGAATCTGTATATAAATGTCACCTGCCCATAAAGACAACTTTTACTGGTTCCCTAGTGTGGCCTTTATAGACAGGTTTGACTGTACATATTTTAATGAAAACATCAACAAATTTGTTTGATATAATATCATATCTTTAATAAAAAAAACAACTTTCACACATTTAAATAATCTTGTCTAAAACGCACTTGTATTTCCTTTACACAATTCTCCATTATCTTTCATTTTTTCAAATATTTTGATTTTTTAATTTATCATTTTGACATATTCTATATAACCACACTGTATCATGTCCTTGACCAATAGTTGACACTGGTTCTAGGTTCGGTAAAGGAAATCTACATGCCACAATATGTTGGCTCTGATATACGTCATCAGCTAGTTTACGTTGTAATGGCTCCATCTGAAAACATAACACAAAAAAAGTTTACAGATAGGTTAACACTATCTAAACTTGTGATCACTTAAATCTTTGATCAAATAAGTTTAATCAAGGTTATTTTGATCAAAGTTTAAGTGTTTACATTGTCTTGATCAGAAAACTTTGATCAACAAAGTTTTAATCAAGGGAATTTTAATCAAAGTGTAGGTGCTTACACTATTTTGATCAAAGTTTATGGCATTACATTATTTAGAGAACTTAGATCAAGGTAATTTGATGAAGGGAACTTTGATCAAAGTTAAGGTGTTTACACTATCTTGACCAGAGATCTTTGTCCAACTGAAGGTAATTTTAATGGAGGAAACTTTGTTTAAGGATAAGGTGTTTACACTATCTTGATCAAAGAACTTTAACCAAGATAATTTAAATGAAGAGAACTTTGATCAAAGTTTAAGTGATTACACCATCTTGATAGTTTAAAGTTTAGGTATTTACTTTATCAAAGTTTTCTGTCAAAGCTTGCTGAAACAAACATCTAGGTGTTCTTACAATTTTACACTGAATTTGACAGCACTTTTTATAAATTATCTTTATGTTATTTGGGGTTTCTTACATACAAACCACAGTACCTCTCACAGTCTACCTTTGAATCCCACAGAGGCATGCCCTAGTGTGTGAAAGTTTATCTGCCTGTCAAAGGCTGATGGTTTCCTTGTGGAACTCTGGTTTCCTCAACCATTCCAAAAAAGACTAAGAGTGAAAGAATCTTAACTGGGGTATAACAATCATTAATACACTTAAACTCTTCATGTTTGTTTTCTGATATTGGGGACATTAAATAAATCTATTTCACATTGGAATAATTGACGGATCTCGGGCCACGCCCACAATGTTCGGACAAAGGCCACCATCATGGTATCAAAGCAGCGTCAAGGCAACTAATGACGTACTAGTGCCAGTGACGTCATTAAACGGCACAATTCAGACCGAGTTTTCATTCTTTTTATGTGTAATTCAAGCATGTCAGACCTTTGTCGGATCATTGTGGGCATGGTCAGCAAAACGTCAATTTATCCATTTGAAAGCTTGATCTAGCTGAATCTGTAGTATGATTGATTCAATCTATCAACTTTGATCAAAATTTTTTTTTATCAAAGTTTTAAATATGGATTTTAATGTATGGTACTTTTTATTCAGCAATACAATACTGTATTTCATTATATCCATGCAAACATAGTTTATGAGCAGGAGATAAGAATCACCCTGTATGTGTGTCTGCCCATCTGTCTGTCTGTCTCAATATTGTATCCATATCTTCCATCCATGTCCATGTCTATGAATGAATTTTGATCAAACTTGGTACAAATGTAAATGTGTTGCATATAAAATTTAGGTCCAAAGGTCAAAGGTCATGCCCTATGAAGGCGGTATAAATCAACATCACTGTCAGTTCTAATTTCAAATAATAAACTTACCATTTGTCCAACTCCAAATATAACAATGTTGTCATAAATACCTAAATTTGTCTGAAATAAAAAAGAGATAACAATATAATTCATACCTTTTATGTTTGGACACTGGCCGCCATCACGGTACCAAGGCAGTGTCTCAGCAAGTAATGGTGTTCTAGTGTCAGTGACATCATTAAATAGCAAAATTCAGGCCTTTTTGCATCAAATTCAAGCATGCCCCGCCCTTGTCTGAACATTGTGGGCGTGCCCCGCGAATCTGTCAATTAATAAACTGTATAACATCATTTTGTCAGTGATATTTTTGTTTTTTACTGGGGTTTTGAGATAAATCAAGAATGATTGATAAGTAAAGAAGAAATCAACTTTTTTTCTTTTCTAAATGCTGAGTGCTTGGTGAAAGAACAATCACTACCTATTTTCAATTCTTAGTCAGACCTGGTCAGGATTTGAACTAAGGACCTCCAATGTACCAAGCAAGCACCCTACCAACTGAGCTATCATAGTGGTGAAATTATTTCCAAGGAATATAGTGTTAAATTCCTTTAAAGGACCTTGGTAGTTGAGTTGTCTAAAGTGTGTGCTTCTGATTCACAGTTTCTCTCAATGTCCAGGTTAGAATCCTTCTTGATCTTAGTGTGCAAAAGATTGACAGTTTGCTGGGCAAAGGTTTGTTGTTTTTTCCAGGCACCTTAGTTTATCTCCACCATTAAATAAACTGACAGCCTTCAGTGACCTTTTTTTAATCTAAGAGTATTATGTCTTGTGTATGGATATGAGTTGTTTGGGTAGGAGTTGTCCAGCAATCACATGTAGTACCTACCTTCCACAGGTCTTGTCTGGTAAATGTGGCATTACGACTCACTCCTGATCGCCAAGCCTTCCATTTGGAATAGAGAACTAACCATGGATTGAGCTCTACACCTGTAGCTGTATATCCACGCTTTGCTGCTTCTATGACCTAGCAGGAAAAGTTTTTTATACTGATAAAAAATCTCAAAGTAGTATCAGTGTTTCCTCTGGGTCACCAAAAAATATTGCTGGTGCTTTCCCCACTAAAAAGATTAGTTTTGCCAGTGTAATGGGAATATAAGTCTCCAGTGATTTTGTTTACTTAAAATCACCACCAAATAGAGGCAGTTTCCCCTAAAGAAAATGACTACATATTTCCAATTTGTCCATTAAAATTCCCAAAACAACAGTGATGCAATGACAAATTGAATCTAATTGTCTTTACCCACAAAATATCAGATAGTGTCACAGTATAGTGTCTTTGCAATAAAGATACTACCTATTGCCAGCTTATTATGATGAAGTTTGCTAGATCTCAGAACTTTAATTTTCCCAATCTTAAAGGAAAAAGGTAGTTCTCAAAAATGTATCAAAATCACTGGTTTCGCTATGTTTTTAAGTATTTATACAATAAAGATTTCACCAAATATTTTAAACAATTAAAAACTTTTTGCTAAGTTATTTACAATTATTTATACAAAAACCATTTCATCAACATACATTTAGTATTATTTTTTTGTAAAAAAAACTAACTATAATTGTACCAATTACTGAAAACAAGTTTTACATTATACCTGTATACAAGGACCACTCACAGGGTCCAAAAAATAGTCAAACCTGTCTATAATGGCCACCCAAGGGAACCAGTAAAAGTGGCCTTTATGGACAGGTTACCTTTAAATACAGGTTCAAATAATATGAACGAAGAACAATTGGGATATAATTCTACAGGCCTATAAAAGCAGGTGGTCCTTACATAGAGGTGGCCTTTAAGGCAGGTTGGACTGTATGTACTTCAAGACAGGTGGTCTTTATATACAGGTTTGTTTAGAATGTGTATAGTATATTGGGACTACGCACAGGACCAAACATATATATTGAGTTTATATACAGGTGGTCTTTATATATCTTTTAGAAGGATCAACCTTGTACATGGACTGCGTAAAAATTCTACTGTCCATAAAGGCTATTTTGAACATGCATATATTGCGATTAAATTTTTAATTTTAATTTTTTGTTAAAATTTTAATTACATTTTAGCACAGAAAAGAGAGACCTAAGTGGGAAAAATATATTTTGTTTTAAATCTGTCTATGTGCGTGTGTACATACCATAAATTGTGCCATTTTTTCAAGAATATTAATTTGGTTAAGTATAAATATTCCCATTAGGTGCCTCATTATCTTTTGGATATATGTAAGTTGTCCAGGTGTGAATTTTTTTATTCAATCATGCAGCTGAAAGGTAAATTTTTACCCAACATTCATTTGTAATTTGGGGCCCAAATGGTTAGCTGGAATACATATTTTCTGTCACAAATGTGATTTTTTTCTATATACAGACGTTAACCAAAACATGCAATATTGACAAAAACATACTTTTTAGTTTGGTCTCTGAATAATGAATAAATATGCACTGTTAATTTTTCCAAGCAATTCTTTATTAAAACGTAATTTACAATATCCCATGTTCAAAATAGCCTTTATGGACAGTAGTTAATACATACACAGTTTACATGCTAACTCTATAAAACAAGTACTATGTACATCAATTGCTAATGATGCAGAGAAAAACAACACCTTTGTTCCCTATATACAAATGTATTAATCCATAATAAAAATTTAATTAAAAGGTCAACCAGACAGGTCAATGTTGTTTGCTTATATATGTTTTTTTTTTGTTAACTTGATAACTGAAAACTGTATGTGCACAGTCAAGGGGGAATAACACAACTTTTTTGACAGTCATAATATTGTTTAATGTTTGACTGAGCAAACATTTCCTATGAGATGATTTTCAAATGTGACCATAAAAGTTCATCAAAAGACCAGAGTTAAAAATATAATAGTCATTGGTATCAGGCTAGAGATTTTATAATTACTGATTTCAATATGGTTTTTTTAATATTTTATCTCTCAGACTTTGGACACTCTGGTTTTCTCAACCAACATCACAGAAATATAAATGAAGCCTGCTAAGCTTATGTAAACATAGTAAAAGGACATAACACATTTTTTTTCATTTTACTTCATGTACAGGTTGCACAGGTGGTTATTGAAAAGACAGTTCTTTTTTTTATTGGGGAGGGGGGGGGGGCTCATACCCAATCATTCTTTACCTGCTCTGCTTATTATTCAATAAAGCACATGTCTTATATTATTATTATTATTATTATTAAATTCACTTATCTACTTGACCAAGGTTTTGTTGGATGATAAGCATTGGCGGGAACTTTAGGTAGGGGGCGACCTAACTCTTAACCTGTTCTGCTTATCATTCAATAAAGCATATATTATTATTATTATTTAATTAATATTATTATTTGACTAATATTATTATTTAATTAATATTATTACATTATAATCATTTAAATCATTAGGTAGAGGGCAACCTAACTCTTAACCTGTTCTGCATGTCATTCAATAAAGCATATGTCTTATTATTATTATTTAATTAATATTATTATTTGATTAATATTATTATTTAATTAATATTATTACATTATAATCATTTAAATCATTAGGTAGAGGGCAACCTAACTCTTAACCTGTTCTGCATGTCAGTCAATAAAGCATATGTCTTATTATTATTATTTAATTAATATTATTACATTATAATTATTTAATTAATTTATTTACTCATTTGATTGTCATTCTACATTTATTGTTATTCTGTTTTTTATATAATAAAAGAAAAAAAGAAAAAAGAGAGGGCTCATTATACTTACTATTCTGCCATCTCCACTCCCAATATCAATCAACTTCCCGGTTCTACCTTCTAAAGCTGTGAATACATTTTTTACTTGGCAATTTGTCGCAGGTACAAAAGGCAAACAGTACTTTCTCAATGCCGGGGCTATAAAAGGTCCTGTGACACCATACACCACTACAGCGATTGCCCCAGTAACACCAAGTATAACTTTGCCTGTTGTTGTTAGATTCCGACCTTGATCTTTAGGAGGAGTATTAACTTCAAATATTTCAGCTAACCTTTCACATTCTTCACAAACAGGACTTTCGTTTTTGACATTGCTGACATCACTTGTATTTAAGCTGTCAATTTTTGATGTCATGTTTCCTGTTTTTGGATCAGATGTTGATTCCATCATCAATCATTGATGAAAACAGTTTCACCTCTATCCTTTAGTCCCCCATCATGCTCTGTGAATGGTTGTAGTTACTTAAATATGCTACTCAGTGACCTACAATTTGTGTGTTTATCTGAAAATTAAGACAAATTCATTACTTTGAAACAAGACACAGTAAGGCTTCCTTTTGTATCACCTACAAGTAAAATTTACGCAAATTTTTATAAAAATTTTTCTCAGAAATGTTCCAAATTACTTAAATCTGTCATTTCTAGTTGTTTTAGTCAAAATTAAAATTTTAAAGGCAGGTACAAATGTTAGTCTTTCCAAAAACATATACTTAGTAGTAGAACTGAAACTACCTCAGAATAAAATATCTTAAATATATATTAATGACAATATATCATAATTTACATATTATGACCAAATATTACATCCTAAACCTTGTAAAACCTGAGATATAAAGGGCTTGTAGTGGCATGTATTATAGACCTCACAATGCTATAAGAATCAGAATTTAAGGCAGAGTTTCGATACTTTTTGATCAATACAATATAATACAGCAATCGAAAGCAAGTTTTGTAAAACTTGATCTATGCATAATTTCATCTCATTTTTTAAAAGCTTTATTAAATGCCACTCATGTCCATCAAAATCTGCCATTCGCCAACTATACTGGTTTCTTCCAACTACAAAGTCTAACACCAGCGTACATGCAAAAAAAAGAAAATAAAAAAGAAGAGAAAAAATAGAAAGAATACCTATTTTATCTGCAAGAGCTACCCCCCCCCCCCAATCCCACACTCTTAAGGTGTTGTGACTTTGATGAATATTGATTTCGCTCCTGTGATTGCAGCAGTAAAGAAACGCAAAGACGTTAAATAGAATCAACAGATAACCAAGATGAACGGCCTCATATCATCAATAAAAAAGGTCGTTAACAACAGAAATAATTCGGTCTACGGGATAACATGCAGCCACTTACCAAGGTCAAATCCCAATCAAAATTAAGTGTCCATCGACTTACTTTAGATTCATTGGCTATTCGGGACAACAAATGCAGGTTGACTTCTTCAAATTAAACTAAAATTAAATTACTGTCAATTGTATTCAACAAATAACATACACATTTAAGAAAATGTTACTAATATGTTATACACACACACGGTCGCGTTTTTCTGAACTGTAGTAGGAAGAAAGTGAAACATGATAAATGTAAAATCGGATACGTACATGGTTAGCAAATCCGGTTCCATATCATCATCATCATCATCATCATCATAATTATCATCATCTTTATTGGATTATTTCATAAAAGACGTCACGTAGTTTTAGACCATGTAACGCCATACATAGATTGAATAGGATTAAATAGTGCACTTTTGAATTTAAACAATATTTGTGGTAATAACCATGATAACGCATTTGTTATTGACACGTACAGGACAATAACCACTTCGTTCATAAAAAAAGTCAAAGTAGCACACGACAGTTCAGTTTAGAGATTGCTAAAATTAGCTAAACTCCAGTTGAGGTAAAGGAAAAACTAAAAACATATTTTCTTTCGTTTTATGTATAAATGCGTTTTTATGATATTAATACTTGCCTTTCGAAGTACATGTGTTGTGTACACGGTTACCGCTATGGTTATTGTCACTGACAATGTACTGAGTACTGAGTACATGTATGCTTTAAATATCACTAATTGTTCTCTTGTTAATTTCTTTTTCTTCATTCTTTTTTTGTTGCGTGTAAACTTTGTCATCATACCATCTATTTTAGTTAATCATAAAATACATTCAAAAAATGTATTGTCTATTGTCAAATACCATTTTTTGAATGTTTTTTTATGATTAATTGAAAAAAATGCTATACGGCAACTTTATTGTCCAGGACCCGGTTGTTCAATTCTCCGTTAAGTTATATAATTAACCAGTTGGTTAGTGGAAGTTTTTGGAAATAAATCTGAGAATTATATTAAAAAAAGTTAACGCACACAATTGTTCTAAGCAAGCAGAAGTATTTGGGGACAAAACTATTTTTACTTACTTACTACAAATTACGCCTTCTGGCATGTGGGGCAGCAACGAAGTCTTTCCACTTTTGTCTGTCATTTGCCAGTTTTTGCGGATTGTCCCATGAATGGTGTGAATCGTTCATTTCTGCTTCCATAGTAAACAAAACTATTTTTAGTCAAACATTATTAAAATGACATTCAAACATTTTAAAATTTCCGGCATTAACCATTTGGTTAATTTTGTGTCTCGATTTCTTCTTTAGTTTTTTCATAGTGGACTTTGATGCTTGGTAAACGTAAAATGCAGGCTATTTTTTAATTTCAATTTTCCGCGTTTTCTTAAATGAGCGTTACAGACAATCAAAAGCCATTGTGATGATTTATTTGATAAATAAGGGCTTGGATATACCTGGGATTAAAGGATAAAAATATATTACAATGTACCGCACCGTCAACATTATTTCACTTTTTTGAACAAGCCACCGTGATGATTTGTTTGATAAATAAGGGCTTGGATATACCTGAGATTTATGGATGAAAATATATTCACAGTCAATATTATTTGACTTATTTCGAACTGTAGATGAAGTTGTAAAAATATGCCACCGTGACACCAACAATCAATGTCCAAACCGAAATTTCAAAGCAATATAAAAACTTTGAAGCTGCTGGCAAATAAGGTTAAACAAGTGAATTTCTACCAGGTAGGTGAGACTGGGTGTCCCGGAAAAGTAAACACCTACAGTACTAGCTAAATCCGCTACGTGTATAATGGAAACTGTGAATGAAACGAACATGGAAAGTTATGGGACGTCAAATTATACAGGATAGTTTTGGATACAGGGACACAATACTTATCATCAATAATACTGATTGACTTACTTTGACTTATGTCCATCTCTCCTTGTGGAGAATTGGGCCAGAATTTTTCTCCTCCAAGAATCTCTGTTGGCAGCTATTTTAGCAGCTTCACTCCATGTCCTAAGTCCAAGATCCGATCTTTCCCTTTCAACAGTCCTGCATCGCTCATTCGGCCGCCCTCTTCTTCTCTTTCCTTCTGCCGGTGTCCATTGCAGAGCAATCCTTGGATGTTCATCTGGCTTCTGTCTTAATATGTGTCCAATCCATTTCCACTTCCAATGTTTAATAAGCTCGCTTATCTTTTTTGTTTGTGTTCTTTCTCTGATTTCTTTATTTATTTGTAATTTTGACAGGCCAGTATATTTTAAGGATTCTTCTGAGACATTTGTGGTGGAAATTGTCCAATAACTTTTCATCCCTGGTGGTCATTCTCCATGTTTCACAACATTACTGACTGATATATAATCAAAAACAAACACATTGTTCCATGTCTGAATCACAATCCAGAAGCAAAGTAAAAACCTTAAAACTCACAAGTGAACTTCCACCAGGAAAGTGAGGCCGGGTTCTTCGGAAGAGTAAGCACCTCTTGTTTAGCTAGCTATAGAATGATAAACAAACAAGCAATACACACACAAGACTGATTTTATTGATAATTAACTACCGATACATGTAACATATATATAAGCTAAGATAATGTTATGTGACACAAAATGATACAATGTTGTGTGACACAAATGATGCAAAAATAATTATTTTACTAACTACAAAGTTGTAAGCCTGATGTGGCACAATTGTCATGACTGAACATTTAAATCTAATATAGGTATCTTCATCATTAATCAACCCATCCACCCACCTGATCTCCGTCGGAAGGTGTGTGTACATGTATACGTACAACCACTAAACCAATCTAACGCCCCAATTATATTTGTGTTATCTATATCGAGACATCACAATCTAGTGGTTAGAGTATATTTTCATGGAATGACCTATATATAATAACCACGGATGGTCTTTGACATAATACAAGGTCAAAGAATCTTTGACAATAGAGCCGTTTTGTTTTTTCGTAAATCTGCAATTTCACAATCAAGCACCGGTTTCACAATCAATTCTTAACTCAGAATTTCCCTCCTTAATTTTAATTTTAGCATATTTTGTTTTTTATGGAACTTCTGACAACACTAGAACAAAATATTACATAATGTTATCTTGAAGTGATGTTAAATTGATACCTTAAATTTCTCAATATTTTAACAATTAATAAAATTAGTGTGTGTGTGTGTGTGTGTGTGTGTGTGTGTGTGTGTGTGTGTGGTGTTTTCTAACATTTTATGATTTAGTTTTGAATATAACTTCACACTATAATATTTCATTTAGATTTGTCAATTTTTTAATTTTTTGTGTTGTTGTTGTTAAAAAAGATTACCAAAACTTTCTAAAGATTTAGGTAAGAACAATTTTAGTTAATAAATGATTGTGAAACCGGGCGGTGTAGATTGTTTGAAGATGTGCATCAAATAATCAATGTTGAAACTCCAAATAAGACTTGCAAGTTAAGCGAAATAGATTTCAATGACTGGATAAAAAAAAACAATTTCACTATCTTTTCTACAAAAGCACTTAACACATTATATGCAATCTAGCTAAAAGCAATTTCTGTTTGATAGTAAACTTCAAAGCACGACTATGGCTTTTTAGAATGGTGCTTGATCTACATCATAGCATGTAATAAAATTTACATGAATTACATAGTGGATCTTTCCTGTGCTTTTATCGTAAATAAAATGATATGCACAATGCTTAGATATTCCCATTTGGCCAAAAGAACATCCTGGGATACTAAAACACGCGGTATTATATATCTGTACTTGCCTTTACCAGAAAAAATCTTTACAAACACTATCAGAATATGGGACTACCTATCAATAAATGTATTGAAATCACTTCCGCCCACAGCTACTGACATCACTTCCTCCCAACAACTCAGATGTTTTCAGTCAATCACTTCCGCCCACAGCTACTGATATCACTTCCTACTACAGCACGGGGTATCATACACTTGCACTTGCCTTTACCAGAAAAAAAACCTTTACAAACACTATCAGAATATGGGACAACCTATCAATAAATGTATTGAAATCACTTCCTCCCACAGCTACTGGCATATCACTTCCGCCAACAGCTAATGACATCACTTCCGCCCACAGCTACTGACATATCACTTCCGCCAAAAGCTAATGACACCACTTCCGCCCACATCTACTGACATCACTTCCTCCCACTAACTCTGATGTTTTCAGTCAATCACTTCCGCCCACATCTACTGACATCACTTCCTCCCACTAACTCTGATGTTTTCAGTCAATCACTTCCGCCCACAGCTACTAACATCACTTCCTCCAAACAACTCAGATGTTTTCAATCAATCACTTCCGTCCACACCTACTGACATCACTTCCTCCAAACAACTCAGATGTTTTCAATCAATCACTTCCGTCCACACCTACTGACATCACTTCCTCCAAACAACTCAGATGTTTTCAATCAATCACTTCCGTCCACACCTACTGACATCACTTCCTCTGTTTTCAGTCTATCACTTCCGCCCACAACTACTAACACCACTTCCTCCCAAAAACTCAAATATTTTCAGTCTGTTTAAGTTACCTTGTGCATATTTACTTTTTTACCCTTTTGTATATACTTGTATGATCAGCACCTGCCTCAAATGTACCAAATTATATAAAAATAAGAGACAAATACCAAACATTGCCGAGTTGTTATTTTTATGATATTACCTTGTGACCTTGAACCTTGACCTATGAATTTGGTATGCGGCACATTCTCTGATGTTGGTTTAAATTTGTGCCAAGTCCGATCAAAATCCACCCATAGACATGGAAACAAGGAGCAGACACGATATTAGGACGAAGGGTGAAACCGACATACGCTACATATCCATATATTTGTTTGCAGGATTTGTACCACCGCAATAACATGGCACCCAGAAGGAAAGAGGAAAATAAGTCGACCGAAAACAACATGGCGCAGAACAGAAGAGAACGAAAGAACGCAATTTGGATGAGAGTTGGGCGTCAACAGAGCAGCTGCCAAAAACAGAGCATCATGGAGATCCGGGCCTTATGTTTCAGCGGGCACGAACAGATAGGCGAGGTGATATTCGTTTGCTGGGGCTAGAGTGAGACAAATGAAGGTCAAGGTTACATGACGGATCAAATAGTTCTAAAAATAATCGGAAAACAAGACTCCTGACTAATTGGAATCTTGAATTATGTAGACATGCTTGATACTGAACGAGTTTCAAAACATGTAACAAGATTACTCATTGGCTAATTACTGTACATATGACAAGAATGTTCATTGGCTGCTGATCTATAATTAGAAACGCAAACTGTTGAGTTAGACTTGATAAACTGCGTAAGAATTTGACAAAACTATTGACACATAATAATATAGTTTAAATTGATACATCTTATAATATTGACAAATACACTAAAATAATTATAGTTACATAGATATTATTATGTCATTAAAATTATAAAATAAGCGAAATTGTACATGTGTCACACACACACACACACACACACACACACACACACACACCGTGACGCACACACACACACACCATCATATTTCAAAATATAACAAACACTGTATGACAGCGTAGGATTTTGATTAAACCATTAATTTTTTCAAATTTTCAACTTAAAATGCCATTCAGCAAAAAATTTAGAGGCGCTTTTTGAAACCGTGTAAACCACAGCAATCACAAAGAAAAAGTCACCTTTAAGGATCCTTAAAGCCCCCTTAAAGACTCATTAAATGGGGCTTTAAGGATCTTTAAGGGGTCTTTAAGGACCTTAAATGTGTCTTTAAGGTCTCTTTAAGGACATCCTTAAAGATCCTTAATGGAACTGAAATTTTAAGGATCTTTAAGGCGGCTTTAAGGATCTTTAAGGATTCGTTTAATAAACACAGAAAACAAATTTCTTTACATTTTTTTAAATTTTAAATTTATATAAATGTGATGTTAAATATAATTATTTAACTTATTATACTCTTACACTGTTTTTATTTTATTTTATTGTTTTATTTAAAAAAATTTTTTTTTTTTTTTTTTAATTTATAAAATTTGTAAATTTATAAAAAATAAATTATTTATTTAATCATTTTTCTTTATCAATTTATACTAATTTTGGTTGTTTTGCAAGTAGTCCTGAAATCACAAATAAAGAAGAACACATTATTTAACATCATTTATTACAAATTTACTTATCTAATTTCGCTCGCAGCGGGACTTGAACTCACTACCCTTAGTTCCCCAGATTACATCCTTTCCTGACTCTACATCCTTATCCATTAGGCCACGGAAGACATGAATATATTTATATTTTTAAACTATATCAGTACCCGGTAGCCTAAGGATCACGTGACTAGCTCTAAATCTTTCAGATTTAATAATAAAATATATAAATAAAATGTTTTACTCCATTTAAAAATATTATTATTATTATTATTATTATTATTATTATTATTATAGTTTGCTCTTTCATTCTTGAGAGGAATAATTTTTAGGTTAATTTAACTGACTGATCAAAGGACGGGCATATCAAACCTTTACCTGTAATACACTTATTTATCTGACTGGCAAACATCACTTTTATAAAGATCAATTATCGATCAGATATCCATTCCTATTTGTATAATCTTAATCATACTACTGCTTTTTTATTAAAATATTTCAATAATTCTTGAAATTAAAACAATAATTTTAAGTAAATTTTATTTAAAATTGTCTTTTATAATTTAGTTACATTTTTGTTGTAATACCAATACTTATTTCCTTGTTTGATAAACAACTATAATATTGTACCAGCGACATTTAATAATCTGTACAAAATGGAAGGACGAGTTTTAATGATAATTTGTTATAATCTTAATCTATCCTTCAAAATCTCGCATTTAACTTAAATGACTGTTTTATGAGGGAAACAGTGAGAATGTTAAATAAAATAATTTCAGAAATTAATTCAATTCACGGTGAGAGAGAGAGAGAGAGAGAGAGAGAGAGAGAGAGAGAGAGAGAAAAGGGGGTGCACATGTTAAACATTATAATAATAGTACTCTTTACAAATTGAAACAGTAGAACTAGCGACATTTCCTACTGTTATAAATCTGGTAAAACTGTTTAAAAAAATATTACCATTGTCATACTCAAAAGCGGATCCGAGTGAATAGTCACTACCCTTTTTCAAGTTTTGATCAGACCCGGCCAGAGACCAAACCCGCGACCTTCCACTTCTGGAGCGGACAGTCGACACTCTACCGAGCTGGCTGCTACCGAAGTGGAAGGTCTCCTTCCTCCCCTTTTTTCCACACTTGTTTAAAATTATCTATATGACATCCATCTGAACATTCAAGTTAATTTTATTATATTAATTAAATTATTACATTATTACACTAAATAATCAGTATAATAGTGCAACACACAAGAATCCTTTTTACCAGAAAATAGCACTTATCATTTTAGATTTGTTCCATAAAGCCAATAACGGACGGATAGAATAAAAAGTCAAATGAGATGGAATTTATCTATTAAAACCAATTAAAAATTAAAAAATGTACAAAAAATGTACAAAAATGTACAAGTTGGGACTTTTATATGAAAATAGAACTTTGCGCTATAAAAGATAATCTTATGTGCTAAAAATGTACCATTCTAATTAGCTCTCTCTCTCTCTCTCTCTCTCTCTCTCTCTCTCTCTGGGCCCTGACCCTTGGTCCCAATATTCATTTATGATTAATGGAATCACTCTTTATGGAATCTGTCCTTGAATAAGAATTATTTTTGAAGTACTGATAACAACCCTGTTTAAAATTCATGCTTTCTGACAAGACAGAAGTGTCTTAATTAGTATTACTAATTAACGTCATTTACTAATACTAACTGGGTTCTTTCATGCCTAAGTGATCAGTAAATAACATTATCACCTAAGACTGGTCAGCACTACCTGAATTCTTTCATACCTCAGCGAACTGGTACATTACATCATCACCTGATTGCAATTACCTACCTGTACACGAATTAATTAATCAGTACCACTAATTAACTGGTCCATCCACTGGTTGCTTGACAATTTGCGGTAAGCGAGAGGGAAAAAAGTCGGAAAGCAGGGGCAAATGTTGGGGTGCCCCCCTCCCCGCCCACCTACCTCCATCCCGCTGGATCTGAATTATTTTTAAACAGAACGAAAAAAGTACACGACACTGCAAATCCAAATTATCTCTCCTCTCTCTCTCTTTCTCTCCTAGATATGACAATATTCCAACGTCAGCTGCAGACTGCTAATATCTTTTTGTGTTTGAACAACACCATTTGATTTATTTCTGGAGAAAACTTTTTTACTTTTTTCTCAACATAATCAGGATAACGGGATAGCAGAGTATAGAGTTTCATTCCTGTGTCAAGATTATTTCACTTATATCATTATTTGATTCAATGAATAAGAATTCTAGAATGGCCAAGAATGTAAAACCTGAGCGAACTGACAAATTTTCTGAGATTATGGCCTGTCCCAGTTTAATATTTTGTCAGTTTGTAACAAAATTGTATAGTCTTGTGTAGAGACTTTAAGTTCAAGGATAGTGAAGGAAATCGAAGTGCATTGAGATTAGAACCAATATTCGACAAGCGAGTTTTCTCACACTAGATTTTCCCTAAAGATGTGAACCAAGGCAGTGAGATCAAGATTTTGCTAGTTATGTTGTGGCGGCCGTCAGTTCTAGGATTGTGGATGAAACGGAAACACACAGAGAACCCCATTTTCGGCAAGAAAACAAATTAAAACGATATAATAAATGCCGATGATATAAATGTTTTTTTTTCTTTTAATTGTTTCATTATAAATCACAACTTTATTAGCCCGAAATTCGTTAACTTGGATTGCGGACCTATTCTATGATTAGAAAATCATGCTTATAGTTTTCGCTTGTGGGAAAAAGTTCCGATAGACAACTCTCAGCTCCGAGTTTCTCTCTCTCTCTCTCTCTCTCTCTCTCTCTCTCTCTCTCTCTCTCCATAAACAACTTGATCAGAGAATACAAGTTATTTTACTGGATCGATCGAGAAATTATTACATGAAGAAGATAGTGCAAATGAATCTACCAGTTTTGTCTATGAAATTGTGGTTTATTTATTTATTTATTTATTTATTTATTTATTATATGATTGTTTATTTATTTATTTGATTATTTATTTATTTATTTATATGATTATTTATATATTTATTTGATTATTTATTTATTAATTTATATGATAATTTATTTATTTATTTATTTTTATTTTTATTTATTTATTTATTTATATGAATGCACATTTCAAGGTCATGAAATAAGAAATATCAAATAATGGTAGTTTAAAAACTGATGATGTACAAGTCTTCGCTCTGCCCTCTCTCTCTCTCTCTCTCTCTCATATTTCATATACTTATTAAAGTTTTTAAAAATATTTATTTATTTATTTATTTATTTATTTACACACAAATAACAATTGGTAAAAAGTATCTAAAGTATCCCTAACATTACTACTCATGTAGATTAATCATCAGATTCCATTAAAATTCAAATCCATCTAGGTAATTAAAGAGATTAACAACATACGGTAAATTTTTCAGGTAGAATATACTATCGTCTGGTTAAAATGAGTTTGAATTTGCTTCTGTTATCAATTAGTTAGGTAAGTTGTTGATGAGATACCGGGGAAATGTTGATGATCATCAATTAGGAACCATGATCTGTTTATTACCTATGGGCATAAATCCATAATGATAAATAGTCAAAACTACACTTTTTTTAGTTTAATAAATAAATAAATAAATAAATAAGAAGTTGTACATTGAATCAATTTAGAGCTGGGACATAATACTCGGAGCAGTATAGATTATACATAAAAATTAATTAATTTATTTTTAATCGCGTTTTTCTCCAATTATTTTTTGTAATATATACCAAATAAATAAATAAATAAATAAATAAATAAATAATAATGGTGCATCCTTAGCCAATTCAGGGTGGTTGAAAAAACACCATTATATCATTTAAATACATGTGTATGTCAGGGTGATCCTTAAAGATCCTTAAAGCCGCATTAAAGGTCCTTAAAATTTCAGTTCCATTAAGGATCTGTAAGGAAGCCTTAAAGATCCTTAAAGAAGATGGTGGTCCTTAAAGGGGTCTTTAAGGAGGCTTTAAGGATCTTTAAGGACATCTTTAAGGATCTTTAAGGATTCCTTAAAGACCCTTAAAGGCGGGAGTTGGTCTTGTGAATACATAACATTAACTGTCCAGAGTCAATGAAAAAGGCAATATTCTTTCTTTCTGTTTTAATTAGTTCGAACGAAATATGCCGCATTATCTGCCTTAACGATAATATGTTATTTTTATGTTGCTATGGTAGCAAAATAAAACTTGAATAGCAAACCATCGTTAAGGCAGATAATTCGGCCGGGCCAATAAAGAAAAGCTGCCTGTTTATCTGCATAATTTGTTTTCAAATCAAATTTTCACTTTTATACATGCTGACCTTTGATTTTTTCCCTGAAACTAAAATCTGCATAAGTATATAAGGGCATTTGATCTAGAGAGGTAGCCAATAGAATTAACAGACATAAATATAGAACTATCTATCTAAACATAGAAATAACAGTAAGTCTCGTCTCGTCATGTGACACAAGCGTGAATTGACGATTTCCGGTACAAAGACAATATGGCATTCTTACAATGCCTTTGTTATATACCATCTTTTATTCTATGTATTTCAATTCAAAAATTGGTATATGACACCAATAATAATATGGTAGCACGTGTCTGCCATCAGATAAATTCAAATTTAGTCGCGGTGATTTATCTTGACATTTCCGGTTACAGACGAGACGAAACTTACAAACGTTATACTATACAAACAGTAATTTATCAAAATAGAACGTTAGCAACATCTTAATAGACTAAAACATCAATTAACAAAAATCAACAACATTTGTTTAATTTGAAGAGTTTTGCTGTTACCATGGGAACCACGGTAACATAAAAACATAAACACCATATCAGATATGAAAACTAGTTTAATTAAAAATAGGTTAAAAATAGGTTTTATAATTTTTAATATCATCGTGCATTAAAAAAAAATACGTTTTATAATAATTTTTTTCATGTTCTATTTCATAAAAATCTAAAAATAGCACATAGCAATAGTTACTTAAAGCAGAGTTTATTTTAGTTTTATTTTAGTTTTATAAAATCGAATTTCATGAATTCAAAAAGTGGATTGGATTCACCATGACGTTTGTGTGGAACGTTTTGGAACATGTTTACATGGCAAATTTCCGGAAACGTAATTTTTCGCAGAAAAATGTCAACTGATGTTACGCAATACGTAATTGAACAACAATTTTTATCCGTCACACGAATAGAGTTCGCTGCTGTACTCCTCTCATTGTTTGTGCGGGTTTTGAAAAACATTAACGCCGAAAATTCCCGGAATAACGTCTTTTTACGGGAAGACGTCATTTTCACGCGATTCCATATCCCGGCATTAGAAATAAGTGTTCCGCACACGTGTATCAATGGTACAGCGATGAACCCCATTTTAGTGGGTGGCGCGTGGTACGTAGGCGAACACAAACTAGAATTTTGTTTTTCTTAAATTGTCAGATTTTCATGAAACATAAAACTGGCAACTGACCATTTGTAAAAGGTATCGAAAAAAGCACCGTGGTATCTGTGAAGCGCAATTCATGTCGACAACATAACGAAGTTTTATTGAAGGGATTCTTTATAAGAATAAAGAAACTTTCGAGTTATTAAAATTGTTTTAAAAGAAGAAAAATGTAAAAATCCAAAGAATTTACCCACATGAGTAAAATTTCTTAAAAGAATTTAAGCTTTGGAATTTTTGAAACTCTCCTTTTTAAATGCTTGAATTCGTAGTAAAATACCGATTTTTGACATAATTATAGTCCAGATTTTTAGTTACATCGTCGAGAAAAATCAATTTAAATATTTGAATAAAAGTGCAACTTTATAACCATAACAGTTACCGTCTGCTGAAGTTAGAACCCAACCTTCCAAATCCCAAAAGCTAATCCTGTAACGATTAAGCTCGTTTGAATACATTCAAATGTAAAAGTATGCTGGCAGACAATGGGATTCATCCCTATACCACCTGCAACGTCCTAACGTTTGTGTGAAACAATTACTTCCATTTAGTTATGGAATAATTTCAGATCTTCACGTTTTTTTTTTTTGTAAAAAAGGACATTATTCCCGGAAGTCGCGACTTAAAAGTCTCGCTCAAACGTTAAGGGCTGTTTAACACGTGACACAGCCCCGAACCCCTTCAAAAATAAAAGCCATACATGTGACATTGTCACTAGAAGGGGGTTTTACCGGAATCATTGCGAAATTCCGGAATAGTTAGACACTTTCCGTAATCTTTGCGAAAATCCGGAATGTTTAGATCAATTCCGGAATTTTTAGACCAAATCCGAAATAATCGGACAAAATCCGGAATAATTGGTTAAAATCCGGAATAATAAGAATATTTTTACGGTAAATTTTACGGATTCTAAAAATTCCGGCAAGTGTCTGATTATTACGGTAACTTGTCTGATTATTCCGGTAAAAGACTGATTATTACGGTAAAAATCTAATTATTCCGGCAAATGTCCAATTATTACGGTAAAAAAAATTTAAAAAATTATTATTTTTTAGAAAATTTCCCGTAATAATTGGACATTTGCCGAAATAATTAGACTTTTTCCGTAATAATCGGTCATTTTCCGGAATAATCAGACACTTACCGTAATTTTTAGATTACGGAAAACTTACCGTAACAAAAAAGTCCAATTATTCCGGATTTTGCCTGATTATTCCGGATTTTGCCTGATTATTCCGGATTTTACCGGTTTATTCCGGACTTTACCTGATTATTCCGGATCAATTTGGTTTATTCCGGATTTGGTCTGATTATTCCGGATTTTCGCAATTATTCCGGTAAAACCCCCTTCTAGTGTGTGTCAATATTACCTATAAATCGTGTACACGGATTCGATCCTACTTTCGATTCACTAAAGCCAACAAAAAATAGCCATAATAAGCTAATTTAAACACAAACAATTTACTGATATAGTAAAGCGCGTACGTAAGTCTTATAGTCTCTTCTTTGTTGTGAGAATGTCATCTTCTCTTTGTAGATAACTCGATACCTCAGCATATTGCAACACACCAGATGTATATATGCAATCTGAGAGACAATTGCGGAACAAATGCACATTTCAAATCCTGGTTTCTCTCATCCGGAAATAATCCCCATGTCAGTCCTCGAACGCATGCGCAACTCAATATAAACTCAAGAATACTAAAAATAGTAACAAGGTTAGAGTTTTACTGCCGTAATAGAAGACATCCATAGATCCATTGGTAATGTAAACACTGGTTGAAATTGTTGCCTTTAAGGGGAATGTGTTGCACAACTCATTCGCACAACAGATGTTGCAGACATAGTTTTTTGTCCCCGCACTTTTAGGAGGCACGCATTTGTTGTTGCAATTATAATGTTTTGGTCGGCAATCCCGATTTAGTTTTACTAGATCATTTCCTTCCGGATTAAACGTAGCTTTAATCTAGAAAATAAAAATATAAAAAATTTAAATTTAAACTTTTATATAAATAAGTGTCATATACCGGTTTCTGAATTTAATCATAAAATACATTAAAAAAAATGATATATGACAACCATTTTTTGAATGTATTTTATGATTAAATTCAAAAAATGGTATATGACATAAGCAAGAACGAAGGTTTTAAAAAATGTAAAAAATTACACACCAAAACGTTTACCAACTACGGTTTGATTGGAGATGTTTATCTAATTGGTCATTATGAAATGTTTCATTACATGTAATTATATAAGTACATCCAATTATATAAGTACCCATTTGGTAGACTATCGCTACAGGCTTAACCGTGAAAATTTCTTACCGGGAAACAGTTAAGATCAAAACCGCGAAAGTTTCCTGCTGCTAATGTTTCTTATACAATATCTAAATATCGACTAGTCGGTATCCCAGCTTTGACTATTTTTATTAGCTTAGTGTTATGTGCTGATTTTGATTTTTTTTAAATAATGCATTCAAAATTAGCGGCGGTGGCCTAATGGATAATCAGTCTACAAATCCAGGGTCTCTCATCGCTGTGAGTTCGAGTCCCGCTCAGACCACATGTGCGAAAGTAAATTTTCCTTGCCGTTGGCCTTTACAGGTTTACCAGGTATCAGTATAATGGACTAAGTGGAGTGGTACGTTTGCCTGCGGCGTACTGACTCTGTGAGCTAGGACGTTAAAGTTGCTCTGAGTGCGCGCTAGTACAAGGCAGACCATACAACATACTCGCACTTCACATGCATGCACGGAATTGTTCATTAATTAAGCCATGGCGATTAATAAAGTAGTTCTCGTTGCGAATAGCTGAAAAATTACTGACGCGACGTTAAGCAACATTCAACCAACCATTCAAAATCAGCACATGGCATTATAAGTGTTAAACTTTAGTATGTACTGTATAGTCTTATGCAGAGCATGCGCACTTACACTACAAACATAGGTGATTCCGGCGTTATCTTTTTCACAGGTTTGGAAAGTTTCTTCATAAGGTGCTGATAAGCAGGTTTCATTGGATTTCTCATCTCCGGCTTCCCAATTACAGTTTACACATTCCAAACCATATACTGTATAACCTACAAAAGCACAATATAATTTACAAATCAAAAAAACAAACACACTGATACATGTTCCAAATTACAATTATAGGCAATGGTCAAGAAATTTTGCCTGTGCATTATACAGCAATGTTCTTTATCGTGCCACACCAAACATGACACGCATACAGGACCGTGACATCGTTTCGATCGGAAAGAAACGTGACTTCCATTTTGTAATGCAAAGTCACTGTCCTCTCTCAAGCCTTGGGTCAGAGCTGATCAGGGTTCGAACCCGCGACCTCTCACTTACGGAGCGAGCACTCTGCCAACTGAGCACGCAGTGGTCTATTTATATATAGAGACGGGCACTTTAGCAGATCTTACTGTATTTGATAATGGAAAAAACATACATTAAATTGTAATCAGATAACATATTCTGTTGCATCACTGTGATATACATGATATGCTTATCTATGTATGGTTTCCTCAGGGGATCAAAAGAAACATTTTTTGTAAAAGCACAATTCTATCTGCCATATGCACGGGCTTCATATACATCTAATATCGATTAGGCGTACTGAGAACATGTTTTAAGAATTCATAAGAACAATCGGTATATAGGCATACAACATTGACCTGTCAGCTTATCCTTTCTAGGAATATGCATATTTTGACCGATTATTTCGGATTTTGTCTTATTATTCCGGATTTGGACTAAAAATTCCGGATTTTTTTAGATTATTATTCCGGATTTGATATTAAGATTCCGGATTTTTGCTAAGATTGTGTTAAAGTCGTCATGTAGTGTGCGCGCTAGCACAAGACAGACCCGCATACACGAACATTTTTTTAGATTAAGCTTAAGAGATTTATGAACGAATTGCTGATGCGACGTTAAACAACATACTTGGGCGTGGTCACCATTACCCCACTTCACGTCATTCAATTTCTCATACGTCATTGCCTCAATAAAATTAATCTATTATCGATATCATGCATATGTATTTGTTATGCGTTTTAGTAGATTTGTAAATCCTTGTGGCGTGGCAAATATCGATTATTCTAACATAGTTGATTGTAATGCCAGGTTCAATAAAACATAACTCGCGTACATAAGCTATCAAATTATTGGTGTCGTCGAGTATCACTTTAAACTAACATTGATATTATTAACTCGTAATTATAATGCCTTATTGCGCGGTTCCAATTCCCAGATGACCAAGTGTTCTAAAGCAAGGGCTGTACGGATCACAACGACTCTCTCTTGGTTCGAATCCTACTTGGGACAGATAAAAAAAATGACAAAAATACTTCAACCACCCCAGATGACCAAGTGTTCTAAAGCAAGGGCTTACTGATCACAGCGCCTCTCTCTCTCTCTCTCTCTCTCTCTCTCTCTCTCTCTCTCTCTCTCTCTCTCTTGGATCGAATCCTACTTGGGACAGATAAAAAATTACAAAAAATAATTTAATTCACTTGGTTATAGTTAAATTATTTTTTTCTAAATGCATTCGGAGTGAATCAATTGAAAGTAATATCAAGAGTGATCGACGAAGTTTTTAGAGATGTATTATATCAAAAGATATTCAGAGTACAGGCCTGTCGAAAGTTTATAAATTAACACAGAGCTAACGAAAAAGAGTCTAAGGCCATCTAGTGGTGTAGCGTGCATTTAAGCCAATTATACTGGGCTTGCACATAACTTTTTGATAATTAAAAAGATCAATCTACCATTGTGTACAAACTAGAGTTGTTGCTTCCACATTACAACAGTGCACTAAATTGCTCCACCACCCAAAAAAACCCCACACTTTTCTTTAGGAGAATGAAATCGTAACTCTCAGCGTGGACGTGACTATGACACCAGGCTTGCAAAGGCATTATGTTCTGGCAACGCCACTGTCAGCTGATGAGTGGCCAACATACTGTGTGGATACCTAGTGGTTGAGAAGCGGATAGCAAGTGTTGACAAGTTGCCGAATTTTCGCTAACGAGTGATCGAGTTGAGTTGAGTAATGGTGTTTAACGTCCAATTCAAGAATATTTCACTTATATTGAGACGTCGTCGTCAGCTATGGGCGAAGGTGCATAGAATTTGCCCGTGCGTTACGCTGATGGCATTATACAGCAGGGTTCTTTATCGTGCCTACTGTGATACGGGACATCGTTTATTTTAAGTTCCTATTCGGAAGAATCGTGACTTTTATTTCGTAATGCCGACTTTGGCGAAAGAACATTCACTATCTACTTTCAAGTCTTGGGTCAGACCTAGTCGGGGTGCGAACCCTCCCTGCCTCACATACGAAGCGAGCATTCTACAAACTGAGCTACCATACACGTTCTGGTCATGTTACTACCGAGGGGTGTAGATAAACCACCGATGTGTTTGGCTGTTGACAGGTCTGCACCGTACACTGCGTATTGATCCATTGATCATTATGACACGTACGAACTAAGGGCGATTCAGATTTATGATATGTTTGGCATGTGTACACAAAAAAGCAGACAACTAAACGTCTCGTATTCTGTTTACGGAATTTACTTAGTATATTAAACAGAACAAGTCGGTTATCCAGGTTGAGATTTCAATTTCTGTATTTTATATTTCTGCGAGATTCTTCACATAAAGTTTGAAATAAATTAAAGCAATTTCTAGCTGTAATAGTACAGAGCGTCGGAAGTCTAACGCTAAGTAAAGAATTTAGTGCCAAAATCGACAGTCCAACCCCTAAAAAACTCCAAACTTCACCTATGAAATCCAGACTGTATTAGGTATCGAAAAAACAACGCCTAATGAAGTCCAACCCCTAAAAAAGTCCAGACTTCACCTATGAAATCCAGACTTTATTAGGTTGTCGAAAAAACAACGCCTAATGAAGTCCAACCCCTAAAAAATCCAGACTTCACCTTTGAAATCCAGACTTCATTAGGTGTAGAAATAACAACGGCTCATGAAGTCCAAAGATTGAAGATCCAGACGAGAAGTCAAATACAGTCGTTCAATTTTGAGAATTTTTTCGTTATGCCAAAAAAACTTCGATTTTTCTTGTTTGGAGTCTCAATCATTAGACTTCATTAGGCGTTTTAATTTTGACACCTAACGAAGTCTGTACTTTATTAGGCATTGGGCTTACACAGCTCATCTTAGACTCTCGCGTAACCTATATCTCGGCAATATTCAACAGCTGTTATTTGTCTCTTGATAGCTTTTCGATCACTAACTGTCTAATATCAGCCACTCGACAGCTTTGGTTCCTTTTCGTTAGTTCAATTGTAATCTTTCGGCATGCCCATGTTTGCAATGTGCTTTAAAGCAATAATTAAGGTAAACATATCGTAATCAAGAACAAGAAATATGATTTTGTCAGATAAAAATGTATCAGTGCAAAAAAATTATTTATAGAATATTTCACAACTTATGAGGATCAAATGAAGTATAAACTTTAAAATCATGTATACGCATTGGCGGTGGAATTTTATTGTCCCTGATCAAAAATTACCATTTTGGTAGCTCATTTCGTAGGGTGGTCGCTTTGTATGTTGGAGGTCGTGTGTTCGAACCCCGCCCAGGCTCTGACCAAGACTTGAAAATAGTTAGGTAGAGACTTGTCTTTTACCAAGCACTCGGCATTTAGAAATAAAAGTCACGCCGTCCTTCGGAAGAGACCCGTTAAAAATCGATGCCCCTCTCACGAAAGGAGTGACAAGTTAAAGAACCCTCCAGCGCATTGTTCTGAGCGCACTGCAAAAGTAAAACTTTTTTGCAACGTCACCTATAGCTAGTGACGTTTCGATATAAGTGAACATTTCATAACAGGGACGTTAAACGCCTTCCAATTAATCAATAAATCAACCTGGGGCCAGTTGCACTTGATTAGCCTAATCAACTGATTAGTTAAAACTGGAATTCCGCATAATTTCATATCTGTTGTGAAATTAAAGTTGAAAATGTTAAAGGTAAATAGAAATCTATCAAACTTAACCATATTATGATGAAACTATTAATTTCATTATTTTATTTTGATGCTTTTTGGCTTTTTAAATTTGTGTTAATCGTTGATTAAACTAATCAGGCTTCGAACAACTAGGTCCAGGCCCCAGTTTCACAATCATTCCTTAGCTAAGATTTTCCTTAACTTAAATTTTGCTAAATTTCAAAACTTCATAATTTTGTTAATTTCAAGATATTCAGGAAATTAAGGTGTCATTTTTAAGGTCACTTTTAGATTAAAACATTTGCATTTAGTTTTTACAAAAATATTCATCAGCATTTCCAAAAAGTGATCACCAAAATTGGCTAAATTTAAGTTAAGGAAAATCTTAGCTAAGGAATGATTGTGAAACCGGGGCCTGATCTTAAACCATGCTTTTCGTGGAATATAAGATACTCAATAAAAAAGGTTAGGGACCAATATAAAATTTTAAAAAAATCAAGAATTGAAAAATATATATTTGGCCCTGTTCTTTTCTTGTTTCAAATGATGTTATGAGTATTTTTTTGTGCATAAAATTAAATCTCTTTAATAAATGAAATTACGAGACGTGTGAAGATGAAATTATATGTCTGGCGTTTTACAAAATGAAACAATGTTTTTGATGTGGTCCTTAACTTTTTTGTTGATTATATAAACGAATAATAACTGAGAGCCATTTCCAAAATTCCGAAAAACGCATGTGCTATATATATGTATTTATCCCCCCAGCTTAAAAAGTGGGGGATATATAGTCCGTGTGTCCGTCCGTCCTTCCGTTACACCTTAGGGTACCTATCTCTTATCCGCAACTCTCCCTAAACCCTTCAATGGATTTTCATGAAATTTCACACAATCTTTGTGATATAATGTAAATGTGCACCTCCTATTTAAAAATTTGATTTGATGGATTTTTTTAGGGGGGGGGGGGGGGGGGGGGCGGGGGGTATTTTTTGTGAGCTTGTGGCTCACAGTTTTTCTAGTTTATTGTGAAGTGGTTTCTACAAAAGCCGATAAATACTTTCTGAAACACACTTTATTATTACTATTAATATATACAAGATCTGGCGTCTACATCCTTACCTAAATGAGACAGATAGAGACAGTATGAACTCGATCGATTTTCCAATCTTTTCAAATCAGAGCATTAATTGACAATGCAGTACTAATAAAACTCGATATGTAGTTATATAGGCAAACAACTTTAACCTGCCCGTTTGACCTTTCATTGGAAATATCCATATACGATGGTCTGGGATCCACCCAACATATGGGTAGTGTTAGTATTCGCAGCTAATTTATAACGGTGTATATTTCCCATGATGTCGACGAAATTAACATCTCTGTTCTCTATACATAAACGCACTGGTCCATGTAGTAAATATGAAAATGAAAGGTCAAGCGGACAGGTCAATGCTGTTTGATTAACTAGAGGTGTAGATAGAATACGGGAAGAAAATAGCTCTTAATTAATAAACAAAATCGATTTTCTCTCAGCCTAATGATTCTGTGACTTAATTAAGGGAGTAAGATTTGCTGGACATTGTGAAAATTAAAGGATAACGTCTGAATTATGTTTCCACAGAGAGTTCAAAACTACTTGACGTAACGCAAAAGGTACCCTACACCACTGAAGGCAAGGAATGATGTTTTAAGCCGAATCGAGAATTATTTAGGTTTTTTGCGGGGAAACATTTCTTATCAATCTTAAAATTAAGCTAGTTGCATTACATTAAAGCGACAGATCGCCCTTAGCATCGAAAGAAAAGTGGTATTATAAGCGAAAACATAAAAAAATCTTGTATGCCTGTAAACAGCTCTTTTAGAAGATCTAGAAACATGCTATCACTGAATGTTGAGGGACAACTCAAAGGGGACGGACATGTGAATTTTGGTAGACTTCATTCTTTTTTAATCATCATCATCATCATTAAGTGCTAAACATAAGATTTTAATATTTTAACTTTGACCTTATTCTCCAATAATCAGTCTCTGTAAAACTAATACATACTTTATTATCATTTTTGGGAACAGTCTAACAGAGACATATAGAAAAATACCAACTTTTAAAAAAGTTTAAACAATTGCAAAACAATGTGACCTTTTGACCTTGACCTACCATCATCATGTAAATGACTCGCATATCTTCTATGGCTTAAAGATATCATATGCATTAAGTACAGTCAAACATGCCTATAAAGGTCATCCAAAGGGAACCAATAAAGGTATCCTTATGGACAGATGTCCCTTATATACAGGATCAAATAACATGGTAACAGAGTAATTCGGGTAAAATTTTAATGGTCTTAAAAAACAAGTGGTCCTTATATAGAAGTGATCTTAAATGCAGGTTCAACTGTAAGTCATATCACGAAAATAATAAAACATAGTAAACTTTTCATATTGGATGCTGGGGTATGGCATAGCTCTATACACTTTTCCTGCAAACAAGCTAAAGTATTGACCAAAAATGTTTTTTTCTTGCAATGTGTTCAGTGCTATCTTCAACTGTTTGGTGCTACCGTTATACATGCAACTTCCCTTATGACTGGCAAATCAAGTCGGATTACATGCGTAATCGTACGGTTGCTGAATGAGACCATGCATAAAATATTTTCCACGTACGCGCGTAGAGCTTTTACCACTAATACGTGCGCACGTGGAATTATGACATACGCACGGAAAAGTTCCACGTGTGCACATAATACTCCTACGTAGTCGCGTAAAAGCTTTACATGCGCACGTGGAAAGTATTTTTTTTCTGCATGGCCCCATTCAGCCACCGTATAATCATGCTTATGATCTAAAATAATACCCAGTATTTTTGCAAAATAAAAATAACGGTGCTGAAATACTCAGTAGGATACATTCATTCTTTCATGCATTTCCAATGTTATTTATATAAGTGTGACATATTGATTGACATGGCTTCTACTATACATGTTAAAACTAATTCAATTTGATGTTTTGCAGCCTCGTAAACCACACTACAGACCTGTCGAAAGTTTAACACTAAGCTTACGAATTACTGCTTAATCTGGGGCTCATCTCGCCCCCTATTTAGCTACTACCCGGCAGGTGCCACTATCTACTGTAAACGTATTTAATTTCGCGTGTATTTATTTTCGCGGTATAGAAAATTTAGACATATCCACGTAGTTAGTTTTTTGCGTTTTTTTAAATATGCACTATAAAACAAAATGCATAATGTAATTTTCGCGCAAAACAAACAACCACCAAATAAGCGAAAATTGGTACACCGCGAAAATAAATACGTTTACAGTATCTCTCGCCACTTTTTTTTTGGTCGGTAGCTATTAACTCAACACTCAGCAGTCGAGCATCGACTCATTTTCGCTAGCTCAGTGTTTAACTTTCGACTGGCCTGTACTGTAATTAAATAGATGGAGGACTGATGATTACGTTTCCACATAAAACGTCAATTCACCTTTTATGTCATGTTTGTGTTAGCTGATATTAGACAGAGAGAATTTGTGTATCTTGGGGTTTGAAAAAAGTTCATTTTTTAACTCAACCAACTGATGGCAATGTAACAAACCTACAGTAGCAACCAATTATATAGGCTACCTGTCGATACAACAAAACCCCTTAATAAAGATCAAATACCACTGCGGTAGCTCAGTTGGTAGAGTGCTCGCTCCGTAAGTGGGAGGTTGTGGGTTCGATCTCCGACCGGGTCTGACCCAAGACTTGAAAGTGGGTAGTGACTGTTCTTTCCCCAAGCACTCGGCATTACGAAATAAAAGTCACGGTTCTTTCAGATGGGAACTTAAAATAAACGAGGCCCCGTGTCACGGTGGGCTTGGCACGCTAAAGAACCCTGTTGTATATACATGTATATATATAATGCCATCAGCGCAACATACAGGCAAAATTTCTGCACCTTCGCCTATAGCTGGCGACGTCTCGATATAAGTGAAATATTCTTGAATGGGACGTTAAAAACCATTACTCAACTCAACTCTACTGACCTTTGAAAGCAGGTGGTCCTCATATAGAGCTGGCCTTTGAGGAAGGATGGACTGTACATTATAAATTGAATATGGGACTCAAAAAGACTAAGTCAAAATTTAACATGAAATAAATAAAACATGTATGAACTGACTCCTAACGATGTACAGTACAGACCTGTCGAAAGTTTAACGCTGAGTTAACGAAAAGGAGTCGAAGCTAGGGTGCTATGGATAGCCAGTTGTTGTCCGAAAAGCTCCTGAAAGATAGATCGCAAGTGTTGAAAAGCTGTCGAGAAAAGCTGAAAAAGGGCCAAGATTAGTCGCCTAATTGGCATCAATGAGTTAGCTTAGTGTTAAACTTTCAGCAGGCCTGTACTGTTTAGGATGTCAAAGGTTGACTGTATAGTACTGTGATGTGCTTTACAATAGAATAATATTAACGTTCTAATATAAAATACATGTCAGAGAGATGTGTAATCGATTTTATTCAGCTGGCTTAAATCCCCCAGAGATAGAGTGTACATTACTTACTGAAGAAGTATTTTTAACATTTCTTTTCTCGATATTCATATTGTTACTAACGTTATTATTATGCCCCCCCCCCAAACGAAGTAGCGGACACATTGTGTTTATTATGTTCATTTTGTCTTCTTGTATATATAGCCTAAATTAAAAAATACAGCCATTGGTTTAAAATTTAAAAAACCCCACACAAACAAATAATAAAAAAAAAAAAAAAAAAAAAAAAAAAAAATTGAAAAAACCACCATAATATAACAAGAAAAAAATTTTCTCATTCATTTTTCACTGTTTTGTGTACATATCAACATAAAATTTTTGACTATACTGTTATCACCATGGTAACAAATGCCAAACAATACAGCTATTAAAGAATTGATAAAGATCCGGGAAGAGAATTGATGCTAACATTGGACTTACATGTATAAAATAGATACTTATCTGGTGGAAGATAAAAGAAAACTAAAGAGTGGTCACGAAATGTTGTAGTTGAGTTGAGCTGAGTTATGGTGTTTAACGTCCCAGTCGTCGGCCAGCTATAGGCGAAGGTGCAGAAATTGTGCCTGTGCGTTGCAATTGCTGCGCTGGTGGCATTATACAGCAAGGTTCCTTATCGTGCACAGCCCACCGTGACACGGGGCCTTGTTTATTTTAAGTTTCCATCCGAAAGAACCGTGACTTTGATTTCGTAATGCCGAGTGCTTGGCGAAAGGACAGTCACAACAAGCTTTCAAGTCTTGGATCAGACCCGGTCGAGGTTCGAACCCACGACCTCCTACTTACGGAGCGAATGTCATCGTTGAGTGAGGGAGGTTACGTCAAGTTACAAAAACTTCAGTTACTTCCCTTTGTTTCGAATACTTATGACTTCTGGTTTCTTCCTCCCGTGATGTCGAGGTAAACGAGTTTACAAGAGTGGTTGTCCAAATCAAAATCATTCCAATTTGTACCGAGCTGTTACTAGATGTCTGTTTGTCACGTGGCAGAGTGGCAGAAATACATGTCTATGCAATGCGCTAAGGACACTGTTTGGGGTGTTACTGTGGCACTGGCTTCGGACTACTTTGACACTGACATCTGGTCTTAACCAAAGGATATCGTGATACAGGTATAAAGATTACTGTGACACCGGCATTGGTTTTAAGGTACCAAAAAAGGTTCTCGTGACACTGACATTAAGATTACTGTGACACCGGCATTGGTTTTAAGGTACCAAAAAGGTTCTCGTGACACTGACATTAGATTACTGTGACACCATGGTTTTTAAGGTCTCACCAAAAAAGTCACGTGACACTGGACATTAAGATTACTGTGACACGGCATTGGTTTTAAGGTCTCAACCAAATGATCACGTGAACTGGCATATAAATTACTGTGGTACTGGCAGTGGTTTTAAGGTCTCAACCAAATGATCACGTGACTGGCATTAAGATTACTGTGACACTGGCAGTGGTTGTAAGGTCTCAACCAAATGATCGTGACACTGGCATATAGATTACTGTGCACTGGCAGTGGTTTTAAGGTCTCAACCAAATGATCACGTGACACTGACATTAAGATTACTTAGGTACTGGCAGTGGTTTTAAGGTCTCAACCAAATGATCACGTGACACTGACATTAAGATTACTGTGGCACTGGCAGTGGTTTTAAGGTTTCAACCAAATGATCACGTGACACTGGCGTTAAGATTACTGTGGCACTGGCAGTGGTTTTAAGGTCTCAACCAAATGATCACGTGACATGGCATATAGATTACTGTGGCACTGGCAGTGGTTTTATGGTCTCAACCAAATGATCACGTGACACTGACATATAGATTACTGTGGCACTGGCAGTGGTTTTAAGGTCTCAACCAAATGATCACGAGACACTAATATTAAGATTACTGTGGCACTGGCAGTGGTTTTAAGGTCTCAACCAAATGATCACGTGACACTGGCATTAAGATTACTGTGGCACTGGCAGTGGTTTTAAGGTCTCAACCAAATGATCACGTGACACTGGATTCATTAAGATCTGTGGCATTAATTACTGTGGCACTGGCAGTGGTTTTAAGGTCTCAACCAAATGATCACTTGACACTGACATTAAGATTACTGTGGTATTGGATTTGGTTTTTAAAGGTCTCAACCAATGGATATCGTGACAATGGCATACAGATTACTGAGGTATTGGATTTGGTTTTTTAAAGGTCTCAACCAAAGGATATCGTGACAATGGCATATAGATTACTGTGGCACTGGCAGTGGTTTTAAGGTCTCAACCAAATGATCACGTGACAATGGCATACGGATTACTGTGGCACTTGCATTGGTTTTTTAAAGGTCTTAACCAAAGGATCGCGTGACACTGACATACAGATTACTGTGGCAATGGCTTTGGTTTTTTAAGGTCTCAACTAAAGGATCTCATGAGAATGGAATACAAATTACTGGGGCACTGGCATTGGTTCTAAGTTCTCAACCAAAGGATATCGTGACAATGGCATACAGATTACTGTGTTATTGGATTTGTTTTTTTAAAGGTCTCAACCAAAAGATATCGTGACAATGGCATACAGATTACTGTGGCACTGGCAGTGGTTTTAAGGTCTTAACCAAAGGATCTTGTGACACTGGCATATAGATTACTGTGGCACTGACATTGGCTTTTCAAAGGTCTCAACCAAAGGATATCGTGACAATGGCATACAGATTACTGTGGTATTGGATTTGGTTTTTTAAAGGTCTCAACCAATGGATATCGTGACAATGGCATACAGATTACTGTGGCAATGGCATTGGCTTTAAGGTCTCAACCAAAGGTTCTCGTGACACTGACATGACGATTACTGTGACACTGGTATTGGCCTTAAGGTTTCAACGGTATTTATGAAGGGCCTATTTAGGGCCGAAATTCGGCCCCATTCCCAATGGAAAAACATTGATTTTTTTCCAAAATGGGCTGAGAAAATTCCCAATTAGAAAATTGTACCAGATACATAGCTGAAGTCTGGTCATAAATGTGGCTGCTTTTCTCAATCTTCAATCAACTTAATACACTAAAAGCATTAGATTTACTCATTAATGGCACCAAAAATGATGTCAAAGTTTTCTCAAAATGAGCAAAAAGTTGATAGTTTTTCCCAATTTTTAGTTTAGGGCCTTTTCCTAAAAGACCCTGATAAATCCCTGCTGAACCAAATAAGTTTAGGTTTTTAAGGTCTCGTCTAAAGGATCTTTTGAAACTGACATCGGTTCTACAAGGTTTCATCCAAAATATGCCTCGGTTTTTAATTTTAAGACTATAATTTGTACATTTGGATGTGTATTTCGTAATACATGCTTTCGTGACGTGTGCAATACAAGTTGGATTTGTAATAAAATATTATAACATACACTTCTAATTAACTCTATATACTGATCATGTGCTTTGACTGAACAACAGACATAATCGACAAAACGGGATCCAGTATTGTGGTTCAAGGGCCTAAATCATCAAATTTAATTCACAGTCACTGCTGTAGCCGAGTTGGTACAGATCGTTTTGTATTTGGGTGTATTTATCTGGACATAAGTTATATACTGGTAATGACTGTTCTGACGTGAAACACTCTGCCTTTAGATCTAGATGGAAGTCGCGGAGTTCTTGGGAAGAGACGCCGTTTCATGGTAGATATGGCACGTTGTCATAGAAAATTGTCCTTAGCTAACAGATAAGGTACAACAATTATACTACTACACCAATAGTTGGTGACGTCCTGATATAAGTGAAATATTCTTGATTCTTAAATCCGGGTCAATCAAGCAATCAATCAATCAATCAATCAATTAATCAATCGATCAATCAATCGCAGTGGTTCTACACAGTTCAAGTGTAAGCCTTAATATGTATAGCCAACAATAAATCAAATACACCTAGTAAATTTAAGAATTTCTTTTATGTCAAATTTAGTTCAATTTCGTATCAAATTGCCCAATTTTTACATTTGAAACAGTAAAAGTGACTTAATTTGCATTAAAAATTACCTTTGATGTCATTCAAATTCGATTATTATCATATTATCATAAATTTGATCAAAATGAACATATTTAGAAATTGTTATTCAAATCTCCAAAATTATATAAATTCATTTTATGAATATATCCATTTCAAATACAAAAAATCACTTTAAAGGGTGACTTATAAAATATAATATCAGGTATGATGCCATGGAAGGAGAAAATTCCCTTTATGTAACAGGAACAGGGCAGAATCTCTTGGTGAATACCACTGCGGTAGCTCAGTTGGTAGAGTGCTCGCTCCGTAAGTGGGAGGTTGTGAGTTCGAACCCCGGCCAGGTCTGACTAAAGACATGAAAGTGTAGTGACTGTTCTTTCGCCAAGCACTCGGCATTAAAAATGAAAGTCACGGTTCTTTTAGATGGGAACTTAATTATAAAATAAACGAAGTCCCGTGTCACGGTTTGCTTGGCCCGCTAAAGAACCCTGCTGTATAATGCAATCAGCGCAACGCACAGGCAGATTTCTGCACCTTCGTCTATAGCTGGCGACGTCTCGATATTAGTGAAATATTTTTGACTGGGACGTTAAACACCATTACTCAACTCAACTCTTGGTGTTGTCTTACCTATCTCGTGAATTACGATACAAAAACCATCCCTGGAACCAGTAAAACCTGAAATTAACCCATCATGGGACCTTAGTTTGTAAAAACCTATATAAAGTTATGGGATCTATACTGCAGTAAAATTTGTATATAAGGACTATCTATGGAGCCCAAGTACAGGATATCCTGCTATGGAATCTAGGAAAAATGGATTTTTATATTGAAATTATTTTCTGGTTGAACTACAAAGCATTGGAATATTAAATCAGTGGTGGTAGTGAGTAGGTGGTCTTTAAACATGTGTCATGTGCTGATATTGAATTTGTCATGTGCTGATTTTGAATGTATTATTTTAATAAAAATTCAAAATCAGCACATGACATGCACATATATATATAGATGGTCGCCATAGCACAATTTACTGTATTGTCATGTACTGATTTTGAATTTTTATTAAAATAATACATTCAAAATCAGCACATGACAATTTAAAATCAGCACATGACAGTATATGTACATACAATATTTCGATAAATAATTGACGAGAGAAAATGTCTTCTTTAAGGCTTATAGCAAAAGAGGATTCAGAGCTGAATTATAGAATACACACCTGTTAACCCTCTTTAAGCCAGCATTAATGTCCATTAAAGGCGGCTTGAAGATGGCTTTTCGTCTTGTGAATGCGTACATATTCTATACATTAGAAATCAGAAAAGCAGTGAATGATTATGCTTTTGGTTACCATAGTGATATTTTAAAAAATAAGCTAGTGGTATTTATATCAGTATGCTTGATCAGTTTTCTTGATTTTAAATAAATAATTAGTTACCATGGAAATTATTGCACGATTTTGATTCTTGATAAACAAAAGTGCAAAATAACACATCACATATCCTCAAAGTTCTATATACTAGCAGATGCATGTATTATATATATAAAACCATACAATGATTTGGTCGGTTGGTTGGTTGGTTGAATGTTGCTTAAAGTCACATCAACAATTTTTCAGCTATTCGCGACGAGAATTATTTTATTAATCTCTATAGATAAATCTATAAACAAGTTCGTGTATACATTGAAGTGCAAGTGTGTCGTATGGTCTGCCTTGTACCAGCGTGCACTTAGGGCCACTTGAAGGTGCTAGCTCACAGAGTCAGTACGCCGCAGACAAGCGTACCATTAATTCCCCAGTCTCATTATATTGACTAGACACATTTTCAGAAAAGACGTCGTTTTAAAGAGGAAGAGGCATTTTTTAGTAAAAGCAAACCATATATCATTCTTACCTAATGTGGGTGTGCTGAGTACGAAAATGGCGGATACCAAGCTGAAAAATTGCTCTAAGTAGGTCAAAATTTAAATACAAAATGGCCGCCAAAATAAAAAAATCAAAATGCATTTTTGCATGAAAGTTGATATGGAAGTTGTTTTGGTAGCACCAAACAGCTATTAATCAAAGATTGTATTATTTCAAGGCTTACTTGGATGTTAATGAACAGAAAATTTAAACAAAATACCTATGGGCCTAATTGCTCACCTGAAAACGTTTAAAAGATACTGAAATTTTATGGGCAACAACACCTTCGTTGATTATCATACACAAAATTTGCTATGAAGTTAGATCTTGGCATGTTGATTATTTTTGCAACTTGGTGTTGTTATCTATTTATAATACTCTTTAAAAAATATGGTCAAAACACAAATTCGCAAAAAAATATACTCCAGGGGTAACAACTCCTCTATAGATCATCGTATTCTTACAAACATTGCTTCTTAGTTTGTCATGTTCATTATTTTTTAATGCATTGTTTTATATAATAGTTTTATAGTAAATAGCCACAAAACCAGCACAATTTGCAAAAAGATTAAGTATTTTGCGAGGGGAATAACTCTGTAAAAAAGGGTCTGATATTTATGAAATCAAAATATCTGTACCGCTCAGCCTTCGTCTCAGGTGGCCTAGTGACAGAGGTCATTATGAAAAAATGTATATATTTACACTGATATATGTAGTCTAGATTGTGAATGAAATAGCTTACAAATTAAAACCTGTGTTTGCACCAAATGCTTAAGAATTTCTCTTTTTTTTTTTTTTGAAGTGGAAGAGCAAAGTAAATGTAACTACACTAGCTTTCCAAACCTATTTAGGGGTGTAACACCGAGCAACTCTAAGCTGACTATTTGTTAAAAAGGTGAACTTGCACTACAAAATGTTGGTGTGAAGTTTGATATTCAACCATAGCAAAAATAATACTTTATTTGGTTTTATTAAAACTGGTAAGAAGTAAGAGGGCTGAATGATATACCGTGATCCTTCTGTTAAAGGAGATTAGCGCTGATGTCCCTTTTCAACCATTCTATCCCCTGACTATTTAAATCCGTGTATCCGAAGACCAGTGTAATTTTGGAAGTTAATATCAACAAGGTATTACTCTAAAATCAATAGGACTAGTGACTTGGCAAATGTAAAAAATGGTGAAAGAGCAAGATCCAATATTTGCACAAAAATGGTTAGGCACCTAAGGCTATCCATACTGATATGATAGCAACACTAGAGAAATATGCCCCTTCATAGGCAAGAGTAAAAAGGTGGGTGGCGGATTATGAACAGGACAAGCAGAAAGTTAATGATGACCCCAGTCATAGAAGGTATGCCACTGTTGCAACCCCAGAAATGGTCAATACAGCTTTGTTTTCATTCCATTCATGGAAGCCGAAATCACCATTGGTTGCTCACTTTTTCAAAAAAAAAAAAAACAAAACTGTTTTTGCAAATCAGTAAAAACAAAATTACTCTAAACATTTTCACAAATTTTGAATGTTTGGCCACTAATCATTTTAAAATTCTGGAAACGTAGATAAAAAACCATGGTATTGTTATGATTGATAGGTTAGTTACAGAAAAAATAAGGGCAGTGAGTGGGCATTTCACAGAGAAGAGTACGTTCTATTCTGACATCCTGCAATAAGAAAGCTTTGGGTCTGTTGGGCTTCTGGCAATTAATCAGAAGCACACAAGATGCATTTTGTCGCTTGTTAATCTATACATTTTAGTGGTAGATCCTGCTACCTCCCATAAGAACTTTGTTTCTATGGAGGCAAAGCGGGATATAATTTCATCCCTGAGCTCAAATAATAGTCTAAACAATGGAATCATTTGTTCATTTCTGCCAAAGAAGGCAGAGAAAGACTGTTCCATCACCACAGTTAACTTAGATACTGATGGTATTCTGATGGTACATATAGATTATTTCCAAAAGGGATAAAAAATAAATGGCACATAATTTGTATTACGTGTATTACTTTTGAGGCTGTTACGGAAAAATATTCAACTCAAATGTTGTGGAAAACTCAGTAAAGGCGTCTTGTTCCATTGACACAATTTTAGCATTGCCTAGACTGCAATTAACGATTGTTGCTTTAAATTTTAAATTGAGTGGCCAATTTTTTGCTTAAGCTTGCACATCAGTCTTGCTATTTTACATTACCCATTTTTATAGTTAGATGATGATGTTATATATTCAATGGAGGACTTTGTGAATTTTCAAGATATGAATTATATAAAAGTTGCATTGAGCTCCCAAAACTGTATAGAGATCGATATTATGATGTAAAATAATGCAATATTACCGTCAAAATTCAAACCACTACATATGAGGTTCACAGCGTATCAATCGATATATGTTTTTAAGTAATGGTTGTGATTCTACCTATTAAAGCAATATCATTCTTAAAAGTTTGATGCATGATGACACGCATAGTACTTTGGTATTTTGACATTGACAACCAGAGGTTCTACATACTATTTTGCAAGGACATGTGGCACACTCTGTATAAGAGAATGTTTTGGAATATGCTCTTTTTGCATTTCAAACAAGTTTCGATTTTTACTGTTCACACCATGAGCAGTATGGTATTGGTAATGAACTCAATTTATTAGTCATGTAGATTTATCACTACACTATGCAAAAGGTACACATAATTAACAAACACTTAACTATAGCCACCTCCTTATATTTAGAAATTGTTTTAGATTTGGTTTAAACATTTATACTTCAGTTTAGCCCTTTTCATTTTAATGTAACAACCCCAAGTCTGCAAGTGATGCTGGTATGTTACAAAGTACCATAATTTGCTAAAACATGCAACTTAAATAACACTTAGATATTATATGCCAATAAATTTAAACAGTCGGCATTTTGTTTTGGGAATTATGGGTTCAAAAGCTCAAAAGCTTACTTGGTATCCGTCATTTTTGAAATACATCAAACTCGAAGTATGTCAAATTAAGCATGTTGCCAACTTATACTAAAATTTGAAACCCCAAGTAACATTTTTGCATTGGTAGACTATAAGTCGCCATTTTGTTTTGGGAATTGTGGGTTCAAAAACTCAATATTGAGCTTGGTATCCGCCATTTGTGAATTCGGGATTCTCAAATTATGTTAAATGAATCATGTTACCAACTTTTACCATAATTTAAAACCCCAACTATCATTTTTGCATTAGTACACCATTAATTTTAGCCGCCATTTTGTTTTTCGAATTATGGGTTCAAAAACTCAAAATTGAGCTTAGTATCCGCCATTTTTGAATTCAGCAAACTCGAATTATGTTAAGTAAATCATGTTACCAACTTTTACTAAAATTTGTCAACCCAAGTAACATTTTCTGCATTGGTACATCATTAATTTTAGCCGCCATTTGTTTTTGGAATTATGGGTTTAAAAACTCAAAATTGAGCCTGGTATCCGCCATTTTTGAATTTAGCACCCTCGAATTATGTTAGAGAAACATGTTACCAACTTTTACTAAAAAATGCCGCTTCAAGTCACATTTTTTGAATTTGTTCCTAGTCTAATACTGATACCAGGTGAACCAGTAAAGGCCAATAGCAAGAAAAATTCACTTTCCAACATAGGCTCGAGCGGGGCTCGAACTCACAGCGGTGAGACTGTTGGCCACCGCGGCCCCCATACAATGAAGCGAGAAATATCTTAAAACACCAAACATTGTATTTGAACATATATTCACGTGTACAATGCATTACAAATTAAAAGGCGCTTAACAAGATAATTTTCAAGATAAAACAAGCATACTAGTGTCATTAATATTGTAATATAGTAATTGTATTATTTTCTGGATTTTAATACATAATTGTTTTATTAAGGAACATTCGATAAATTCATTTCTTAAATCAATAACGGTTACCATGGCAACACTGATGCGTTATATCTGCAGGATCAGCATTTAGATGATAGAATGGCGTTTTTTTTTGTGTTTTTGCATGTTTACATGGTAACAAAAACAATAACGTTTGAATTCCAATTTTATCTCATGCTGTCGAGGGGCGAATCTTGACTTGAGTATTAAACACCACTATTTCACTCAACTCATTCATAAGTGGTTTTAGTGTGCGACTGATATAAGTGAAAGAATCATAGCAATTATCATTTAACTTCCTAAATAAGCAGTAAAAAATTTAGTTTTTCTGCTTTCACATCTTAATCAAAATTGTAAATTTCGATAACATCAGTTTCTATACATACAGTACATATCTGCCAAAAGTTTAACAACGAGCTAGCAAAAAGGAGTCAAAACTTAGATCCTAAATGACCGAGATATGGATAGCTAGTGGCCGAAATGCTGCCAAGAGATAGAAAGCAGCTGTCGAAACGCTGTCGAGATATATAGCTACATGAGCTGCCAATTGACGTATCGCTGGTTATGCCCTTTATGTTCCGACATTTGAAGGCCCGGAATGCTTGAATTACACACAAAAAGAATGAAAACTCGGCCTGAATTGTGTCATTTAATGATGTCACTGACACTAGTACGTCATAAGTGGCCATGACGCTACTTTGGTACCGTGATGGCGGCCAGCTGTGTCGGAACATAAAGGGCATAACCAGCGATACGTCAATTGGGCACTAATTAAACAGCTTGCCGGGTGTAAAACTTTCGACAGGCCTGTTCTGTATTGTTCATAAGATAAGTGATCGAACTGAATAGAGTCTTGGAAATCGTTTTATGTTTTTCATGTTAATAAGATCAATAAGTAACCCAATTCCTGATAACCACATTTAGCCCAAGAGCTAGTGGGGTTTGAAATATGTGTCAATGGCCAAAAGCTTTGAAGGTGTTTCTGATAGAAAAATGTCTGTAGTTTTCGAATTTGGGCGTCTTGTGAATGAACTCGTTTCCGATTTTTTTTCAGACGCGAGTTTTTACACTAGAATCGCATTTTTCAGCCGGTTTTTCGGTAATTTGATAATTCTGCATTATGGACGCGATATGGCCTTAAAATGTCTTATTACTGATGCGGTTATCAAGAATTATGATCATTGTTGACATTTAAGTTAAAAACTTCTTGATACATTTCAGATTTTTTTTTAAAATAACTATTTTAGGAAAAAAATAGACCAAAAATTTTGCGTTTTTAATATTTTGCCCTCTTTTATGTCTTATAAAAAAATAATAAAAGCATTTAAGTGAAATGTTTTACCATATTGTCACAGCCTAATGTGTTTTGCATTCAATAAAAGTAGCTGCATATCATTTGGTAGGAAATTGCGGCACCCACAGTGGAAAAACTTTCCCCTACCCCAAAAATTGCAAATTTCTCAAAAAATCGATCTTTACTACAAATTTTGCTATTAGTTGCCATACTGATTGTTATACCGTGTAAGCTTTAATACTTGGGTGACAACATTGAAGACCTCTAACTAAAAACTTCTTGTTAAGCATTCAATCTCAATTTTGTGGCCAATTTTAAACAACCGAGTTTTGCGTTTTTACTTAATCTTTATTCGTTAAAGTCTTGTAGCGCATTCAAAAAAAGCCTGATTATCAATATACTATTTTATTTAGAATCCCTGATGTTTGTGCTTTATTGTGCAAGTATAATGTATAACACAATCGTCACACAAACCCTTTCACCACAATTTATTCTTCCCCCTACCCCATATGCAATAAATAAGCGAGTTCGCGAGATATTGATTTTACACTTGTGCGTTCTCAGGCAGTGAGATTTTAAACACGGTAGAGTGTTATAACGTAAATTTGTACTTGAAACATATAGTAAATTACGCTGTTAGCTTGTTTATTCAATGCTTTGATTTTTTGTATTATTAAGCAATGATAGTGCCACGCCCTTTTGTATGACTCGGCAGATGGCGCTGCGCAAAGCGTTTGTGTTACGTTTTCTGTCATTGCAAATCACACGTGGTTGCAATTATAGATACTTTCATATGGTTGTTGTTTATGATAAGTAAGAAAAAACTATTCACCCCTTTTTTCTATTGTTTTGTTACCGTTTATATTTCGTGTGAACAAGTTGATTTTATTTAATATTTGTTTTTAAAAAGAATCCGTGTTCACAATAGAATCAATGAAGTTTTGACGCAGATAAGTAATCTGTTTGTTAATTCTATTTGATTCCGTGACTGAATTAAAATCACTGTAAATAATATTTTGCGATTTGTTTGTGATAACTCATTGTCATTTCAATTAGAAGTGTTGCAAAATGGCCAGCACACGGCTGGATACATCTAAGGGGAAACAGATATTACAGGGCGATAGCACAGATGAAACAAATCTTGTTTGTTGCCTTCATGTCGATAACGTTTCCAAGATATAGAAATTAAACCTTTTGATGAAACAACATGGAGTAAAGTGGCAAAAGTTGCTGAATATCGTCTTTCGAAAACAAAATCCCACAAATATAAACAAATTTGTCAAGATCTTCCTCAAAACTTTGATCCTAAAACCAATGGTTATCACAGAATGTGTTACAAGAACTTCACTGCTGTCTCAAAAAAAGAACTAGAGTCTTTTTCCACTGTAGAAGTAGAAGAAGTTTCTTACACTTTAAGATCCCACACTGAACATTTATCGGACGAAACTTCCTCCTCCGGTATTTTTCTTCCCGTATGTTTGTTTTGTGGCCTCCTGACGAAGGGTAAGAAAAGGGAACAGTTAGGCAATTGTGAAAGTTTGGAAGCGGGAGAAAAAATAAAAAATGCTGCAATGGTTCTGGGTGATACAGATATGATTGCCAGAGTTTGTGATATAGATTTTGTTGCTAAAGAGGTTAAATATCACCATAGCTGCCGAAAACATTACTTAAATCTTTCTGAGAGGTGTATACCCGGGTCTGCTAAGACAGAATATGGCAACATTAGGCTAGGACACGAAAAAGCATTTAAATGGTTGACCGAATACATAAATAAAAACGTTATAGCACAAGGTCAAGCTGTAACAATTGCCTCCTTGTATGAATATTACACTACAATGCTGATGGACATTGGTCTTGATTGCTCCTCATATACCATCCAGACTTTAGAAGTAAAACTTCTAAATCACTTCAAAGATGATATTTGCATGAGTAAAATAGGTAAACGACAAGGCAAAATATTATATCCAAGCTTTCTAGATACAGATCAGATTATAGGTTTCCATAATACGTTTTTTTAAATTCCAAAGTCACTGAAGCTGCATACCAGTTGCGAAATACAATATTAGAAATGTCAAAGACATGTCCCCAATTACAGAACCCATTGACTGTAAATGAAATACAGAAAGGCCAAGCTAACCCCCCAGACATACTTATGCAGTTTTTTAAAACTCTATATACAGGGTCTTCAACAAAAGAACCTTCTGAAAGAATGAATAGATGCATCAGTTCAGCAGCAGATGATGCTTTGTTTGCTGTAACCAATGGCGAAATAAAGCCATCAAAACATTTATGTCTTGGACTGGGTTTTAAAAGTATGACTGGTAGTAGGAAAATTATTGAAGTACTAAATCATTTAGGGCACTCAATAAGTTACCATGTTGCGGAGACACTTGAAACTGAACTTGCAATGACAATATCAGACAGGAATCAGCTAACTCCTGATGGATTACTGAAAATTCCAAACTTGTCAACCGGAACGGCTTGGGATAATTATGATGAAAACACCGAGACTTTGTCTGGAAGCGGAACTTTGCACGACACAGTTGGAATATGTTACCAGAACACTCCCGACGAACAACATTCAATGGGGGACTCTCTAGGAATTCCACAAGTATCCACTACACAAACAAAGTCATTGAAACGTAAACGCTCTTTAGATATTGAGGACCCTATTTTAGAATCTTACAGAAAGCGTCCAAAAATAACAAAATTTCAATATCCCGTAAAAGCAATTTCGGACCCCTCTAATTTAAATGAGACCAGAAAAAGGGATTTAACATGGGTGATTTGTCACCATTTATTTTCTAATATACCCATGTGGTCAGGATGGAATTCTCTAATCACAGTAGATCATCTACCAGAGCAAGTGATAGGCTATATGGACAATATAAGTTTGCCACCGACCCGATTAGATGTGGTGTCGGAAACATTACGTCGATCGCAGATTGTGGCACGGGAATGTTCTGATAACACAGCAATTGTCCACTATGATCTTGCCATAGCTAAACCAGCGATGCAGATACAATCGGAAGAATCACCAAAGTACGACAATATTTTCATATGTTTTGGTCCTTTCCATATAATGTTGGCATATTTTGGCGCTCTTGGTCACTTAATTGAGGGCTCTGGCGGACCATATGTGCTAACCGAGACCAAAGTTCTGGCAGAAGGGTCTCTAAATGGGTTCATAAAAGGGAAGCATTATAACAGATGTCAGAGAATGCATACTATATTATCTCTTTCTTTCCGTATTCTCCATTTTCGGTCTTTTCTGGAAGAGCATGGTCAGATATCTGAATCTTTATACGAGCAGTTAGAACAATTCATTACAAATACTTCTTCAGAAGAAATGCAAAACGTTCTAGAGCAAGAAAATTTAAAATCTATTTTTGATATGTATGAAGCCTTTTCCAATGACACAAGAACTGGAAACCATGGATCAACAGCACAGTATTGGTTTATGTATATTGAATTAGTTGAACTTCTGTTACTTTTCAGTAGATCTTGTCGAACTAACGATCTACCTTTATTTACTTACTGCTTAGGAAAAATGTGTCCAGTATTTTTTGCAGCTAATAGACCAAACTATGCAAGATGGATGACACGCTATCACTTAAATTTACTTAACATTGATATAAGTCATCCACAAGCAAGAGCAATGCTTGAGAATGGTGGTTTGTCTATAAGACGCTCGAATAAATCATTTTCCAGAATTCCAGTGGACATGACACTTGAGCAGACAATCAATGCTGATGCTGCATCTCGTCTAACTGGCATTTCTGCATTCAGCCAGTCATATACGGCCAGGCGAAGATGGATGATTACACGAAGTGTCCGCAGTGCTATCGTTGGTGCTCTTCTCTCAAAAAAACAATCAAAAAGGAATCCGGAAAAAGGGGGATGTGAATCAAGAGCTCAAGCCGTCGCGAATTCAGAGAGATAATAAAGATGTAAGTAGTTTGATCGACTGTATTAAAGCAACTAAGAATCCGTTTGATACAGAGATAAGAAATGAGGATCTCCTGTGCATATCAACTGGTAACAGAGTCAAAGATGATGTGAAAAATGAGATACTTAGTTGTGTAAAATATGGCGAGCAATCTTTTCACGACTTTAGAAATGGCTGTTTTGCAGATCCCTCTAGATTTGAAAAACCTATTACAAGAAACAAATTGCGCACTTTTGCATCTTTGGCACTTAAGGTTCGGGTTGAGGTGAAAGCAAAGAAAATCATACAGCTACAGTGTTCACGTGATCTATTTGGTAGGCTTTTGTTTTTGGCAACGACAACAGATATAAACTTGCAGAAAGTTTTTGAATATCCTCTCACTCCCGTGCCGCCAGCTCTTGCACAAATTGACGGGAATATGAATAAAACCGACAAATCAATACTTATGAAAATGTTAGAGAGCAAGGCTCATTCTGATCCTCCAGCTGCAAATCAAATTGATGCTTATGTCGTTGATGCCATGTTCCTTATACAGTTGCTGTCAAACCTACCAGATACTTTTGAAGGTGTAGCCAAAACCATTCTCAAGCTATTATGTAAACTGGCAAAAGAAATACACTTTGTTTGTGACACATATGTCCATCCATCCATCAAAGATATTGAAAGAGATATGCGAGGAGAGAGCAGTGGACCAGATATTGTAGTAATGGGCCCAAAACAAAAGCGACCTCATGATTTCCGTTCAGCTTTGAAATCTGCTAATTTCAAGAGGTCATTACTATCGTTTTTGCTACAAGAATGGAAGAATGATAACTATGCTGACATTCTTGCAGGCCATACATTATATTATGCAACAGAGGACCACTGCCATCAATTCTATTGCGAAAATGATGCAACAGTAGTGTGCAGTGAAGTGTCCAATCTTGCCTGTACCCACGAGGAGGCAGATACCAGGATCACCTTACATGTGCAATACATTGCCTCAAGGTCCGATTCTCCTAACGTAGTGGTTAGAGCAAATGACACGGATGTAATGGTTATTTTATTGTATCATTGTCACCAAATACATGCAAACATATGGATGGATTCAGGCACTGACGGCACCAATACTAGGCGATTTATTGATCTAACAAAACTGTCCAATGAAATTGGGATCGAAATGTGCCAAGTTCTTCCAGCTATCCATGCTTTCACTGGATGTGATTATACTGCAGCATTTCTTAGAAAAGGTAAAATTAGGCCTTATAATATCGTTGAAAAAAGTGCAACTTTCAGAAGCGTTTTCTCAAATATTGGAACAAATCAAAGAGTTAATGAAAGAGATATGAAGGTAATGGAATCTTTTGTCTGTGAAATGTATGGCAAAAAAAACATTAAAACAGTAAATGAGGCACGATTTGCCATTTTCAGAGAGAAATACGCTCCAACAAATCAAACTGACCCATTAGAAAAGCTCAAAGGAGCCGATCCGAGTTCACTACCTCCTTGTAAAAGTGTTCTTGTTCAGAAAATCCTCCGAACAGAATATGTTGCATATTTTTGGAAACATGCCAATTGCAGTTGTCCTACATTAAATACTCCACAAGAAAATGGATGGAAAAAAGAAAATAACAAGTATGCGATTCACTGGTTTGAAGGTGAACAGATTCCGAAAGATATAAGACTGAAGATGGACAGTACAACTTTTACAGAGGATGACATGGGAGAAGATGAGGATGTACGTGAATCCGACAGTAGTGATAGTGAAGACACTGATGATGAATGAAATTATAATTCTGAATGAATACGAGTTATTTTGAACCAGCCTGTCTAAGAGCACTAACACAGTATATCCCGTGAATTCGCATATCGTTAGCATATTGGGGTAGGGGAAGAATAAATCGTGGGTAATGGGTTAATGTGACGATTTTGTTACACATTATACTTGCACAATAAAGCACACACATCAGGGATTCTAAATAAAATAGTATATTGATAATCAGGCTTTTTTTGAATGCGCTACAAGACTTTAACGAATAAAGATTAAGTAAAAACGCAAAACTCGGTTGTTTAAAATTGGCCACAAAATTGAGATTGAATGCTTAACAAGAAGTTTTTAGTTAGAGGTCTTCAATGTTGTCACCCAAGTATTAAAGCTTACACGGTATAACAATCAGTATGGCAACTAATAGCAAAATTTGTAGTAAAGATCGATTTTTTGAGAAATTTGCAATTTTTGGGGTAGGGGAAAGTTTTTCCACTGTGGGTGCCGCAATTTCCTACCAAATGATATGCAGCTACTTTTATTGAATGCAAAACACATTAGGCTGTGACAATATGGTAAAACATTTCACTTAAATGCTTTTATTATTTTTTTATAAGACATAAAAGAGGGCAAAATATTAAAAACGCAAAATTTTTGGTCTATTTTTTTCCTAAAATAGTTATTTTAAAAAAAAATCTGAAATGTATCAAGAAGTTTTTAACTTAAATGTCAACAATGATCATAATTCTTGATAACCGCATCAGTAATAAGACATTTTAAGGCCATATCGCGTCCATAATGCAGAATTATCAAATTACCGAAAAACCGGCTGAAAAATGCGATTCTAGTGTAAAAACTCGCGTCTGAAAAAAAATCGGAAACGAGTTCATTCACAAGACGCCCAAATTCGAAAACTACAGACATTTTTCTATCAGAAACAACCTTCAAAGCTTTTGGCCATTGACACATATTTCAAACCCCACTAGCTCTTGGGCTAATTAACCTAATGCTTTTTTCCACTCGTAAACGCTATGTTTTAAATACCCCATTTCCAAATAAAGGTAGCAATATCAGTATTAACCTAATGCTTTTTTCCACTCGTAAACGCTATGTTTTGAATACCCCATTTCCAAATAAAGGTAGCAATACTCGTAAACGCTATGTTTTGAATACCCCATTTCCAAATAAAGGTAGCAATATCAGTATTTCAGAAACACATGTATACAGCATTCATTCTAGAAGGGGGCCATGGGGCAATGCATCCCTCATTTTGCCAAATGACACAATTAATTGTAAAGGCCTCAATGGGTCACATCTAGTATTACTAGCACTACAGGAATGCAAAAATATTGATGTGGTATTTTGGTTTTTAAAAATTGCCTCATCTGAAAAATTCAAGATTGAACACTAAATATATTTCCATTAGCTATTTACAATATTCTGAGAAAGAGCCAGCTAAATTTTGACATTGGGCCTATGGTTTTCTAATCTAAAACATACTGATAATTCAAAAAAATAGCAATACATATATATTTTTAAAAATGGCACCTCCTGAAAAAAAATCTAAATTTAACACTAAGTATGTCGAATGCATAAACTATTTACAAATGAAAATAATATAAGAAAGAGACAGCCAATTTTTGGCATTGAGCCTACGTTTTTCCAATCTAAAACATTGATAATTTAAAAAATAGAAATACATATACATGTAAATGTATTATGTCGGCATTGGGCCTATATTTTTCTTTCTAAAACATATTGGTCATTCAAAACAAAATATACATATGTATTATGTCGGCATTGAATCTATGACTTTTACGTCATCTAAAACATATTGATAATTAAAAAAAATAAAATTAAATAGAAATACATATACATGTATATGTATTATGTCGCCATTGAGTCTATGTTGTGTTTTTATCTAAAAAAATATTAATAATTCCAAAATAAATAAATAAAATAAAAATACATATACATGTTCATATATTTTGTCGGCATTGGGCCTATGTCTTTTCAAAACAAAACAACATTGGTAAATCAAAACAAAATACAAATATATATTGATGTCGGCATTGAACCTATGCTTTTTTCATCTAAAACATATTGATAATTCAAAACTAAAAAATATACATATTCTGTCGGCATTGAACCTATGCTTTCTCAATCTAAACAATGTTGATAATTCATAAAATATGTTTACATACTGGTATTCTGTTGGCATTGAGCCTATGCTTTTTAGAAACAAAACATTGATGAATACGTATATTCTGTTGGCATTAAGCCTATGCTTTTTAGAAACAAAACATTGATGAATACGTATATTCTGTTGGCATTGAGCCTATGCTTTTTAGAAACAAAACATTGATGAATACGTATATGCTGTGGGCATTGAGCCTATGCTTTTTAGAAACAAAACATTGATGAATACGTATATGCTGTGGGCATTGAGCCTATGCTTTTTAGAAACAAAACATTGATGAATACGTATATGCTGTGGGCATTGAGCCTATGTTTTTTAGAAACAAAACATTGATGAATACGTATATGCTGTGGGCATTGAGCCTATGCTTTTTAGAAACAAAACATTGATGAATACGTATATGCTGTGGGCACTGAGCCTATGCTTTTTAGAAACAAAACATTGATGAATACGTATATGCTGTGGGCATTGAGCCTATGCTTTTTAGAAACAAAACATTGATGAATACGTATATTCTGTGGGCATTGAGCCTTTGTTTTTTCAAATGAAAAAATCAGTAATGATTTAAAACAAAATATAGGTGTACATATATTCCTATGCTTTTTTTAATCTAAAACATATTGATAATTCAAAACAAAATCTATACATATTCTGTCGGCATTGAGTCTATGCTTTCTCAATCTAAATAATGTTGATCATTCAGAAAATATATTTACATATTGGTCTTCTGTCAGCATTGAGCCTATGTTTTTAGAAGCAAAACATTGATGATTCAAAACAAAATATACGTATATTCTGTTGGCATTGAGCCTATGTTTTTTTCAAATGAAAAAATCAGTAATTATACGCGTACATATATTCTATTGGCCTTGGACCTATGCTTTTTAAAATCTAAAACATATTGATAATTCAAAACAAAAAAATACATATTCTGTCTGTATGGAGCCTGTGCTTTTTCAAAAAACCCATTAATGATTCAAAACAAAATATACATGTATATATATTCCGTCGGCATTACGCTTCATAGTGATAATTCAGAAGTATATTATCCATACATAATATGTTCTAACAGCAACATAGCGACCTTAACAATATAAAGATGAATGTTTAGCTTAGTTTAGACTTACCATGCTGCAGTGAAAGTAGTAAAAACATTATCCCTGAGTACAAGACACTGGTATCCATTGTTGTTGTTTAGAACATTTTACGATAAATTCTGCTATATTACTGCAGGTGTTATATTGATGTATAGTGATGCGGAATCAAGAAGAACGAGGAATTCCGAACGGTTCGTTGATGTGATGAGCTCCGTATAAATACTGCACAAGTTTTGCTCTGATAAATCAAAGAATTGGTTCTATTAACATACGCATTTCCGATAGATAAGGACATTCATGTACAGATCTGTCGAAAATTTAACACTAAGCTAACTAATTAGTGCCAAATCGACAGCTTATCTTGATAACAATTTGGTTGTTGTTGTCTATTTCTTGGCAGCATTTCGGCCACGAGCTGTTCAAATTTTGGTCATTTGGTAGCCGAGCTTTAATTCGTTTTTGTAAGCTCGGTGTTAAATTTTCGACAGGTCTGTACTATAATTGATGTCGTTCAAATTCATGATTTAAAAACGAAATGTCAATAGAGTACAGATCTGTCCAAAGTTTAACACTGAGCTTTTGAAAAAAAGCCGAAACTCGACTGTCGGTTGGGGATAGCTAATCAGTAGCGTAGCCAGCAAAAAATAGGTGCTCAAATCTGGTGCCAGTGCGTTCACACGAGGAGGGTCCGGGAGTATGCTCCCCTAAAAATTTGAAAAAAAGACGCAAAATCTAGTGAATTTTCCTTTTGCTCTTGCTGGATTTTTTTTTCCATGTCCACAGGTTGTCAATATAGGAAGACGTTTGTATTTTGTAAATGACAAATGACAGAATGACAAATTGACATATTGGATTAAATGATTTTAATATAAAAAATGTGCAAGCACAGGATTATTTGCATATAAGCACTCTACGCCACTACTAATGACTGAAAAACGGCTGAGAGATACTGTAGAAAGTAGCTGGCGAAAAGCCACCGGGATAAATCTAACGAGGGGTCGAGCTGAGCTAATCCGGGGGCGTAGCCAGGCGTACGTTTGTACGCAAAAAGTCAAAAAAAACGAGAGAGAGAGAGAGAGAGTGTGTGTGTGTGTGTGTGTGTGTGTGTGTGTGTGTGTGTGTGTGTGTGTTGTTTTCGTAGTGCTTAATGCCATACAATATCAGATCCCCTTGTACCTTGTCTTCAGGTTTAATAATGAACCTGTCCTCAAAAGAACGACAAAAAACTACCACAGCATAGCATAAAATTATAAGAAAAAATCTGATAAATAGCGCCCTGGAGGGCCGAAAATTCGCATCATGGCGGCCCCAAACCCCCTGTCCTCTTTAGGCGTCCACATCATAAACACCCCAGCTACGCCCCTGTAATCCGTAAGTTCAGTGTTAAACTTTCGATAGTTCTGTACTATACATGAATGTAGTATAGTTTTAAAACGGACAAATAAATACAATCAGATACAGATAATTGATAATTCTGAGATGTTGAAATGATTTATAGATACTTTTTGCTGATGATTCGTTTCCAATCTGCTGTTTAAGCTGTTTTGGTGTTGATTGGACTCACATCAAGCATGTCACAGCGATTATGTTATTGTAATTATCCCCGACCTTATACGATCTATTAGAAAGCAGTTAAGAAAATATTATATCGATTTGTTTGGTCTTTCATTCATGCTGTTTAGGGATTCAGATGAAAATAAAACAATGATATTAGACACATAGGTAAACAGCATTGACCTGTCCGTTTGATCTTTCATTAGGAATATTCATATAGGAGAGTCCATCCAATAAATGGGATCCAAGTTCATACATACACATTACAAAAGTGAGTATACCTCATGATGTATGCAAAATAAACACCTGTGTTCCCTATACACAGATGTACTTGGTTCGTGATAAATATTTAAATGAAAGGTCAAGCGGACAGGTCAAAGTTGTTTGCTTATTCACTAACATCTACAGTATATAGACTTGTCGAAAGATCAACGTTAAGCTAACGAAAAGGGGACAGAGTTTGGCTGTTGAAAGGCCTATATACGATTGGATACGAACTTCATGTACAACTTCCGAAAGCCTATAGAGATACAGCAATATAACGAAATGTCGCCCGGGACGAGCCGTTTATGTGATACTTAAATTCGTTAGCTTAAGGCGCTGTCACACTCTAGCGTATAGAACCAGTGTATGGGAAACGTATGGCTTTTTGGGCTAACGCTGAAACACTCTAGGGGTACGCTGGGATATGTTTCTAGTACGCCGGAGTACGTCGGTGTACGCTGACGGCCAAAACAGCCACAGGTTCCTTATACGCTGGCTCTATACGCTAGCGCCTTTAGTTTAGACTGTACTAGACGCCTGAAGGTAAAAGAAAAGCTGGAAGATCAAAGAACACCTGGAGAAGAACAGTTGAAAAAAAGGATTGAGAATGGATGGAACACATGGCAAAGAGCAGAAGCAGCAGCAAGTGACAGACAGGGGTGGCGTAGAATGCTCAACGGTCTCACGAGTCCTTGAAGACCCAGAGAGGATACACATGTATGTATATATCCTCGAAAGGTTCTCAAAACATTTTTCCATATCTCCGCAGAATAGCGGTGTTTAATTGAAGTATGATTCGGATAAGTTTAAGCTAGGTCATTCTTCAGACAGAAAAAGATAGAGACAGTGTGACGTTCAAAATACACAATATGGATGTCTGCGCAACATACATGGGCTTAGGAAACAGAACTATGATCTGAAAATATTTTGATTGATGATGTTGTATTATATTTTGAAAAGGGGCTGTGATGTTACACAATACAGTCCAACCTGCCTTAAAGGCCATCTCTATATAAGGGATACCTGCTTATAAAGGCCAGTAGAATTGTATCCAAGTTGTTCTTTACTCATATTATTTGAACCTGTATATATAAAGGTTACCTGCCCATAAAGGCCACTTTTACTGATTCCCTTGGGTGATTTTTATAGACAAGTTTTACTGTACGCATTTCTAAGAATTACATGCATGGACTTGTAAAGCAGAACGATTATGTACTAAAAAAGACATTTATTACAATATGCATCTCTTAGAATTGCGTGTATTGACTTGTAAAGCGAAAATATTATGAACTGAAAGAGGATGTGTGTTTACACAATATGTATTTCTTTGAATAACATGTATGAACTTGTAAAACGGAGTGAGTGTGTTCTGAAAAGCGTTTTTGTGTTTTGGAATGTAATTTTATCGATTTACTAGGTACAGCACAGACCTGTCGAAAGTTTAACACTGGACTGACAAAAAGTAGTCAAAGTTTGGCTGTCAAGTGACCGAGGTATGGATAGCTAAGGACCGAAAATCTGCCAAGAGAAAGAAAACAGGTGCCGAGATATACAGCTAATAACGATGGGCGTGGTGAGCTGGTTATGTGGCACTACTAACTTGTTAGCTCAGTGTTAAACTTTCAACAGGTCTGTACTGTATATATATATACACAATCTACACTAAGAATCTTTTCATCTCTCTTTATTAGACACATAAACATTACATAATGTTATCTGATATATTGCACAGTTTTGATTGCATTTGGAGCCATAGGTTATCAAAACGCCATAGGTAATTGATTTTCAATATTCAGATTGAATATGATATATACATAGATGTGTATCCTTGGAAATGAGTTTTCTCGGAATACCTCGGAGACTATTATTTTACAACGTTCAGGCAACGTAAGCTATGTTTTGTAGCATGATTTAAGCTCAGGAATCAATACGAGGCATATACAGCATCATTGGTTGGTTGATGTGAGCCTAAATAATGGATCTTCAGGATATATATCGCAGCTACTATCTCAGTACTAAATGCATATTTGACACGGAATTACAATTAACACTTGTCATAGCGAAGTGTAGAAGCAATAACTGGTTAATCAATAGAGGCTTTTGTTAACCCGTGTTCATTTACACAACTAATCCTTTATATAGTGTATGAGGTTGAAACTCAATAACATGCACTAAGATCAACAGTTTTTTTCTATCTTGTGAAAAGAGTTCGGTTAAATAAAAACAGACATACTAATCAATGTCCAAATCACAATTCCAAAGCAAAGTAAAAACAAACATACCAATCCATGTCCAAATCACAATCCCAAAGCAAAGTAAAAACAAACATACCAACACAATCCCAACGCAAAGTAAAAACAAACATACTAATCCATGCCCAAATCACGATCCCAAAGCAAAGTAAAACCTTTTGTGCTAACAAATTAGGTTAAACATGTGAATTCCATCTGGGTGTGAGGCTATGTGCTCCGAAAGGGTAAGCACCTCCTGTTTAGCTAGCCACACCCCGCAAATACACTGGACATCATCAAACCGGGAAAATTTGACACCGCAAAAATTTAGCAATATACAGTACACGTGCATTGCTTACAATTTGATTATTTTGTCAGGGTTTGATTCTTGTTAATTGTGTCATATACCATTTTTTATGCATTTTGTGATTAAATTTTTAAAAAATGGTAATATGACACTTGCAAAGAAATAAACCAACGAAGTTTTTATATTGCCATCGGTTGATCCTGGACAAGTGGTCTAAAGAGCGTGATTATAGATCAAAACACCTGTCATAGCCATACGTTTTGAACAGTCCCATTTAGGCAACTCCTTGGCGAAAAAGTATGTCAGTTCGCTTAATGATGGTCGTAGGCTCATATTGAAAGACTAGATGTATACCTCCAATAAAACTTGAAACAATAAAATTTCACATTGGCAGATCTAGACTAGATGAACATCCCAATAAAACCTGAATTGGTAAGCTATCAAAGTGACAGACTAGATGAACATCCCAATAAAACCTGAATTGGTAAGCTTTCAAAGTGACAGACTAGATGAACATCCCCAATAAAACCTGAATTGGTAAGCTATCAAAGTGACAGACTAGATGAACATCCCAATAAAACCTGAATTGGTAAGCTTTCAAAGTGACAGACTAGATGAACATCCCCAATAAAACCTGAATTGGTAAGCTTTCAAAGTGACAGACTAGATGAACATCCCCAATAAAACCTGGATTGGTAAGCTTTCAAAGTGACAGACTAGATGAACATCCCCAATAAAACCTGAATTGGTAAGCTTTCAAAGTGACAGACTAGATGAACATCCCAATAAAACCTGAATTGGTAAGCTTTCAAAGTGACAGACTATACGTATTTAAACACAACTGCATGGGAAACTTTCTCATTGCCAATCAAACCTGAATTGGTAAGCTTTTATAGTGAACAACTAGATGAACATCATAGTAAGGCTGATATTTGCAGATTAGATGAAAATCCAAAACAAAACCTAAAATGACAAGCCTAAAGTGTGCTGTGTAAGAAATGGTGAATAAGGATACTCAACTAAGTTACTCTTAGAACAAAATATCGGAATCCAGTAATCAAAACGTGGCGTCACCAAATGCTGCGGCAATATCAAATTCATTTGTGTAAATTCTGTTGTTTATGGTGTAATATTAGAGATAAGCGCCTCAGTCAAGATTGTTTCACTTATATATCAAGGTGGTCAGTTCAGGGATGGTAGGGAAACCGGAGTACCGGAAGAAAAACATCGACTTTCAACAAATAAACTAACAAACTTCCTCACATTAGGATCTGCAACGAGTGGATATTTGAACTTAGGATGTGACTGAGAGTCGCTGTAATCTTTAAACTTCTCCACTAGTGTTGTTCGTGAGATACCTGTTGCCCCACGTGGTGCCAGAACCCCTGTTAATTGAATATTAGTATACAAGATCAGTAAATGCAACAACATTACCATACAGATAAAACAATGACGCTTTAGATGGTTAGGCCATGTAATGAGAATGCCCAATGAGAGAATACCAAAAACAGCATTGAATTGGACACCAACTGGAAAAAGAAAGCCTGGTAGACCTCGTACTACCTGAAGTAGAACCATTCAATTAACTACAGGAGCTGGGATACACCTGGGGGCAAGCCCAACATATGACATAGACAAATGGAGGACACTTGTTGGTGCCTGATGAAGAGGATAAGTAAGTAAGTATATAAAAGATTAAATCATTGACTTATTTTAATAAAATTTGAATTCAAAAGAATGGAGTGGAGTAATGGTGTTTTACGCTGCGGTCAAGAACATTTGCCTTATATCGAGGCGGAATATAATTTTGAATTCAAAATGAGATTTTTGGTTTAAAATTTTAAAATTTATAACCGTTTCAACAACTTATTTCGGTGTTCGTATACAGTTTATTTTAATAATGATTAATATGGACACTAAATAAATAACAGGAAATACATTACACTATGATTACTATAGTTTCCTTAATTAATGAATAATATGTTTTTTTAAAAAATATATTAATTTGTCAAGATGGCGGAAAATAGGTATTCAGAACTGGTTTGAGACAAGGGCGTGCATGGTGTTATAATATATGCGGTAAGTTTTCACATGAATGTCTACAACAAACAAACAAACAACAACAACAGTAATAATAAGTTGAATGAAAAATTACAGTATTTCTCGAAAACCAAGACTGCTTATGTTCGAAAAAAGACTTAAGAAAGAGCCAAAAAATTGAATTGAAAACGGCCAATCATATTTATTATATGTATCAGCAATATGGTCATAAATAAGTATTCTAACAATGATTTATAAATAGTTTTTGTACTGGTTGATATAATTATCATACGTCGTTCAGAAAATATTTAAGACTTGTACACTTTTTATTTTATCTGTATACATTTTATATGTAACATCACTTTAAATTACAGTGCTAGAGGCGTCTTATAGTTGTTGTTGTTTTTGAATTTTACTTATAAACGTTGCATCAGCAATTTTTCGGCTATTCGCATCGAGAACTACTTTATTATTCTTTGAACAAGTTCGCATGCATGTGAAGTGCGAGTGTGTTTTATGGTCTACCTTGTTCCATCGCGCAGCCAGGACGACTAAGGTGTTAGCTCAACAAGTCAGTACGCGACAGACAAGCGTACCATTCCCCCAGTCACATTATACTGACACTGGATGAACCAGTAAAGACAAATGACAAGGAAATTCACTTTCCAACATGTGGTCTGAGCGGACTCGAACTCACAGCGATGAGAGACCCGGGATTTGTAGACTAACGTCTTATCCATTAGGCCACCGTGGCCTCTGGGACGTCTAGTCAATATGGTCAAGGACATTTTGTACCTTATAAAGGAGTTTATCATGACTTGCTAAATGAACATCTCCAATGAGACCGGAGATAATAAAGGTTTTTGTCTATATATTTTTTATTGGCACTTTTTCAAAGCCGTTTCCTTCTCTTTTATTTCGTTACATACAGATTCAGTTGATAGGTTTGAATAATTTCCACGGAATGTTATACGTACTGCGTACAATGAATCATTGCCGTCATGATATATACAATGCCATGTACATTACAAGACTGTCAATAGTTGAACACCCAAGCTAAAGAATTAGTGCTTTATCGGAATCGCATCTTTTAGCTTATCTCGGCAGATTGTCTGCAGCCTCTACCAATCTCTTTTCGATCCGTGACTCGATGTCTATATATATCGACCTCCGAGCATCTATCTCTTTTCGTTAGCCCAGTGTTAAACTTTCGACAGGTCTGTACTATATATATATGTATGAGAAGTTTTACACTAATTTTACATTTTAAGGAAAATGAAAAAAAAAATAAATAAAATTTCCTGATATTTTATAAGTATTAAATGTCGGTTAGATAATTAATCAAATATTCATTTTTGACGCATCTGTGAATTAGTCAAGATTTTTTTTTTTCATTTACATCGTCGGGAAATCACTTTCTATTCTTATAGTTTATTTACTTTAAAATGACAATTTAATTTATGTTTGTAATAAAGAGATGATGATGATGATGATGATGATGATGATGATGATGATGATGATGTTGATGATGATGATGATGATGATGATGATGATGATGATGATGATGATGATGATGATGATGATGATGGTGATGATGATGATGATGATGATGATGATGATGATGATGATGATGATGATGATGAAGATGATGATGATGATGATGAAGATGATGATGAAGATGATGATGATGATGATGATGATGATGATGATGATGATGATGATGATGATGCAATTATATACCTAAAATGTACTTTTGGAGTTTTAATAAATCTTTCTCTGGGTGATTTTACATTTTGTTTAAATGTAAATGAAATGGGTGTCGGGCAATTTGAGATAAATGGGATAGTAGTTAATTTACCTGCAATGTGGGGACAATTTTCCGTCGGTCCCCACATAACTTACCCAAATCCATTTAAAATAGCGATTTTATCGGAGTATTTAAAGATCTGGTGACGTAGGGTTAGTCCCCTAATCGTTGGTGGTGTCCTCAATAAGAACTTAAGGAGCCAATAATTGTCCCCAGATCAAAGGCTGAAACCTCTCTCTCTCTCTCTCTCTCTCTCTCTCTCTCTCTCTCTAAGACAGATAACCCCCCCCCTCTCTATATATATATAAGGCAAAGAACATGCAATATGTTACACATAACATTTAATGTACTGTAATAATAAATCCATGTTGACATGATTTTATATGTTGTTATGTATGTGTGACAGGTGAATAATGAAAGAATTTACAAAAATTTCCCCTAATACTGTGAAAGAATATTGCTGTCCAGAACTTTATAAAAAAACACAATTCCAAGTAGTGTAAATGCCTAGTAACATACATGTACTATGAATGACTATTGGTAGAAATTAGAATGCTAGTACACAAAAATAAGTACTTCTATGCATACGGGTACTGATTGACTGATTGGACGTCGTGGTCAACCTTATTCACTTATATCGAGACACTCATCTAGACAAGAAACAATTCCGTGTAGAATAACGTGAACGTGTAATTTGTTGGGGAAGAAACGGTCTGATGTCATCATTTGATAATTGTAGATTTTGCAAGTAAGTACTATCAATCGGAAAATTTTTAAGTTAGTTAATTTTCGCGCCATCGGATAATCGACATTTAAAAAAATCGCGTGGTTTTATTTTCGCGTCAATACATGTCGATTATATCAAAATAAAACATTCAAAAGTTTAATTTTTTGACAATTTCCGAGAATTTTAAAATTAAAAATTTTCAGTTTTAAAAAATTACAGTACGCAGATAATTGTTTTGCTAACTAAAAAATGGAGTAATTAAAAAAAATCAATTGGTCAATCTATCTGATTAATTTTCAGCAAGCAAACAGCATAAAACAGCAAAAGTATTCAGGTTTGTCAGCTGAATGAGTCGACAACAAAATTCCACTAGTTCTCTTGAAGAGGACAGGAGATCCACAGTTCTGGACCAGAAGAGCATTGATGAGGACCAGTGTTTTACTGAAGTTACAATATCTAACAATAGTAAGTAAAGTACTAATTTTATTGGTTGGGCCATTACGGTTGCTCAGTTGGTTAGGGTGCTCTCTCCGTATGTGAGAGGTCGTGGGTTCGAACCGCGATCAGGCCTCACAAAAATCTCCTTTTACCAAGCACTGGGTATTTAGAAATGCAAGTCACGGGTTATTTGAAAAAGACCTTAAAAACGGATGATCTGTATCGAGGCAGGCATGGCACATTAAAAAATCCTTCCTGCACATTGTCGTGAGCGAACTGCGAAGTTAAAATTTCGGCCCAATAGACCGTCTGATATCCGGGTCCAAAGACTTCCACTGGCCTCTTATGATTGATGATCAAAAACTTCAATGCTCAGCTAGGGTATTCATAGACATCCGGGTCCCTGAAAATACTTTCAAGCCATGATGATTGGAATCACCAATGAAGTGATTATTTTATTATTATTATTATTATTATTATTATTATTATTATTTTTATAGTGAATGTTTTTAACAAACATTGGGTATAAAAACATGGAATTTTAATGAATTTATAACTCCTGTGGTTTGAAAATCCTGAAAATAAAATATCTCAATAAAACTGTAGAATTTTAAAATTTACTCTTTATAGCTTTGATAAACAATTTTTAAAAATTGATATTGTTTGTCGGTTTTGCAAAAAAAAAAGAAATGCTGTTAGTTGGTAATTTTTTGTGTGTGTATAGCTGACACCTGAGCCTACAGGCAAAACCCCCTGATTTAAAAATAGAATCTCATTGGTAGGGAAAAACCAGGTTTGAGAATATTGACCAATGAAATTACTGCACGCCGAAGTTTCCGTTTCACCCGGAACTAAGGTATCCTCAATGAATGACACGTCAAGATAAGCAAGTCAACGTGATAAAAGTTTAAATATTTTATCTATTAATGACAGATAGTTCGACGATTGAGGACCAGCTGAAAGAGGTCGTTCTTGAACAAGGAACGATAAAACCCGGTAGTACCGAATCGAAAGGGAAAATGGCGGCCGAGAGCAGACGAAAACTGATAGCATGTGCTTTGGGAATATTTGTTTGCTATTTTTACTATGGCATATTGCAGGAATACATGTTAGTGGTATATTTAAGGATTTTATTTTAGTTAAATGCGTTTAGACGTGGTTTCTTCATGTGTACAACGCAATAGTTTTCAATCACGTTGCTCAAATATGCAACGACCAATTTCAGCTGTTTCATACTGTACAGATGCATGAATGATTCTTTGGAAATTACTGTATAAGTTAATATAAAATGGTGAGAAACTTCTTGGGATAAATTTAAATTTAGGATGCAGAACATAGGTACAAGGGGAAGAGTTTTTAAGCATTTTATAAAAAAAAATATTGTATGTTGCATACAGTATAATTTGTTATTGAGTCCACCTCTACTGAAAGTCCACTTTCCTATAGAAACCGATCTAAAGCATCCCCTATGGCCTTCGATATAAAGTCTACCTGTCTGATGATTCCCCAATATTTTTTTATATAATAAACCTCTATATAAAGTCCACCTGTGAAATGTGAACAAAGACCACCTGTTTTAGTTTTAGTCCCTAATGACTCCTGAACCTGTCTGTAAAGTCTACAGATAAGAGGTGGCCCTCTATATAAAATCCACCTGTGATATGTGAATAAAGAACACCCATTTTAGTCCCTAATGACTCCTAAACCTGTCTGTAAAGTCTACAGATAAGAGGTGGCCCTCTATATAAAATCCACCTGTGATATGTGAATAAAGAATACCCATTTTAGTCCCTAATGACTCCTAAACCTGTCTGTAAAGTCTACAGATAAGAGGTGGCCCTCTATATAAAATCCACCTGTGATATGTGAATAGAGAACACCCATTTTAGTCCCTAATGACTCCTGAACCTGTCTGTAAAGTCTACAGATAAGAGGTGGCCCTCTATATAAAATCCACCTGTGATATGTGAATAAAGAACTCCCATTTTAGTCCCTAATGACTCCTAAACCTGTCTGTAAAGTCTACAGATAAGAGGTGACCCTCTATATAAAATCCACCTGTGATATGTGAATAAAGAACTCCCATTTTAGTCCCTAATGACTCCTAAACCTGTCTGTAAAGTCTACAGATGTTTACTTGCACACAAGAGCTGACTCTCTATATAAAGTCCACCTGTCTATTACGTATGTCCACTTTTGCCCAGTCACAATGGGTGGTCTTTATACAAGTTATAAGGTATATAAAAATGTGACAATTTTTACTATGTTCATGATGTATACTAAACACTCTTGTCAGATCATTTAGAGATCTCTAAAATGACCTGCCAATGTCACAGGAAAGAGAAAAATGCAGGGTCGGACTGGGGATCGAACCCGGAATCTCCTGCATTTTTTCTCGTTCCAGTTACAAGTCTAAAGTCTATAGCATTGGCACAGTTGAGCTTTTGCAGAATAACAATTTTCATTTTCATTTTTCAGAACAAAAGGAAAGTATGGAGAAGGTGATAAAACAGAGAAATTTAAATACACACTAGCCCTTGTCTTTATACAGTGTATCATAAATGCCATAGCTTCAAAGTCAGGTACGTGTAAATGCTAGTGAAATGTAAATGCTAATTACAATGGAATAAATTCCCTTCCCAAAACACTTGAAATTGAACCCAGGTCATCCATTTGTAAAATGTGTCTTACACCATTTCACCTAAGTGAGTTTAGAGTTAACTAATGGTGTTTAACATCCCAGTCAAAAATATTTCACTTATATCAAGATGTCACCAGCCATAGGCGAAGTGGAGAAATTTTGCCTGTGCCTGCGCTGATGGCATTATACTGCAGGGTTCTTAAGCATGCCAAGCCCACCATGACACAGGACCTCGTTTATTTTAAGTTCCCATCCGAAAGAACTGTGACTTTCATTTCGTAATGCTGAGTGCTTGGTGAAAGAACAGTCATTATCCACTTTCAAGTCTTGGGTCAGACCCGGCCGGGGATCGAATCCACAGCCTTCCACTTACAGAGCGAACACTCTACCAAATGAGTTACTGCAGTGGTTCACCTAAATGAGTTAATGCTCTTTAGTCTTAACTGTCCATGGTACATACTACATTCCATCCTTCCCCTTTCTGGACTCTCTCACCCTTATGTTAATAGGGCTGGGTCCTTGCAGTTGTGAAAACAAGCATCATATATAATGGCCAAAATTGTGGAAAAAAAACTTCAAATATATTGGTTTTAAAGCTAAAATTTCCAAAATGAAGAAAATTGGCTAAGTGATTGTGAAAAAACCCATAAGATTTTGAATTGTGAATGGGGCAGAATAACAACCCAAAAAGGACCTAGTGAGTGCTGCCTTGAGTCTTCATCCCTTGAAGATATATCCTTAACCATGTACTCATTATATCATTTACTAATTATAAATATTTTTGTGCACTGTTTCATGTGGGTTAACTTTTATCGGTGTCCTATTTAAAGCCATGGTCCTGTTGTGGGTACCATTTGTAACATATATATTTTTACTCTAGTTCAGAGAGAATCCCTATCCTTGAACGCCAGGAATCAAAACCAGGTCAAACATTTGTAAATAGAGATGTGTGGTATCAGTGTTTCAGCCAGGTCATTTTCACAGGGCACCCACCCTTTTTATTCCAGCACCCTACTTCCCTGTTTGGAATGATCATGATGCCCTACCCATTTAGCCACTTTTTGTAATCAGTTATATTTAAAAGACATGCATGTATTCATGAATATCTCCAGTATTTGTCCTGATTTATCACAAACCTCTTTTTATTGTGACAGTCAGATGACAGATAATTTTATTATTGAAATTGCTGGTAATTAAATACTATTTTCTTTGTTTAAACTATTATATATTGTTAATTACTGCAGGTATTAGGAGTTTTTACATCTGGGTAATAAATATATTTCCTATATATTTTTTTTAATGCCTTGTATTGTATTTGTGGTTATTTTTTAAAAACTTTCGTCTCTGTTGCAGTAATGGTATTGTGGCATAAAGAAAGGGACATAACTCCAGTAAAGATGTATACATTATGTTCCTTGTCATACCTAGGTGCTATGTTGGCCAGTAATCATGCCTTACAACATGTCAGTTACCCAACACAGGTAAAACAGATTTTATACCCTATAAAACATTGTTTTTATGCAGTGTTTAATTTAAATGTTGGTTTTCATTTGAAACAAAGTACCAGCCACAAAACAACAAAGAGGCCGCGGTGGCCTAATGAATAAGACAGCAGTTTTCAAATCCTGGGTCTCTCATCACTGTGAGTTCGAGTCCCGCTCAAACCACATATGAGAAAGTGAATTTTCCTTGATGTTGACCTTTACTGGTTCACCTGGTACCAGTATAATAGACTGGGAGTGGTACGTTTGCAGTGTACTGATTCTGTGCGCTATCATGGTAAAGTCGCACTGAGTGTGTACTAGTACAGGGCAGACCATACAACACACTTGCACTTCACATGCATGCACAAAATTGTTCATAGATTATTCCATAGAGATAAATAAAATAGTTCTCGTCGGGAATAGCTGAAAAATTGCTGATGCGACGTTATGCAACATTCAACCAACCAACAAAACAACAAACTTGGTCTTTATCACAGTTTCAGACCATTCTAGCAACTGATAGCTTGAATGGAGTTTTACATCCCAGTCAAGAATATTTCATTTATATCGAGGCGTCAACTTTTTCATGGCCTTAAGCTTTCACCATAGATAACCTTAATGTATGTACATAATTCAATCAGATTACATACATGTAAGTTGATTTCTCCAACGCAATGGCTTGGACACCAGTAAGTTGAAAAAATTGTGTCAAACTCATATATTTACAATAGCACCCATTTTCGTCTATGAAAGCTACTGATATTTCTCGGGGTCACCTGTCATCTCAATCATTCATGACCTCATCCATCAATTAGATGTGGTAGTATTAATGAAAGTAGGCGGGTCACCTGTCATCCCACTCATCGATGACGTCTTCCTTCATTGAGATGCAGTAGACGGTTCCACAATGCACTAAAATCAACAGAGGAAGTAAATTAATTAACAAAAATGAAATGCAGTAATAGTTTTAAGTCCAAATAGCAGATAAGATATAAAAAGTAAATTGGAAATATAAGAAATGACATTGTTTTGGAGCATGAAGTGACCCCAAAACAATGTCGATTCTTAAATGGAATTCCCTGCAATACATGTACATCATAGTTTTAAAAGTCTCCTCAACAGGATCTCCCGAGATCTCAAAGAGATTTCAAAATGAATCATTTCGAATTAATTCGGGATTTACCCTCAAGAAATAGTGAAAACAAATTAATGCTTTGAATTGTTTGACATAGTTCGTTGTCTGCTGTGCTTAAAGGTCAGTCATATTAAAAAAGAATATTTTTGTTATTCTCAGCGTGAGATATGTACTCAGCCTCAGGTGAGCGTTAAGGCCCATGGGTCTCTTGTTTTGTTATTTTCAGGTTTTGGGTAAATCAGCTAAGCCTATACCAGTGATGATACTTGGTATCATTCTAGCCAGAAAGAGATACCCAGCTGCTAAATTTTTGTTTGTTTTGATGATTGTTTTGGGTGTGGCCATGTTCTTATACAAAGATAAAGTCCCTTCTAAAGGGAAGTCTGAAGATTCTCCTCTGTTTGGTATGGGAGAAATTTTATTGGTAAGTGTAACATTCATACAACAGTGCAAAATAGGAAAAAATACTGTAAACATATTTATTTTCGTGGTGTACTAATTTTCATTATTCCGAGGTCGTTTGTTTTGTGTTGAAATTAATACCATTGAAAATTATATAATGCTTATTGTGTTATAATGCATATTTCAAAAACACGAAAATTCAACTTTGTGGATATGTCTAAATGTCCTTTACAGCGAAATTAAATATGTTTACAGTAGTGCAGATACATCCAGTGTTAATTGGTAATGAGTTAACCAGTGTTCAATTTAGGATTTTTAAACAGGGCCATTTAAAAAGTATTTGTAGACACCATGGACACCATGAAACATCAATGGTATTGCATTCATGTAATGTTAGATATTACCCACTAAGGCCTTAATAATGGGGTCATTTGGCAGAATAAGGGGTCAGTGGCCCCTTCTAGATTGAACACTGGGAAAGGAGAGCAACACAGGTTAAATAAAATCTGATTGGTCTATGTCTCAGGGTTCGTACAGGCCTGGAAAAGTCCTTAAATTTTTAGGTTTGATCTCAAAAGACCCTAAAAACAAGTTTTGCCCTAAGAAGCCCTTGAATTTATCCTAAAGGCCCTAAAAAGCCAATGAATTTGGCAAGTTGGGTGTCTGTATTTTGATATTAAGTGGTTGCGAATAGACTGATATATAAAATAAATAATTAATAAGTTGCATTGAAATGAGCAATTAAAAGGTACCGGGGTACCTGGTCCTCCCGAACGCCTAACTTCAACCTCCACTTCAAGTGTTGTTACTCTGGAGATGTAATAATTGTTTTATTGATTTAGTTGTCTTTGTACCAATATTTTTTTGCTAAAATTATCCCTTTGATTAGGCCTTAAATTTGCAAATAAGACCCTGAAAAGACCCTAAAAGTCCTTAAATTTGGAGTCTAAATGTATGTACGAACCCTGATGTCTATTTTATGTGTTTACAGTTAGTGTCATTAACATTAGATGGTTTGACCGGTGTCACACAGGAAAGGATGAGAAGTGAAAGTAAAACAGGAGCCTATAACATGATGTTTAATGTAAACCTCTGGTCTATATTATGGCTTGCTATAGGTAAGTTATATATAATATATAAAATACTAAAAATAAATTTTACTTATCAATAACATGTATATCATTGGTTGTTTAGTTTGTATTATATTATCTAGGTAAATTATATAAAAATTAAATTTGGTATAAATTTAAGGCAGCACTTGGCAATCAATATTTTGGACCAATGCTTTGACAATTACAAATGAAAAACTTTCTAGTTTTTTCCCAAACACCAAACTGATTTTCACAATTTAAAAACAAATAAAACATTTGAATAATATTGGTAAAATAAACAAAAGTAACAATAAAGTTTTTTTTTTCACAAATAAATGTCTGTTTATTTAAATTGGGAAAATTCACTTCATGTTTTGGGGAAAAGTACATTTTAGAATTTGGGTAAGAGACCAGTTTTCAGCATAAAGTTCAAAAGATTGACAGTCCTTTTATAATGCATTTTATTCCTGCATGGATTTATCTTAGTTTGATTTTAGCATATCAGGGCTCACACTGTCAGTCGCAAATATCACAATTTGCAACACTTTTTATAAGTTGCGACAAAAAAATCATCTCTAAATAGAAAATATGTTCTAAAAGACTTAAAATTTCTATATCTTAGTTCAGAATTTGTGACGTATATCTATTTCAGGTTTAGTTGTAACAGGAGAAGGTGTAGCATTTTTAGGTTTTGTACAGAGACATCCATCTGTTTTATTCCACATGGTTACATTTGGTATAGCCAGTGCTCTAGGACAGGTAAAACTTAATATCAGGAATTTGTATCAGTCTTTATATTATAAAAAGTACTAAAAAATACTATAAAATCCCAGACGTTTCTGTGACACAGCCACCATTTTCAAGGGTTTGCTTACTTGTATCGTGTAGCCAGGTAATGAGTATGAATGACATCACTGAATAGATAATGACGTCAAACTATTGTTTGAAAACAATATTAGAAAACAATAGTTTGATGTCACGATGGCAATCATTCATTCATTAACTCCAAAATTTTACATTTTGAGCATCAACTTTTAAGTGATTGGCTTAAAAAAAATGGGGGAAAAAAACCAGGACAACTAGATGCATTGGAATAATGTTCTTACACCCCAGTCAAGATTTTTCATTTATATCAGGACATTCATCTCTTGAATGGTGGAGGACACTGGAGTATCCAGAATATCCAGAGAAAATCACCTAATTTTGGCAAACAAACTGACAAATTTTCTCACATGGGAATCTGCCGAGCCTGATTCAAACCTAGTTGGTGAGAGGCACTGTTATCTGTAAGCTCATGCTTTTGACCACTTGGCAACTGAGGCCCTGTAGAGAGAAGTGAAGTTAATGAGATTGATTTACACAACAGTGGGCCTTGTGGATGATAAGTTCAGGAATGGTTGAGGAAACCAGTGGGCCTTGTGGATGATAAGTTCAGGAATGGTTGAGGAAACCAGTGGGCCTTGTGGATGATAAGTTCAGGAATGGTTGAGGAAACCAGTGGGCCTTGTGGATGATAAGTTCAGGAATGGTTGAGGAAACCAGTGGGCCTTGTGGATGATAAGTTCAGGAATGGTTGAGGAAACCAGTGGGCCTTGTGGATGATAAGTTCAGGAATGGTTGAGGAAACCAGTGGGCCTTGTGGATGATAAGTTCAGGAATGGTTGAGGAAACCAGTGGGCCTTGTGGATGATAAGTTCAGGAATGGTTGAGGAAACCAGTGGGCCTTATGGATGATAAGTTCAGGAATGGTTGAGGAAACCAGTGGGCCTTATGGATGATAAGTTCAGGAATGGTTGAGGAAACCAGTGGGCCTTATGGATGATAAGTTCAGGAATGGTTGAGGAAACCAGTGGGCCTTATGGATGATAAGTTCAGAATGGTTGAGGAAACCAGTGGGCCTTGTGGATGATAAGTTCAGGAATGGTTGAGGAAACCAGTGGGCCTTGGATGATGAAGTTCAGGAATGGTTGAGGAAACCAGTGGGCCTTGTGGATGATAAGTTCAGGAATGGTTGAGGAAACCAGTGGGCCTTGTGGATGATAAGTTCAGGAATGGTTGAGGAAACCAGTGGGCCTTGTGGATGATAAGTTCAGGAATGGTTGAGGAAACCAGTGGGCCTTATGGATGATAAGTTCAGGAATGGTTGAGGAAACCAGTGGGCCTTGTGGATGATAAGTTCAGGAATGGTTGAGGAAACCAGTGGGCCTTATGGATGATAAGTTCAGGAATGGTTGAGGAAACCAGTGGGCCTTGTGGATGATAAGTTCAGGAATGGTTGAGGAAACCAGTGGGCCTTGTGGATGATAAGTTCAGGAATGGTTGAGGAAACCAGTGGGCCTTATGGATGATAAGTTCAGGAATGGTTGAGGAAACCAGTGGGCCTTATGGATGATAAGTTCAGGAATGGTTGAGGAAACCAGTGGGCCTTATGGATGATAAGTTCAGAATGGTTGAGGAAACCAGTGGGCCTTGTGGATGATAAGTTCAGGAATGGTTGAGGAAACCAGTGGGCCTTATGGATGATAAGTTCAGGAATGGTTGAGGAAACCAGTGGGCCTTGTGGATGATAAGTTCAGGAATGGTTGAGGAAACCAGTGGGCCTTGTGGATGATAAGTTCAGGAATGGTTGAGGAAACCAGTGGGCCTTGTGGATGATAAGTTCAGGAATGGTTGAGGAAACCAGTGGGCCTTATGGATGATAAGTTCAGGAATGGTTGAGGAAACCAGTGGGCCTTGTGGATGATAAGTTCAGGAATGGTTGAGGAAACCAGTGGGCCTTATGGATGATAAGTTCAGGAATGGTTGAGGAAACCAGTGGGCCTTGTGGATGAAAGTTCAGGAATGGTTGAGGAAACCAGTGGGCCTTGTGGATGATAAGTTCAGGAATGGTTGAGGAAACCAGTGGGCCTTATGGATGATAAGTTCAGGAATGGTTGAGGAAACCAGTGGGCCTTATGGATGATAAGTTCAGGAATGGTTGAGGAAACCAGTGGGCCTTGTGGATGATAAGTTCAGGAATGGTTGAGGAAACCAGTGGGCCTTGTGGATGATAAGTTCAGGAATGGTTGAGGAAACCAGTGGGCCTTGTGGATGATAAGTTCAGGAATGGTTGAGGAAACCAGTGGGCCTTATGGATGATAAGTTCAGGAATGGTTGAGGAAACCAGTGGGCCTTGTGGATGATAAGTTCAGGAATGGTTGAGGAAACCAGTGGGCCTTGTGGATGATAAGTTCAGGAATGGTTGAGGAAACCAGTGGGCCTTGTGGATGATAAGTTCAGGAATGGTTGAGGAAACCAGTGGGCCTTGTGGATGATAAGTTCAGGAATGGTTGAGGAAACCAGTGGGCCTTGTGGATGATAAGTTCAGGAATGGTTGAGGAAACCAGTGGGCCTTGTGGATGATAAGTTCAGGAATGGTTGAGGAAACCAGTGGGCCTTGTGGATGATAAGTTCAGGAATGGTTGAGGAAACCAGTGGGCCTTATGGATGATAAGTTCAGGAATGGTTGAGGAAACCAGTGGGCCTTGTGGATGATAAGTTCAGGAATGGTTGAGGAAACCAGTGGGCCTTGTGGATGATAAGTTCAGGAATGGTTGAGGAAACCAGTGGGCCTTGTGGATGATAAGTTCAGGAATGGTTGAGGAAACCAGTGGGCCTTGTGGATGATAAGTTCAGGAATGGTTGAGGAAACCAGTGGGCTTGTGGATGATAAGTTCAGGAATGGTTGAGGAAACCAGTGGGCCTTGTGGATGATAAGTTCAGGAATGGTTGAGGAAACCAGTGGGCCTTGTGGATGATAAGTTCAGGAATGGTTGAGGAAACCAGTGGGCCTTGTGGATGATAAGTTCAGGAATGGTTGAGGAAACCAGTGGGCCTTGTGGATGATAAGTTCAGGAATGGTTGAGGAAACCAGTGGGCCTTGTGGATGATAAGTTCAGGAATGGTTGAGGAAACCAGTGGGCCTTGTGGATGATAAGTTCAGGAATGGTTGAGGAAACCAGTGGGCCTTATGGATGATAAGTTCAGGAATGGTTGAGGAAACCAGTGGGCCTTGTGGATGATAAGTTCAGGAATGGTTGAGGAAACCAGTGGGCCTTGTGGATGATAAGTTCAGGAATGGTTGAGGAAACCAGTGGGCCTTATGGATGATAAGTTCAGGAATGGTTGAGGAAACCAGTGGGCCTTGTGGATGATAAGTTCAGAATGGTTGAGGAAACCAGTGGGCCTTGTGGATGATAAGTTCAGGAATGGTTGAGGAAACCAGTGGGCCTTATGGATGATAAGTTCAGGAATGGTTGAGGAAACCAGTGGGCCTTGTGGATGATAAGTTCAGGAATGGTTGAGGAAACTGAGTGTCTGTAGAAAAACAGAGTTGAGGGTTGAGTAATGATGTTTAACATGTCATTCAAGAATATTTCACTTATATTGAGACATTACCAGCTGTAGGTGCAGAAATTTTGCCTGTGCATTGCACTGATGGCATTATAATTAAGTTTCCCTATCATGTCTACCGTGACACGAGACCACATTTTTTAAGCACCCATCCAAAAGGGACCGTGGCTTTCATTTTGTAATACCGAGTGCTTGGCAAAAGAACGTTCACTTCCCACTTTTAGGTCTTATTGGATCAAGCCCCATTGGGGTTCAAACTACAACCTCCTACTTACAGAGCAACTTCAAGCACTCTACCAACTGAGCTACCGCAGTGGTTCTTTTTTGGCCTGAGAATTACCAAAAATAATTCATTGTATGTATGAATACATTTTGTTTTGAACTTTTATTTTTGTTGGTATTAAGGAATAACATAATTTGACAAATTTATTTAAAATTCTAACAAAACCAGCTCACCATATGATGATAAACTTGTGTTTAGATTAAAAAAAAAGATAAAAAGGTGGTATTTGTTGTAAAACAACATTTACTCAACCAATCGACCCCCTTCCTCCCCTCCCTAGGTTTTACTGTATTATACAGTACATATTCTTAATATACACTCCAGTTTATTGATTGATTGATTTATTGATTTATTTATTGTATATTTTTTTTTGTAGATGTTCATTTTTGTCACCGTCACTTCATTTGGACCTTTAACATGTTCAATTGTTACAACCACAAGAAAATTTTTCACGATTCTAGGATCGGTAATATTATTTCAAAATACCATGAATAACAGACAATGGGTCGGTACCGCACTAGTATTTACAGGACTAGGTCTAGATAGTGCTTACGGCAAGGAGAAGAAAAACAGATGAAGATAGTTAAATTATTAGTATTTGACGATGATCAAATTTGTTTAGTATTGCCATTGGTGATAGGTTTATTTTTACACAGTGATGTGTATTTTTAAGAAAGGAGCATGTCGGTACTTCTGATCATGAAGTCCGTGCATGTCGGGATAAAATTAAAATTTCATTAAAGTTTGGATAATTCAAAGCTCTCTTGAGCTAGTTTTGGGACAGATATTCTCAGAAAAGAAATAGGCATTCATGAATTATATGAATAGTACTGCTATGTTTCCACTTTTGGTAGCCAACATTGCCATTGATGACTGATTTATGACATTTTGTGTTAAAAAGTAACATATTTTTGTAGGGGGTTTGGCTCTCAAGAGACAGTTCCAGTTCATTAACTGATGCAAACAACATACATCTCTGTCATCTGTCCTATGAAATAAAATTCTTCTGGCTAAAATGGTCAGTTAATTCGAGTTTCACTTTGTTTTTGAAATAAGCAGAAAAATGTTTACAAATATCATAAAGATCAATAAATCTTGGTCCCCTTTTGTACAGTTAATAATAAATTTATTTTGAAATATCATGGAAATTGTATTCAGAATTTTAGTTTTCACTCACATTTTGTTTGTATTTGTAATGGGAAAGAGAAAAAACATGCAGGGTCGTTACGGACCTCCTGGACTATAGGTGATTGCTCTACAACTGAGCTACCCAGACTGCTACATATTATAATTTGTCATTGGTATTGTCAAATGTTGTTCATTTGTTGTCTACTCAGGTAAATCATTCTGAATGAACTTTAATTACAGTAAGTTACCCAAACAAATTCGAGAACGTATGATGTTTACTCCATTTTTTTCATCAACATTTTGTCTGCTAGTTTTCTTGAAATCTATTTAACAGATTTTTATGAGACTGTTTGCTTACAGAACACTTTATTAATTGATTAATTGTTTATTGAATCTCAGATCTATTACTGATATACATGATCACAATCAGGTTCAGTTCGATGGGACCACTGCGGTAGCTCAGTTGGCAGAGTGCTCGCTCCGTAAGTGGAAGGTCATAGGTTCAAATCCTGACCGGGACTGAACCAAGACTTTAAAGTGGGTAGTGATTGTTCTTTCGCCAAGCACCCGGCATTACCAAATGAAAGTGACGGTTGTTTCGGATGGGAACTTAAAATAAACGAGGTCCCGTGTCACAGTAGGCTTGGCATGATAAAGAACCCTGCTGTATAATGCCGTCAGCGCAATGAACAGACAAAATTTTTGCACCTTCGCCTATAGCATGTATAGCTGGCGACGTCTCAATGTAAGTGAAATATTCTTGACTCGGACGTTAAACACCATTACTCAACTCAACTCAGTTAAATGGGATACGCGTGGCACCATGAACAGGTGCTTATAAAGACCAGTAAACATTTGAGTCTGTTTAAAAGGTACCTGCTTTCAAAAAACATTGAATTTGATTTCTTTAGTAGTTATTCTCATTGTGAACAATTGAAATTTGTTATAATTGTGATACTCTATGTGAAATTCCTAGTTATTGCACTGTTACCATTTTGAGAAAATTGAGTCAGACAATTGTGTACATTCTTGAATGAATCATTTACATGTATTATCAGAATTATTTTATTCTACAACAATTTGTTTGCAGGCTTGGGGGATATTACTGCAATAAATAACGTCTGTTAAATAAACATAATTTCTCCACACTTTTTGGGGTAATTTCACTTTTATTACTTCTTTGTATAACCCGATGTTGATGCTTCTTTAAGATATAACAAAAAGTAAAACTTTTCTTACCTAAGGGTCCTTTTTGCATATGGATGTTCATATAGACATGTATATCACTTATTTTATAAGATTCTCTATGACCCCCCCCCCTCCTCATCTTTTGGAATAACCATCCTCATTTCATTTTGATATATGGTTCTTTATACCCCCTGACCCTGCAAGTGAAGTTTAGGGGGTATATAGGAATCACCCTGTCTGTCTGTCCATCTGGTTGCCTGTCCCAATATCATGTCTGCTCCATATCTTCCATGTCTATGGATGGATTTTGATCAAACTTGGAACAAATGTAAACCAACATAAGACAATGGGTCGCATACCAAATTCATGTGCATAAGTCAAAGGTCAAGGTCAGGAGGTAAAATCTTAGTTTTTCTGTTACAATAAAATGTTGGGGGCTTGGCGTATTTGACTCTCAAGATACAGTTCTAGTTAAATTTGATTACAACAGTGTTCATTCCAAGAAAAAGTGCAACATTTTTGTTTAATTTAAGAAAACTATTTTGTTAAAACTTATATTTAGTATTTTTATGTAACTTCATGTCCTCAAAATTAATTTTTAATTAAGATCTTTTTTAATGTTGTTTTGAAGATCACAGATTTTTTTCATTGTATTTTTGTGTGAGTGTGTTTTCCTAGATTAATAATGCTTTGATGTAGACAAGCAGAAAAAAGTTCTAATAAACCCAATGGGCAGTTGTTTTGCTGCAATCCTAGATGTTTCATAATGTTTTTAATTTGTTGTTTACACAATTTGAAATAAAAGGTCATCTGTTTACTGTCAGTCAAAATATGGAAAAATATATTAAAAATCTGTTAAAATAAGTATTTTTAGAACCATGACAATTATCATTTTTGTAGATATAAAACTATATTTATATGTGCATTTAAACCTGAGTGTGTCGTAGAAATATTTTTGAAATCTGTAAAATCATTTACTATGATTTTTAGTTCAAAATATTGCCTTAGTTGGATTTGGTAAAATCCATATTAACCCTTTTATTTTCTAATTTCATGCACTTATGATGAGGAATTTGATTACAAAATGGCCACCTAGTGCTGCAAAATTGAAATAGGTTTAGTAATAATTGCATAGATATTGGTGCAGTATTGATATAATACTGTAAATTGGGAAATTTTCGTGATCATTTTATTTTGGCGTAAATTCGCGGGAAAAACAAGTCATGAAAAGAAAAGTTTCGCGAAAAATAAGCAGTTATTAAAATTATAACTACAGAGTGGCGATCACACAAAAATTAAAAGACGCGAATATATATTAAAGTGCGTTCACGGGAAAGTTAGATGACGTGAACATTTCCCAATCTACAGTAAAACTAAACATTCCAAGATTTTTGGAGAAGTATGTACTGGTTATTATTTCATTTTGTCGGGCCCTGGTTTCACAATGGTTCATTAACTGAGATTTTCCTGAACTTAAATCTGGCAAAATAATACTGTTAATTTTTAAGATATTGAGGAATTCAAAGTGTGATTTTGAAGATTATTTCTAGTTTAAAACATTTCTATTTAGTTGTATCAAAAATATTTGTTAATAGCTCCAAAAAGATATCCAAATTTTGCTGAATTTAAGTGAAAGAAAAACTTGGCTAAGAAATGATTGGAGTGAGTGAGTGAGTGAGTAATGGTGTTTAACGTCCCAGTCAAGAATATTTCACTTATATCGAGACATCGCCAGCTATAGGCGAAGGTGCAGAAATTTTGCCTGTGCGTTGCGCTGATGGCATTATACAGCAGGGTTCTTTATCGTGCCAAGCCTACCAAGACACGGGACCTCGTTTATTTTAAGTTCCCATCCGAAAGAACCGTGACTTTTATTTCGTAATGCCGAGTGCTTGGCGAAAGAACAGTCACTACCCACTTTCAAGTCTTGGGTCAGACCCGGCCGGGGTTCGAACCCACGACCTTCCACTTACGGAGCCAGCACTCTACCAACTGAGCTACCGCAATGGCTAAGAAATGATTGGGAATCTGGGGCCAGTAGGTATAGTAGAAAAGAAGCATATTTCTTTTTATTGTTTGAAGAACTTCCCTTTGGACACAATATTTGTTGCATTGTGAAACAGGGACAGTAGGTTTAGTAGAAAAGAAGTATATTTCTTTTTATTGTATAAAGAACTTCCCTTTGGACACAATTTTTGTTGCATTGTGAAACGGGGACAGTAGGTATAGTAGAAAAGAAGGATATTTCTTTTTATTGTATAAAGAACTTCCCTTTGGACACAATTTTTGTTGCATTGTGAAACGGGGACAGTAGGTATAGTAGAAAAGAAGCATATTTCTTTTTATTGTATAATGAGTGCCCCATTGGACACAATTTTTGTTGTACAGTACAGACCTGTCGAAAGTTTAACACTAAGCTAAAGAAAAAAAGAGTCAAAGCTAGGTAGTCGAGTGGCCAAAATAGGGATAGCTACTGACCCAAAAGGGCTGGATAATAACAGACAAAAAGCTGTCAAGATCAAGGCAAAGAGGGTGACGATGAGTTGTCTATTCAGCACTAACTCGTCACCTTAGTGTTAAATTTTCGACAGGTCTGTGCTGTATTTAGACAGCACCACAGATCTATAGTGGTAGATTTAGGATCAACCATGCCATTGTCACTTTTATATGTTTTTTATATATGAGCACGTCAACAAAACTACGCATTCAACATGTTCAAGAACATTACCTCTTTAATTGCAACAATCATGGTGTATAAAGAAATAGACTTGTATTGTTTTGATACTAGAGTAATAGTATGTAATGTAGTGTTCATTTCAGAATTTTTCAGAGGGGACCATTTAAAAAAAGACATATCATCTAAACCACCATAACATCAAATTTTTGCATTTAAATAATCCTAAATATAGCCTCCTCAAGGGTAAAAAATGGGGTCATTTGGTAAAATAAGGGATCAATAGCACCATTGACCCATTCTAGAATGAACACTGGTAATACTGTCCTCATTTTTTCCTACTTTTGTAAGAATGTTCTAGATTTTTGCTTTATTCATGATTTTAGTCCTATTTATTTATCAAAATACAGCAAATGTTGCACCCACCTCTTTACACTAGTATAAGGACCACCCGTCAACAGAAACTAATCTCTTTTATTATTCTCCATTAAAAAACTACACAATCTGTCATTTGATTGGATCATTGGATCATGTGATCAGGGTGGAGAAAACATCATGTATCCCTCTGAAAACTGGGAGAGAGATTTATGGTTGTTTCAAATGATTTCAAAACCAACTTCCTTTTTTATTACCATGCTGATCTTTCATTTTGGTATAATCATTTTATTTGACCTGTCTGCTTGACCTTAAATTTAAATATTTTATAATGGACTAGTGCATTTGTATATGTGGGACCACAGGTGTTGATTTTGTCTTCATCACAGGAATCTTGACTTTTATTCTTTATGTATTGAATGGTTATCGTAACACTACCAATGTATTTGCTTGACCATCCTACATAAATATTCCGAATGACAGGTCAAGGGAACAGGTTAATATTGTTTGCCTATGCAATGTTGTCTTATTAGGTCTGTTGGTTAGTTCTTGTGTATACAGTTTAGCCTGCTATAATGTCCACCTCCGTGTAAAAATCCACCTGTCTATAGCAACCAGTCTAAAGTATCCCCAATGGATTTTACTATATAATGGCCCTGTATATAAAGTCCACCTGTCTAATGTGAATTGAGTCCACCCTTTTTAGTCCCAAATGACTCCTCAACCTGTCTATAAAGTCCACTATTTCAATAAACTTTTTTTAGTTTTTGGAATTTTATAGTTTCTAAAAGTTCAAGCAAAAATTTTGTGATCAAGTAAGTCTTTTACATGTGTTCCTAAAGAATAAAGATTAGCAATATAAATATAATTATTATAATTTCAAATCTTTGGTCAGTGCATTTAGTAGCATACAAACTAAAAATATAAAATACCATGAACTTAATGGATTGAAGTATAAACCCCTGTCTAGATTCTTTCACTGATATCAAGACAGTCAGTCCTTTGTTGGTGGACACAACCAGATTGCCCATTAAAAAGCAATGACCAGATAAACTGTATCACACTTTGACCTGCCTGATCAGAATTTGAACTTTGTGGTGAGAAGTGGTGCGAGCCATAAGCCACTTGCCACAGTCATCTTGATGTACTGTAATTTCAGCACTTTCAGTACTTTAATTTTCTATATTTAATAAAACCCCATAATTTCAATACTTTGCCAAACGTTACTTGATAAATCAGCAATAGTTTGGCATATTTTTTATTAACATGGGCAAGTCTATGCTACAAAAATAGGTATTAAGCCTTTATCTGTTCATTTGTCAAAATCACCCACATACATGTATATGAGACCAGTTTACATTATATAGACTCCTCCTTGTTTATAACCTACCTTCCTATCCTCTTTGTTTCAGGTGGAACATAAGGTCAATACAAGATTCTGCCATTCCTATCTGTTCTTTGCCTTTGTCTCAGTCTCTCCCCTAGTCAGCTGCAGATCTTTCAGTTCACCTTCCACAGTCCATTGCAATTTTGTTTTTGTTCTTCGGCGAGGTCTTTTCCCTTGGGGTGTCCATCTTAATGCTTCTTTAGTTATGCATTTCCCCTCCATTCTAAAAACATGCCCAAGCCATCTAAACCTTCTTTGGGTGATCTCTTTTATCTGTCATTTTCAATAAGTTTGAATTTGATATGGTGTTTGGCCAGAATATTTTACAGATTTTACAGTTTATAAACACTGCCAAAATGTCCCTGTCTGACTATAGTATGATTTCAGTAGTATTAATTCTCAAAATTTTTACCACATATCAATTCTTCTTAGCAATTACTTTATCAGTAACTGTTAAGTTTCAATATAAGTAAAATGATTTGTTTTTTAATGTGAGAGACTGAAACCCAAGTCACATGGTAAACAGCAACTTCTCTTTCAGCAGTACTTAAATTTTAGATTTCTATGTTTCCCCATACAAAAATATTGTTAATGTTAAATGGTTCCTAACTGTTTATTCAGGGTCATGGCCATGTGATTGTGTGGGTGTATTTGTGAATTGAGAGTTGTGATTTATTGTTATGTATTATATGGATAAGAATAAAAGTTATAATACTGAAATTCTGAATTTATTATAGATTTCTTACAGCATAGATATCACCAAGCACTGGGCTTTTATAAAGAAAGGCATGGGGTCCTTAAAATAGACCTTAGAAACCGATGCCTTTTGCAACGGTAAGCATGGCACATTAAAGAATCCTCCCTTCAAATGTCCCTGGGTGCACTGCACAATTCAAAATTTCTGCCACTTTTTCTATATCCGGTGACGTCTCGATATAAGTGGACTATTCTTGATTGGATATGAAACCCCAAATCAGTCAAACAACAATCAACCATCACCAAGTAGTATAGTAAAGTAAACTAGCAACATTACCGTTGTTTTAGCTCATCCCCATTCCCACTTGTTCGTGACCGATATCCCCCCCTCCCAGCATACCACACACCATATGCTGTACTCAATACCCGCCTTAACACATTTTTCACTATAGAATCGTATCATGTTAATTTTACCATTCTGTTATCTGGACTAAAACTTCGCTGATTTAACCTTTACCAAGATATGTAAATTGAAAACAGGGTCAAGAATTGGGAACGTTACAATCCAAATTTTCACTACTATACCACCTGTTAAATCTATTATATCTGTGAGAACCGTTTAATTATGTAGTTTTGGCCAAATCGGCATTTTTCTTTTTGAACACAATTTCAGGAAATATGTTTTTTGTTGCTGTATTTGTCCTGGCGTGTATCGTGCCTATACATGGAGCTGATATGCCGATAACAGTTAAACAGGAGTGGAATGGGGGATTCACGGGTGTATTTAATGTAGCACCAGATCATAACTATCACGGGTGGTGTGCCCATCTTGTGTTTGATAGACCGCTGAACACAATTGAGGTAAGTTAATGAATAAGAAGTAAGCCTACAAATCCAGGGTCTCTCACCGCTGTGAGTTCGAGTACCGATCAGACCACATGTGGGAAATTTTTTCTTGCCGTTGACTTTTACTGATTCTCCTGGTATCAGTATAATGTGACTGGGGGAGTGGAACTCTTGTAGTACTCTTGTCTGTGGCGTACTGACTCGGTGAGCTAGCACCTTAAAGTTGTCCTTAGTGCGCGCTAGTACAAGGCAGACCATACAACACGCTCGCACTTCACATGCATAAACGGAACTTGTTCATAGATTAATCTATAAAGATTAATAAAATAGTTCTCGTCGTGAAAGCTGCGACGTTAACCAACCAACAATTCAGGTAAACAATTATACATGCTGTAAAACCTGTCTATGAAGGCCACACAAGGGGGACCAGTAAATGGGGAGTTTATTGGCAGATGGGCCTGATATACAGGTTTAAATAATATGAATAATTAAGAGCAACTGGGATACAATTTTACTGGCTTTAAAAGCAGGTGGCCCTTTTATAGAGGGGGCCTTTAAGGTAGGTTTGACTGTATAATATTTTCTTTCATTTATCTACAGTACATACCTGTCGAAAGTTTAACACTGAATGGACGAAATGGAGCCTAAATTCGGATACTGAGGGGCCGGTATATGAATACCTAGTGTTAGAAAAGCTGCTGGACGATAGATTCCATCTGCCAAATATATATAGCAATAAGCTTCATATTCAACACTAACTCGTCAGCTAGTGTTTAACTTTCAACATGACTGTATTGTATGTTAAGTTAGGTAACCGACTTCCAAAATCTTCACATGTGCCGCCTCTTTTGGGTGGTTTCAGTATCGGCGTGCATCGACGCAGAACGGAATGAAGTGATCACGAAACGGCAAGATTATTTAACTTACACCAAAACGGTAAATTCTGCGATAGTGAAGGATACCGGAGTGACCCGGGAAAAACCAACCACTTCCGGAAAACGATTTGATACCACACAATGAGGAAAACATTATTTAACTGCATGATCTGCTTACTGTATTCTCTTTCAGATCATTCTGTTAGTGTTCTTACTCTCGCTGGCACATTGTCGATCTGAGAAGTAGTTTGTCGTCGATATCGAACTAAAATTATTTCGAGTATGTTAAACGGCCGTCCAGTACTGTAAATATAATATGTTATTTAAACCCCTGGGCAGATATCTCTGCTGGTGGCTGGTGTCCCGAGGATATCACAAACTCAGTAGGCAAGGATATATTAATTGTGTATTATTGTCAGAAATATACTATTGTCTAAATTTACTGCTAGTTAAAATTTGAAAGTCCTCAACAACTAAGGTATACTTCCTCTTGCAAAGTATTTCGTTAGCTGATTTAGGTAAAATATATTTTGGGTTTATTTTCAACATCTTGGAGAAAAAGGCTTTGGTTTCACAATTTTGATCCAAGCACTACTGATGAAGAATTGTATTCCAAAACGGCCGTCTAGTGCTGTAAAATTAAAACTAATATAATATGTAATCAAAAACAAACATACTAATCCAAGTTCGAATCACAATCCAGAAGCAAAGTAAAAACTTTGGAACTGACAAGTTAGGTTAGACACTTGAACTTCCACCAGGGAAGTAAGACCGGGTGCTCCAGAATGGTAAGCACCTCCTGTTTAGCTAGCTAAACCCGCCACGTGTGTAATCAAAATTGTGTGAAAGGAACATGGAACTATGAGACGTCAAATATATCCAGGGCAATGCTGGACACAGAGACATCAAACTTATCAACAATACTGTGATGACGGTCATAAAACTTTTTTAGAGCCTTGATAAGCCTAGGCTTGCAATATCCCTGAATCGCAATTTATTTGCAAGCAGCCTACTTCGTTGTACAAAGTCCCCGTAGTGGGTACAAGCTCTACCAAAGCGTATTAATTGGGAAACAAATACACCATAAGCAGGAGAAGCAGTATATTGCTGCATAAAAAGGAAAGTTGACAATAGAAAAATTGAAGTCATCAGGTTTGTCATAAAGTTTCAAATGTAGCCTTTTGTGTGAGTCATAATTCAGGTATAAGTCATAAATATGAAGCAGAACTTGAGGAATCAGTCGTGTCTTTTATTTCAAGCTCACTAGGATAGATGACATTTACATAGTCTCCAAATTTAGGATTGTTAAGAGACAGAACGTCATCTATATATCTGTATGTTGAGTTGAATGATTTGGCGACAGTTTTCTCTCCAGATTTAACAAGGTTCTGCATAAATTCTGTTTCATAAGAATAAAGAAACAAATCAGCAAGCAATGGTGCACAGTTTGTACCCATTGGTACATTTATTCTATACAATTTTAGCATTCAATGACATATAGAGGGGTGATATTAAAAACCCATGACGAATAACGAAATTTAAGTCATAAAACACCAAAAGTATGTTATCACCATTTGCTGCGCATAATATTTATTACATTAAGGTTGAGTGTAGTAATGATGTGTAATGCCCAGTCAAGATTATTTCATAGATGGCTAATCATTGGATGATGGAGGAAATCAGAGTAAGTCTATAAAACCACGTACCTTCGACAAGCAAACTGACAAAATTTCTCGCACTTTAATCTGCCCTAATGGTATACGAATTTATGCAGAGACAGGGGCTTTTATCTGTAAACGGGCCTTTTCTGAGATCACTTGGCACTTTTAGGTATAGAGTTACTCAGGCTCTCTTTATTATATTTCTTTTTACTATGTACAGATCTGGAAAGCCAAATTGGTTAAGACATGTAGTGGTAACAAGGAATTTCTGGCACAAAACATGGATTTTGATGTTGACCTGTCAAGTGGCTCAAGTATGGAGGTTGCTCTAGTAGGTCGCATGAATAATGGAGTTCAAACACCCAGTGGTCACGTGTTTTTATCACAGTCCTGTGGGGCGTGTGGCTCTAGCGGTAATACTGGCGGAGGTTCGACTGCTGGAGGTAATCCTGGACCCACTTCTGCTCCAAGTACCGATTCCCCGACCACCCACATTTCCGGTTCCGGGTCGGAGGTTACTCAAGGTCCAGTAAATACCGATTCTCCAGCCCAAAATACACAACCGCCTACAAATACAATTCAGCCATGTAAGTAAATTATAAATAAATAATTAAAAATTCAGAAAGATTTTTCCAACTTTAGCAACTTTATATCTGACAGCATATTGTTCCACTTTAATCAGTTTAAGTACCTTGAAGTGTTTTTTATTTACAAAGAATACTTTGTATTCTTTATCTTATTCTATTTATTTATTTATTTATTTATTTATTTATGACGCTAATGAAAGGCTACATTTGGAGCTGTATGACAAACGTGATGAAGTCCTATTGTCAACTTACCTTTTTTATGCAACAATATGCCCGCTTTCCTGCTTATGGGGCATTTCTTTCCAAATTATTACGCTATGGGAACTTTTACAACGAATGATGCTGGTTACGAATAAATTGTTGACCCAGGCCGGGTTATTGCAAGACTAGGTTTATCAGGGACCTCAACAAGTTTAATGGCCGTCATCACAATATTGCTGATAAGTATCCAAAACTACCATGGATATATTTGACGTTCTATATTTTTGTGTTCCTTTCATTCCCAATTTTTTTTAACACTAGTGGTTCGGAGATAAAAACCCTTCCGAAGCACCCGGTCTCACCTGTCTGGTGGAAGGTCGCCTGTTTAACCTAATTTACAAGCTTCAAAATTATTACTTTGCTCATTTGGGATTGTGGTTTGGACATGAATTAGTATGTTTCTTTTGGATTTATTTTTATTAATTAATTAATTAATTAATTAATTTATTTATTTATTTATTTATCTATTTATTTCATAAAAATACAACAGCATCTACCAAATATAATTATGGAGAAGCTTTAGGTTTGTCCATCTTATTTTACGATGCGCAAAGATCTGGGAGACTTCCGGCTAATAACCCTATTCCATGGCGAGGCGACTCCGCTGTCAACGACGGGGATAATGGGATAGATCTATCAGGCGGGTGGTATGATGGTAAGAAGCATTTTATTCTAATTGTGATATTTTTTCATTCTTACTAATACTTAAGAAATGACATTCTGCTCATGGTATTTCAAGGGGTAATGCAAGATAGTGTGTCGCGTGCCAAATTCGATGAAGGCATTACGCTTGAAATACCACGAGCAGAAATGTCATATTTACAATTCTTTCTTTTAAGAAATATTTTGATTTTTTAACCCCCTAGGGCTGTTTTTTCCATACTTGCTCATTTGAGATAGGATTTTAAGCAATGCGAGATCGGCGTTTCTCACATGACCACGTGACCCCCTGTGTAGGACATGACGCAATATTGCGGGAAAATTGATACACATCAAGGGTCATGACCCCAATTGTCTTTCATGGGAATTGCAATACAATTGCTTCTGTGTGTTTCATCGAAGACAGGTACAGACATATCGTAAATATTAAGTACTAGGATTAAGATATTAGATACTGTTAAAGCTTATCATAATTATTCTCCTTTCATTTATTTGTATACTGTATAGCCCACAGTCAATTTTAGCATTTGCATAAATATGTCAGAAAAAGTTATGAAATGTTGTTGAAGAGTGTCATTTTCCAAGTCCTTAAACTGTCATTTTACTTAACATATACACAATTTTATGAATATCTTATTTCTGTGCGGCTTACCCATTACCCGGCCTGGTATCATTCAAGGCTTAAAACTTGATATGTATTGGTTGATCCTTCGCCATGCATTTAAGGATTTTAGGTCGAAACCTTAAAAACCGACTTCCTTATATTACGGTAGGATAACGAGTTCTCGTTACATAATACTATCAGTACATAACTATGGAAAGCCCCAATCACTTTTATTACATAATTCACATTATTAGTACCTAATTTTACATTGTGAGAACATAATAAAATTATCGACTAATAATTAAAAAATTCCTAATTTAGTTGTGATAATGTGCGCCGTAATCACATTTATGCACATAAAGTGCATTATGTATACATAATGCGAATTATGTAGTTAATGTGATTGGGCCCTTCCATATATATATAATGCACTTTATGGGAATAAAAGTGATTATAGGGCACATTATCAAAACTAAATTATTATCAATTGATAATTTTATTAAGTCTCATAATGTGAATTAATTTTATTAGTACTCATAATGACGCTGATAAAAGTGATTGGGGCTTTCTATAACTGCACCTTCACATAAAATATATAAATGAAATTTTCTTGACTTGAACCTTGAACACCAATTATTAATTAATCAAAAATATATTTGGTATAACGGTATAGTATTTGATGTAAAAACCTAAACAAATTCCTTCGATTTTTTTTAATTTTCATTATTTTTTTTATTTTGTCCTACCACGCTTTAAATCAATACTTTTTTAATTTTAGCTGGGGACCATGTAAAATTTAACCTTCCTATGTCGTCTGCTTCTACAATATTGTTATGGGGGTTAGAAAAATGGAAGGACGCTTACGAAGCGGCTGGACAGCTTGATATGATGTACGACATGATAAGATGGCCGCTAGAGTACTTCCTGAAGTGTTGGAGACCTGCGCAGAATGAATATTACGTACAGGTATACACCTATGAGAGAGAGAGAGAGAGAGAGATGGACTTTGGTCTTATGGTATGAAGATCTTAATAAATAAATAAATAATACTAATACTAATACATTTTTAACTCACAATCCTTAAGCCAAGTTAAAAATTGAAAATTTGACTTATTAAGTTAAGCATGTGAACTTCCACCAGGGTATTGAGGGCGAGTGCTCCGGAAGGGCAAGTACCCGGCCTGTGTAGGTATCTACACCCGTGTAATCAAAATTGGCAATGAAAGAAACACTGAACTATGGGACCTCAAGTATACCCATTGTGATTTATGGATACAGAGAAATCATACCTATAGGTAAACAACTTTGACCTGTCCGCTTGACCTTTCATTTAAATATTTATTACGGACCAAGTATAGCTATGTATAGGGAGCAAAAGGTGTTTATATTGTATACATCATGAGATATACTCACCTCATAGAATACACCTGTGCTTTGTGTATGTATTAACTTGGATCTTAACGCTACCCATTTTTTGGTTGGACCCTCCTATATGAATATTCCTAATGAAAGGTCAAACGGACAGGTCAATGTTGTTTACCTATATCAACATTATTGTGATGACGGCCATAAAGCTTTTTGAGGACATTGATAAGCCTAGGCTTGCGATATTCCTAGGTCAACAATTTATTTGTAATCAGCATTTAGAACACTGAATAATTGGCGTATCTATACTTCCATAACAAAATAAAAAATAATTTCATTTCTTATAATTCAATTTTTAGAATTTTTTAACCACAAAACAACAAGTTAAACAACAATGTAGCCGTAGCAAGTAAAAAATTCAACGCTAAGGTTTAGGAGTTCAAATGCCTCTGTAGGCTATCCATAATAAAATGACGTCACTCAAAACTAATCCTTTCATGCAAACGTAACAGAAAAAAACCTGACCAATCAAATCGGTTTTAACAAATGAAAATTGAATTATTGAGATACAGATATAAAAACCGAAAAATACCAACACTAAGTACTGTTTGTCAAAATGCCAAAATTACAAAGTCTTTTCGCACCAAATTAGGACCATTTGTTAAAATATTAGTGTATCTATAGCATGGAGAGTAAAATACATGTAATACCTTTATATTAAATGATGTCGAGCTAAATGAAATATTTTAACACTTCACAATAAACAGGGTTAACACGAAGCGCCAAACACCGGCATAAGAACACAAAACTACATAATGATGCAGGCATACACATTTTTCTTTTTCCACTTGATCATTATTTCAATACCAACATAATAATTATATGTACAATGTATTTAGGTTGGCGATGGACAGACAGATCATTCCTATTGGGGTCGACCGGAAGATATGCACATGTGGCGACCAGCCTATAAAGTAACTCCTAGTCGCCCCGGAAGTGACGTAGCTGGAGAAACTGCTGCTTCCCTTGCCGCTGGATCGATAGTTTTTAAAACAAAGGGTGGGTAGGCAGTTTCCTCGTGTACTGTAAACGTATTTAATTTCGCGTAAAGGACATTTAGACATATCCACGTGGTTGAATTTTCGCGCTTTTGAAATATGCACTATAATACAATAAGCATAATATATTTTTCGCTGGGTATTAATTTTCGCGCAAAAGAAACGACCGCGGAATAAGCGAAAATTAGTACACCGCGAAAATAAATACGTTTACATTAATACCATCTGCATTATAACAAAGACACGTTTGTTGAAATTAAGGAAATGTAAATATATTAAAAGGGGAGTAAATCTGGTTCTCGTTCCATTTTCACAATCTTTTTTTAAACTATGATTTTCCTTAACTTAAACTTGACAACATTAAACGTATGCACAAAATAAGAATACAGATGTAATGAGCCTAGTGTGATCTTCAAAATGAGGTCTTAAATATAGGAATGTCTTGAAAACTAACAAAATTATTCGAGATTTTTAAATTTGCAAGGTTTGAGTTAACGAATATCTTAGTTAAATATGATTGTGAAACTGGAACCTGGTAATTAATGCTTCTTGAGTTTAGTGAGTTTGTTATTGATATTGAAAATAGTCATCATACTTCAAACAGAATGTTTTAATTGTAGATAATTTAAATCACTTCCGACAGTAGTTATATAATTTTTGATATACGTTTCGAATGTTTTTGGATATAACATTATCTCTTGGGATTTTATAATACTAGTAACAGATTGGCATAGGGTCTCAGATCAGCGATGATGGTAAGAGATTTGAATTACTTATTAATTTAAGATTCTGGACCATATAAATGTCTTTCAGAACCGTTTTATAATGTATTAGAATATAAATTGGGTTTATTTTGTTCTATGATTACTGTATATATTGATTTGCTCTTAAGTCATTTTCCATTATTATAAAAGCGACTGACTCATTTTTGAACAGTTGCCACCATATTGTTTTATTTCCATTACAGATCCAGCATTTTCTGCTAAGTTGCTAGAGGCCGCTAAAGGTCTGTATAAATTTGCCAAAGATTATAGAGGGCGTTACTCAGACAGTGTCCCACAGGCTAAAGCATACTATGGGTATGTCTTTTGGTATACTATTTTTATCATGTTTTAATGCTATGCTATTTCATTGGCTTATGCGCACATAGTTTCTTGATAATCCTTGGGCTAGGTCGTCAAAGTTCTAATAAACAGTTAGTTAGCGAAAATTAAGAACTATTGATGTTATCAAAAAAGTAATTAAATTAAAAACTTCAAAACTTTATGCTTATAACAAGCATATGTTTTATTTAAAAATTAAACCAAAAACAACGACTGGAAAGACTACATGTGAAACTGTATGGCAAATGCGATGACGTCTATTTTTCAATTGTGAACTTTCCTTTTGTATGCAGTAATATACTTGCCTCCCCTGCTTATGGTGTATTTGTACCACAATGAGAACGCTATGGTAGAGCTTGTTCCCATACCGGGAACTTTATACAGCGAGGCAAAATGCTTTTAAAATAAATTGTTAACCCAGGGTTATTGCAAGCCTAGACTTATCAAGGCTCTCAAAAAGTTTTATTGTCGTCATCACAGTATTGTTTATAAGTACGATGTCTCTGTGTCCAGGATTGCCCTGGGTGTATTTGACGTACCGTCTTTCCAAAACTGTCCAAGTGACTGATGGTCGATAGTTACTGTCCGCAAATCTGCCAAGAGATAGCAAATAGTCGTCGAAGGTCGAGATGATTTGCAAATTCAACACTTATTCGTTATCTTCTTTTTGTTAATGCCTGTGAGGAACAAACTTGTAAAGTTATTTTGAAGAGGTTTTGATGATTAATCTATTTTTAGATCTAACAAAGTAACAGATGAATTATGTGAAGGAGCTGCTTGGCTACATAAAGCTACTGGTGACAACATGTATCTGAATGATGCGAAATCGTTCTACCAGCCAGGGGTACCTTGGGCTCTTAACTGGGGTGACAAAGAGATAGCTTGTCAGGTATATATCCGGAATTTACTAGTCAAGGAAACATTGGGCTCTTAACCGGAGTTCCATTAAACGAAATCGTTTTTTATCAGCAAGGGGTACCTTGAGCGCCTCTTAACTGGGGCGGCAAAGAATTAGCCTCTCATGTCAGGTAATGTTTAAATGGAAACAGTCTGCACATTTGCTGACAGGTAACATTAAACTCCTGCAGTCATTATAAATCGGTTGTCATTTTGAAAGTTTTATCAATACTGATTCCTTAATATTTGATGCTGATAATCTGGAGGTTTGTCTATGAATCATCATTATACATTTGAATGCCGTGAATGTCTTTTAGGTTCATAAATGCAACAGAGCTTGATTATCAAACGTGTATGGCTGGTTTACATATATGTAACTTGCTAGGAGGACAATTTAAATACAACAACTTTATTTATATAAAGCACTAGAGTCATTTTCAAATTTAAGCAACTGACGACATTGTCTGATATGAACAACTGGCGCCAACCGATTTCGTTTGTTTAGTTCTTTGTTGCCTTTTCTGTTGTCAAGTTTATATTTTTTGTTCCAAATGTCTTTCTTTTATTGAATATATGAGAAATTGCATGTCCAAAAATTGTTTTTTAAAAAGCAGGCCCTTACGTCCCAGAGCCGACCTCGCTTTCCTTAAAGAAGTCCATGTCTTTGACTTAATTTGCCAGCTTCAAAGCTTTCACTTTGCTTTGTAGTGTGATTTGGACATGGATAGGCATGTTTGTGGTTTTTTTATTTTCATTTTCTAACATATTTTACAAAAATTATTAGTACACCATTCACACGCTCATACATACAGACATGTTTGTTTTTGTTTTCGATTGCATATGCATTTGTTGTGTTTAAATTAGTAAGTCTTTTAATTTTGTCATTTGTAGATGCTTCTTTACGAAATCACAAAAGAGGATAAATATAAAAACGATGTCAATGCGTTTGTCCGTTCGTACATGCCTGGTGGAAGTGTAGGTTACACACCTTGTGGTCTTGTATTCGCCAATGATTGGGGATCACTTAGATATGCTGGTAAATATATATAGATGATACTAGTATTCCAAGGGCGGGTGGTTTATTAATATGTAGTGTATTTATGTCAGGAAAATAAGTGGAAGGCAGTTGGAAGAAACCAAATTTATCATTTATTAAAGAATATAAGCTCTACAATGCATCTGTTTTAAATTGATATAATGCATTATTTATTAAATTTCTCAAAATGTCCTTTCCGTCATACTGTCATTAAATACAATTCCCATAATCATTATTAGTATAATATACACTCCAATCTGCCTTTAATGCCACTTCTATATTTGGACCACCTGCTCATAAAGGCCAATAGAATTGTTCTTAATTCATATAATTTTAACCTGTTATTAAGGTCACTTTTACTAGTTCCCTTTGATGGCCTTTATAGACAGGTTTGACTACTTTTTGTGTCAAAAATTATATTTTACCTGTAAAGATAACTGTTAGTTGTTCTTCTGCTTAAACAGAAACGGCGTACCACTTAATTAATCCAATAGTTGCAATAATGGCACCCATGAACGTTACAAATGGAAAGAAAAACTATAATATATTACTGTCCTCAGTTATCTCCATTCCTTTGCATGACTTCTTTTGATTGCGCATAAATTACGTGCATTTAGCCATATGACTACTATAAGCATCTTTAATATAATTACTTTATCGAAAATGATTCTAATCAAGATCAGCTATAACAACATTTTCCGCCAATGTTGCCATAATGTTTCCAAAACAAAAGAATGCCAAGAAAGGAAAATAACTGGAATTTTGTGTTCATTATTTTAGGTAATGCTGCTTTCGTTGCCTTACTGGCTGTACAGAATGGAATTGGTGGTGATGATTACAAAACATGGGCTATATCACAGATCGACTACATACTCGGGGATAATAACCGACATATGAGTTACGAAATCGGATTTGGATCTTATTATCCAACTCATCCGCATCATCGATCTAGGTACATACCCCATCCCCCCACACACACACAGAGAGAGAGAGAGAGAGAGAGAGAGACGCATATGACCTATGGTGTAAAAGTACAGTAATACCGTTGATGTAGTAGTTGTAAAGGAAAGAGAGAGAGAGAGAGAGAGAGAGGAGTAAGAATACTCGAGAATTTAAGTTTATAAAAGAAATAGACACTCAAGACAAGAAAAGAAGCAGACAATTAAACAATGCTTAGTGGTTTGGATTTAATACTTACATTCTTTAGCAGGAACAAAACTAGGCTTCCCTTTTTACAACCACGAATCATAGCTTGAATAAGATAGAGAAAATGTACTTAGTTGAAGACAGCTGGTTAAGAAATATTGTTTGAGTAAGCCCAACCAGTAACAGTTACAATTGGATTAAGACATTTTTTAATAAAATTTTAGTCAATTCAACAATTTTTGAAACTTTCTTACAGTCAAGCTGAATTGAAAAATTAAATAAAATCTTTAGTAACAAAAGGTAGAACATACATCACGACGAAAACTTAATTTTATTGATAATAGAGCATGATATTGAGCCTAACACTTGATTTTTAGTTCATCTAGTCATGCCTTGCTGAAAGGAGGTTTAGTTGGAGGACCGGATAAGAACGACCATTATGAAGACAGACAAGACGACTATCAGAAGAATGAAGTAGCTTGTGATTATAATGCCGGATTCCAGTCCGCTCTTGCCGGTTCGTATTTTATTATTCACCAGTTATGAAATGCGTATTTCAATATTAAAGTCACAAATGTTTCCGATTATTTTGACCATTGACTGTAAAAAAAAGTTATTAATCAATTGACCCAGTTGATATATTTGTAAGCATCATTAGAAGTGTCGGACGTTTAAACCGACAACACCCAGCTTTAAGATCAGAATGAAAATGTTGAGACTGGTCCGCATCTTACATGTATTTTGTTATTAGCGATAGTCCAAGATACTCTTAATGTGTATGTCCAGTTAGTGGCATTATATATATGCTTGCAAGTTTTATACTAATAAAAAAAATAATATACATGTAGTAAAATATTTAGAAAAAGGCGTATTTATTAGTAAAATATTCTACCGTATTCGATTCACTTATTATGAAGCTGTTATAACAACCAACTAGATGAATAACTCCAATCAAATTGGAAATCCAATTCTAATTTTTAGTTATGTTTATAGTTTTGGATAACCAAACATATCTGTAGCATCCTTATTTATTATTTTATCATTATAATTTTGTGTTTCATATTTATTTCAATGATATACATTATTTCCATTTATAAAGTAACGAAGCATTTCCAATGCACACACACACACACACACACACACACACACACACTGTATTGTCCAACCTGCCTTAAAGGCCACATCTATATAAGTATTATAAGTATATGAGAGGCACTTGCTGATAGAGGACAGTATAATTGTACCCCAACCATTCGTATAACATAAACCTGTATATAAAGACCACATTCCCATAAAGGCCACTTTTACTGGTTTCCTTGATTGGACTTTATAGACAGGTGTGACTATATATATACTATTTTCTGTTAATTTATTTTAGGTTTAGTTCATTTTGCTCATAACGGACAACTTCCAGTAGCACCACCGTCAAAGTGTTAACAGAATTGGTTTTAAGTCATAAATAAATTGAAATTTGGTTTGATTTTTGTTTTGTTATTTTTCTGTTGCATTGTTCATCAGATATTATGCAAGTGTTAAATTTGCAGCACTAGACGACCGTTTCTGAATATTATACTGGACTAAAATTGTAAAACCAAAATTTTTCAAGCGGTTGAAAAACATATATTTTTATACTTTAGTTTGAGAATTTTCAGTTTTTACCAAGCAGCAAATTAGAAAATAGTATATTTTTTGACAATACAAAAGTATTGCCTACTGCGTTCTCAGGAATGCTTAGTCCACCATTAAAGATACCGACCCAGTGGTTGAAGTTACGTTGAAATTACATTATGCTAACGATATGAATTTTAAAAAAAATCCATTTCTGATTTGGTTTTTTTTCTTGTCGCATTTGTTTCTTTTACCTACCCATGGTTTAAATTTATATATTTAACTGTGTTTGCCAGTTGTCAAAGTTTTTGGTATTTGGACCAGAACTTTTATAACTGTTTGAATTTTTGGTTACTTTGGATTTAGTTAAATACAAGTTTTTTCAATTGTTAATTGTATTTCTAAATTGCAATGACAGACAACTTCTTAAAAATAGCTGAAGAATGTGTTAATAATATACAGAAAAAATGGGATGTAACCAGTGGAGGAACATTGTCCCTTTACTGTCGATGCAAGAAGGAACAGTAATCACGACTCCCCTTCCCTACCTCGGATGGGTCACTTATCATCTATCATTCTCTGTGATTTTGTATTGGTGTTATTCTATATTAGGTAAATGACAGGTACTATTCGTTTTCTGTACGTAATTAGAACGTAGAATATACGATTTAATATCGTTTGTTCTACGTATGCTATATTAAATAGGAAAACGACATTGACCTGTCCACTTGAACTTTCATAGAGGAGGATCCGCCAAATACATGGGTAGTCTTAGCATTCGCTGTTTATATAAACGTCATGCAGTGTCTACTCTTTAAAAATAGCGTTTACACGTTTTGTAAACGAAATAAATATCTTTGTCTCCTATACATAAATGTACCCGCCATTAAAATTTTAAAAATAAAGGTCAGGCCCCAGTTTCACAATCATTCCTTAACTAAGATTTTCCTTAACTTAAATTTAAAAAATTTTGGTAATCTCTTTTTGGAACTACTGGTGAATATTTTTGTCAAAACTAAATGCAAATGTTTTATCTAGAAAAGATCTTAAAAATGTCACCTTAAATTCCTGAATATCTTGAAAATTAACAAAACTATAAAGATTTGAAATTTTGCAAAAGTTAAGTTAAGGAAAATCTTAGCTAAGGAATGATTGTGAAACTGGGGCCTGATGATATATACAGGCAAATACCTTTTATACTATTCATTTTTTAATTTTGTTTTATTTATAAAATAGAAATGCAATGAAAACAAAAATATATGTTTTAATAATTGTTTGTTGCTACAAAAACATACCAGTTGTTGTTGGTTTATTTTTTTATCACTGAAATAGTTATAATTTTTACATGTGATTATGTAATTACATGTATTTATGGACCACTTATCATATACACACTTAAGTCGGGCAGTTTGGACCTCAAACTACTAGACACAATATAGTATTGTAATCGTCCAAAGTCAGAATCAGAAATATGTCTGTCATTTTCTTGTCGAGATTGTTTCTTTTAGCAGCCTCATTTCCCTGGCGGAGGTTAACAGGCTAATCTTAATTTTCCAGTTTTAAAATTTTTTACATTGCTTTGGGATTGTGATTTAGACATAAATTGATTATTATTTTATTGGTTACATGTTTGTTTCAATTGCTCAAAATTGTTTCTAATTCTAAAAGGGGGGTGCTTAACCTTCCAGAAAGCCCGTCCTCACTTCCCTAGTGGAAGTTTACGTGTTTAACCTAACTCGCCAGTTTCAAAGTTTTTGCTTTACTGCTGGATTGTGATTGAGTCATGGATTGGTATATTTGTTTCTGATTTCAATTACAATCGGCATTTTAGAAATATTTACAAAATTATTGTAAGTAGAGATACATTGATAATATACAGAAAAAATGGGATGTACTACCAGTGGAGGAACATTGTCCCCTTACTGTCGATACACGAAGGAACAGTGATCACGACTCCCCTCACCTCGGATGGGTCTTTTACAGTTCTCTGTGAGTTGGTATTAGTGTTATTCTATATTAGGTAAATGACAGATACTGTTCGTTTTCTGTACGTAATTATAACCTCGAATACACGATTTAAAATCGTTTGCCCTACGTATGTTATCTCAACATAAGAAAACAACAATGACCTAACCGCATGACCTTTCGTTTAGGATGATGTACCTAATATATAGATAATCTTGGGATTCGCTGGTAATACGTGTACAATACATATGTTTAATCTTCCACGTTATCTAGACGAAACCTTTTATATACATATACTTGGCCATAATTTATATTCAAATTAAAGATCAAGGAGACAGGTCAAAGTTGTTTACCCATACTATCTTTATACCGAACGTCAGATAACGTATTTAATATCGTATACTATACGTATTGCAAAAAGGTATATATAAAGAGAAGCAACTCATGGTATTGACGACACATCAAGGTAAGATTATACATTCATTAAATGATGGATACCGAGGAAAGTATTGTTGAAATTGTTGATGTCATCGAAAGAAGAAGATCGATGTCAGTTTCCTCAACTTCGTCGTCGAGTTCGTCGTCGTCAAGTTCAAGTAGCGATTCGTCAAACTGTGATCATTACAGAAATGGACATAGGCGTAGAATGAAGCGTGGACATTTTGGTGACAACAGACGACATCGCAGTCATAGCAGACGACGGAAACACCATCATAAAGGGAAAAACAAAATCAAGAAATTGAAGAAGAAACAAAAGTTACAACATAAACAAAGTGTAAAAAACACGAAACTGGGTAAAATAATTAAGATAAATTTGAAAGAATTCTTGAGGGATGAAGTTGTTGTTTCGGTGAGTGGACAGACTTTGAATATAACCGCAAAACACAACTTGAGGGATACTACCGAACACGAGGTGAGACATAGTTATCAGTTAGCGGAGGGTACGGATGTGAAAAATGTGTCAAGTCAGTGGAAGGATAACGGGAAGTTAAGTGTGTTCATACCAAAGTGTTCTACTGGTGAACCATTTCCGCAGTGAAGGTGATATCAGAGAAACGAAATATTTCAACCAATTCAATAACAGTTTAAAACAATGCGCGGTACTTGCTTTATGTTTGAGTTAGATGGAAGCATGATGGAGGAAAGTCGGACTATGTTGGAACAAAATTGGAGATTATAGCGTGTTGATTTAGAAGTGAGTAACAGTTGCATTTGGAATTTCTTGCTGTTGATTTAGTTCTTCGATCCACATCAGCATTTGTATTTGACACCGACGGAGATAGGTGAACAACATGGCCGTAACGCCAATTTGAAGCTAAGTACTTTTACATGTGGTTAAGACTCGCAAATTGTGACCTGTACATAATTAATGTCTTTCTTGAGTTTTGTGTTTTGTGTATGATTTACTAGTATAATGTAAATATTATGAACATTAGCACTATGATTTATTTTATTCCAGGAACTTTAATTTAATTACGTTTTTTATACTTTCGAAATCATTAATTTCCGTGGTGTCGAATTCAATTTCCGTGGTCCTAAGAAAATGCCATTTTGAGGGTTTAAAAACTTATCATTTGTATTCACTGTGTAAAGTAATATAAGTTTGTTATGTATAATTTCCAGGCTGGCCAATCAAATTTATTTATTTGTCGAGATCGGTTCATTTTTAGTGCACACGGTTGCCATTTAAGTAATTTTTTTATCGTTTTAATATACAATTCCCATATAACAACTTGATTTTTAGTACTTTTAATTAAAAAACCAGTCAAAATGAGAAAATCCGTTTAATTTGACCTTTTCATTTTATACGTCCGTTTAACCGGTGTATGGTACAATTCCGTCAAAAACGAATAAATCCCTCGAATTGATCGGCCTGAATTTCGTTTACATTTGAAATCGCTATTTGAGACGTCACGAAAATTTATGTTTTTACAGCAAAAATGTATATATATATATATATATATATATATATATATATATATATATATGTGTGTGTGTGTGTGTGTGTGTGTTGTAATTATCATATATTGTATGAAACATAATCCAAATATTGGTCGTTCATAGTTTACATGTACAACTACCGCGCTATATAAGAAAAAAATTAATGCTTTATTTTTCAAATGTATAAAGATATTGTATATGCCATTGTATGTAAATAAGTGTAAAAAAGGTGTGCAATTTTAATCATTTTGTATCTCGTCACTGAGGTTCACAACATGTTCATGTTTACTTTTTCATTGGGTTTAATCACATTATTTGCTTATGAATACACAACACATGTGACATCATTCGTTGTGGCTGTTCCAGTAACTGGACATACATCACGTATAAGCGGCGGCTTTAAGGGTTAGAAAAATAACTCAAATGTAAATATAACCATTAAACTGTCTAGAAATAGCACTTTTAGTGTTGTAATTGCCTTCGTTTTGCAAAGCAACTATCATTACGCGCTTACTAGCGCACATTATTCAGTTTTTTTTGCATAGCAATGGAAGTTGTCCATTTCTAAACCGTTCAATGGTTATGCAGTGCCAGTGTTATCATTTGATTGAAAGCACGTTACAACTAATATATTTTTTTGTATTTTTTTAAGTGTTTCGTAAGCCAAAGTGGCTGGTGATTTAGCTTAATCTGTACATTTAAGTGTTTTTAGTTGTTATCTACATGTGTGACACTTTCATATAGTATTGTAGTAGTACTTAATAGTAGAAGTAGTAGTAGTACATGTAATTGTGATAATATACAATTATGGACTTTTTAGTGGTTGTATATGGTGTGATATTCACCGGAAAAATAAATATTGATCGAGGCGACCGGAAAATCCGTGGCATATGACGTGAGATCCAATGGTCACGTGTTACCGTTTTAGCCAATCATAAAGATGGAATTTATTAATTATATAATAAATACCAATATTGTATGTTTGTTAATTATATAGTTTATATGCCGCCAATATTATAATGTTATGATGTTAAAAATTGTATAATTATAAACCGCCGTTTTATTTGTATTTATATTGTGTATTTAAATGTTGTTAATGTTATTAACAAATAAATTTAGTTAAGTTTAAAATATGATTCTTGTCATAATTTGATAGAATAAGGCCAAATGTATTCAGACTACCGGTCTGTCGAAAGTTTTAAACTAAGCTAACGAATTACTGTCGAATCTGACAATCTAATATATTGGGCCCCAGTCAGGATTCTTTCACTTACATCGAGACAGTCAGTTCTTGGAAGGTGAATGCAATCGAAGTACCCAGAGAAAACCAAAGAACTGAAAACAATTCTCACGGTATGAACTATCACAGCGAGATTTGAACCCATTCATTTAACTAAAGTGTTTCTTTGTCTTTTAAATATTAATATTGGAACCAAAACTGTTTATTGAATTTGTACTAAAAAGATACATATAATGGGTGGGGGACACATCAGTTTATTACGGCACAACATTTTAGGGGAACATATATATCTGTCTAAAACATATGGACATGCTGTCCGTCCCAAATCGGAGAACTGGAAGGGTTGTCAATGGTGATCGGTATGTGTGTGTTGTTTTCGTGTGTTTAGTCGCACTGACTGATGTAAATAAAATACCCATTTTCCGGTACGACATTCTTAATTATTGCCTTGTGAAAGACAAATGTGCATGTATTTTGTAATTACCAAGTTTCTATTGTCACTTGTCATATTCCTGGCCTCTAATGTTATTATTCTACAAGAAATGCAACGTGTCGTATGATATCGATCATCGTATTTCAGAGATAAACGGTTGTATTAATGTTAATTAGAGCAAGGGAAATAACTCTGTATACCTCGTGTAAACTTGTTTAAGTTAGAGTCAGTTCCCTTTGATTATAACTGACTGCATTGTGAAAGTTATCCTTTGGTGGTAGTGGTGGTGTTAATGGTGTTAACACCTAGTCAAGCTTCTTTCACTTATATCGAACCAAAAAGATAAAAGTGGAGGAAACGGGAGTACCTGGTGAAAATAATTGAACAAGCGAACTGGCAAACTTTTTTCAAGGAAACAATATAAAAATGTCATCTTGACTTCTGGTCTCTCAGTTTGTCAGGGCTATCCCTGTTCTCTCTGCTGGTTTAAATCGCCTAAATAAAACCAAAGTAATGAAATAGACAAAAGTAACGTAAGTAGCAAAAGAAAGAAAGAAAGAAAGAAAATTAACAAACACCCATCATGGAATATAGTCCGACTAATCAGACCACTAAACCCCCATTTTAATTTTTGACTTGTTGGAGGTTTGTGGTCTGACAGCTTCCATTATTGAATTTTTTGAATTTCTGGCGAAAACGGCAGAAACGAAAACACAAACCTCCAACAAGTCAAAAATTAAAATGGAGGGGTTTAGTGGTCTGATTAGTCGGACTACATGGAATAGACTTTAATACAGTGTGACTTCCGTGCTGGACCGTACCCATATCCACAGCAGGTCTCCAAGGTGCACAGCCTCTAGTCGATAGAACAATGTAGGTAAGGGAAGTCGGCAAATTAGATCCGTAACTTCGGGAAAACTGTTTGCATCGATATACTAGTGAGTAGAATAATGTTTATTTCGGTATAAAACATAATCTTCGACTCAGTACAGACCTGTCAGATGTTTAACACTGAGCTAACAAAAGGGAGTCGAAGATCGACTGTCGAGTGACCGAGATATTGATCGCTAGTGGTCGAAAGCTGTTGGTGGTATAGATAGAAGCTAGCTGTCATAAAACTACCGATAAAACTACCTAGTGTCTGATAATTAGCCGTCGATTCAGCACTAAATTGTCAGCTTATAGTTAAAATTTCGACAGGCTTGTACTGTATATACGTCCAGTATTGCACTAGCTATAGGTATGAGGTGGCAGAAATTTTTACCAATGCAGTGGGCTCAGATCAGGGTAATATGCAGGGAGGATTCTTTAAAGTGCCGCGGCTGCCGTGGCACAGTGATTCGTTTTTAGTGTCTCTTTAATAGAACCTTGCGACTTTCATTCCTAAATACCGAGTCTAATAAAAGTCTTGGTCAGACCCTGTCGGAGTTCGAACCTACAACCCCCACATACGAAGTGTGCACTTTGTCAACAGAGCTATCGAAGTGGTGCACTGTACAGTACATGGTCAACAGAATAATTATGAAACCTCATTGTTTAAGCTGACTCTATGTTTGCTAGTTGTCTAAAGCACCGGCGTATAAAACACAGTTTCCCTCACAACACACATGTCGCGCCTAATGGATACAACATCAGTCTACAAATTAAAGGTTTCTCACCGCTGTGTTTTTGAGTCCCGCTCAGACCACATATGGGAAAGTTAATTTTTCTTGCCGTTGACCTTTACTGGTTCACCCAGTGTCATGAATTTCCCTTGCCGTTGACCTTTACTGGTTTACCAGGTGTCAGTATAATGTCACTGGCGGAGTGGCGCGCTTGTCTGCGGAGTACTGACTCTGTGAGCTAGCACGTTAAAGTCGCCCCGAGTACGCGCTTGTACAAGGCAGACCATATAAAACACACTATCACTTCACTTGCATACACGAAATTGTTCATAGATTCATCTATAAATATAAATAAAGTTGTTATCGTCGCGAATAGCTGAAAATTGTTGATGCTACATTAAGCAACATTCAACAATCCTTACAACCTATAGCTGGGTTTGAATCCGATTACTTATTAGGAACAGATTCAATTGTGAGAACGTTTGTCACTTCATTTGCCAGAGGTTGTTGGTTTTCTCAGGGCACTCCTGTTTCCTCCACCATCCCTGATTTGATTGCCTCGATATAAGTGAAAGAATCTTGACTCGTGTAAAACATCATTACTCCACTCTAATCTGTTTAAATAAAAGTAAATAAATAAATGATTTGAACATAAAGCACTTTCATTCCAATCATATTTGTTTGCATCTATGACCATTACCTTTGAACCTATGACCTTCATTCGCATTAGGCCAATACCTACAATCTATTTCCTATCTATTTCCGTCTCGATATAAGTGAAATATTCTTGACTGGGGCGTATAACACCATTACTCAACTACTACTCGTGATAAACTTTCGACACGACTGTATTGTACTTTAAATACTGGTAGAGTCTATTTTTTTTAATTAAAATGAAACTTTTTTTTTTTACAAAATACCAAACGAAAAATGATATTTGTAGATTTATACACGATTATCAAAAATAGTTTTACATAAATCTTATATTAATTCTAGCTTTGTAATTTTAGACAGGTATTTCGTGTTAAATAAAAAAAAAAGATATTTGCGAAAAATTCAAAATGCCCCACGCCCATTTCAACTATCAAATTATCGGACATGTTTTCAATTTTAAACATTTATTTCATCAAAGAAACATGAGCGATTATTTTATCAGACAAGTCTTCATTTTTCTATTGTTCGGGTTTTTTTCAACTAAAAAATAAAGTTGATTAATTTTTATTTCAAAGTAAGAGAAATAAAAACATATGGAGACGTAGGAGGGCCAAATGAAAAATATTTTTGAAACAAAATACTGATCAGTAAGTCGTTCAGTCACCAATCCAGCTAATTCGTTCGAACGATTTACTAATTCCTGCGAAACGATTTAGCTTTAGTGCAGATCTGGCGAAAGTTAACACCTATCTAACGAAATGCGTCAAGGCTTTCCCAAACGGCCGACTATCAACAGCTGTCGAAATTCAGCTAACGAGTGGTCGAGATGGGCAACTGATTCGGCACTAATTTGTTGGCTTAGTGTTAAACTTTCGACAGGTCTGTACTGTAATTCGTTCGAACGGATATTTGCTTGTATTTTGGTCCTGTAAAGGTTCTTTTCAAAATCTTGAAAACAAGTTTTGGTTTCATAATTTTGGTCCAAGCACTACTGATGAAGAATTGTAATTCAAAACGATCGTCTAGTGCTGTAACATTAAAACGGGTATAATATGTAATTACATTGTACAGTCAAATCTGTCTATAAAGGTCACCCAAAGTAGCCTTTATGGGCAGGTGGCCTTTATACACAGGTTTAAATAACACGAATAAAGAACAATTGGGATACAATTCTACCGGCCTTTATAAGCAGGAATGAGGGAATTGTTTTCCGAAACGGCCGTCTGTTGCTGTAATATTAAAACTAGTACAATAATTATGTAATTTCGTTATTTGACCCTTCGACGCTGCCGTAAAAAACAAAAACTTAAAAGGCAGCGATATGAGTTTTAAATGACAGTCTTATGGATTAATACATTTATTTTCTTTTCAAATCGACATATTTCATTAAGTGTCTAATGGCTCGATTATTTTTTCTCTCTCATACACTCGATTTGTTTTCTATGACTAGATAATGTCATGTAAAATTTATTCTAGATATTTTTTAATGTAAATAAAAGAAAAATATTTGCGACTGATTTTTTTTTTTAATTTACAAAGGTTAATATAAAGGTAAATTGATCATTTTTCACAATTAAAGTTTTATATACACTGGTACACGTTAGGACTGAGTCACAGAAGTATGTCTATTATTACAAGTGTGTAATTAAAGGTTTACGGTGGTATAGTGGTCTAAAGCGGCTCACAGCGCCTTTTCGCCGCCTAGAATAGTTAGATCCTCGTGCCTCGTGTAAGAAGTTTTAAGATTGGGTCATTCAAAATAAGCCATCATACAAAAATATTATTATTACAGTCAAACCTGCCTATAAAGGCCACCCAAGAGAACGAGTAAAAATATACAGGTTCAAATAGTAAGTAAGTAAGTAATTTATTATAGTGACATGTGCATCAAATACAATAGTAAAGTATAATAAATAACATAAAGTAGCACCCGGCCCAAAGGACCTGTAAGTCACTCAAAAATATAAATCCATAGAACAATATTAACATATTATTAATGACTATTTACATATAATATGGACTTTCGAATATCGAAAGCTTTCAAAATGAATTTTGACGTTTGTCTGGGGAAATTAGTTAAGATTGTGTGTAACATTTCTGTATCTGAGTCGTTATTTGTGTATCCAAGATGTATTGATTGTAGAAACGTTTTTCTAATGTCATCATATGCTGGACAGTGAAGTAAGAAATGGGATTCACTTTCGATTTCATTCTTATCACAACACACGCATAATCGCTCATCTATAGACTCATTTCTGTACCGTCCAGTTTCAATTCGGAGTGGCAAAATACCGCAACGCAACTGCGCCATCATAGAACGTTCCCGTTTATCCAGTTTTTGTAATATATATTGTTCAGTGGTATAATTTGTTTTGTACGTTATATATGTTCGTAGCTTTGGTACTGTTGTACATTTTTCGCGCCATTCAGTTTCAATATAGTTATATAAATTATCACTAACGGTATCAAGATTACATACTTCGAAGTTTTCAAATGTCCGAGTTAATCCAATTTTATTAAATACGTCCTTCATTTCAAATAATATTGATAAAGAACTATTGGGATACAATTCTACTGGCCTTTGTAACCAGGTGGTCTTTATATAGAGGTGGTCTTTAAGGCAGGTTGGACTGTATTATTATTATTATTATTACTATAATTATTATTATTATTATTATTTTTTATATAAAGTTTGTCAGTTCGCTTGCCGAAGATTTTTTTCCGGACACTCCGCTTTCTTCCACTATCCAATCGGGACAGATCCTAGTGTGAGAAAGTTTGTCAGTTCGCCTGCCGACGATAGGCGTTCATTCTTAAGGCACTCCGGTTTTCTCCAGTATCTCCGATCTTGCTGCACTTACCAAATTTCTTTTCATATTTTCCACATATTTTTTGTTTTGTCGGTTATCTCAAGTTTGATGAAAATATCCCTACAAAATAACTCGAAAACAACACTGATCGTGATTCAGCGACGTTTACCGAAAACCACAATTTAAAACCACCAAACAAACTCAGTGATAAACGTGGTTTTCATCAAGTTTCATCGAACGTAAGGTAAAAGAGTTGTGGAGAGTGATGTGCTTAATAATGTTAGCCATTGTCATATAGTTCAAAATTGTTTGGAGTTTATACCAATCAGTAGCGTAGCATGCATATAGGCCAATAATCCTGTGCTTGCACATATTTTTTATATTTAAAAAAAATCCAATATGTCATTTGTCATTTTGTCAATTGTCATTTATAATATACACACGTCTTTCTGCATTGACAACCTGTGGACATAGAAAAAATCAAGCAAGAACAAAAAGGAAAAAAAACACTAGTTTTTTGTTCTTTATTTCAAATTTTCAGGGGAGCATACTCCCGGACCCTCCTCGCGTGAACGCACTGCCACCAGGCTTGCACACTAATATAATGTTTTCCTCGCTACGTCACTGCCAATATGTGTCTTGTTTCTGTCGATTACATTGAAGTTAGTTTGGTGGTTGTTCATAGTATTCGTCAAACCTCGCTAGGACGAAAAGTTACGGAATCTGCCGAATTGTTACGAGTGGTGTTCTTTCCCTTTTTATAGTAGTGGTTGTTCTATCCAGCGCCAAATAGTCCAAAGTTTCGAGTCTATCTCAATATGTGCCCTGTTTAGCTGGATCGGCAGTTGTTCGTGGATTTCAGAAAACCGTCGCTCAGTAGAACGAAATGTTACGGAATCGGCCGAGTTGTGAAGGGTGCTATACCTGGGACAAATGAATTTTATTAAACAGCAAAATTTCATAATTAATTCAATTACTGATTCAAACGGTGACCCAGCAATGTACAATGAACATTTGATTGTCATGTCGACTACTTTTGAATGTCTTATTTCAATTGCCATGTGCTACTTTCGAATACACTGTTTCGATTGTTATGTGCTACTTTTGAAAACATTATTTCGATTGCCATGTGCGACTTGCAATGCGGCATTATTTCATAAATATTTGAAAGTAGCACGTGACAGTACAGAAATTGATTGGGTGTTTCCTTATCAAAGGATTACACAAAACATTTTATTTACTTACAGACATGTCAAAAGTTTAACATAGATCTAAGGATCTTAGATTTAGTGCAGGTTTGACACCTCATCACGGTCCCTTGTCATCAGTCTATATTTCCGCAGTTGCTTTCTATCCCTCGGCCGTTTTTACTGTATTTACACAAATTCAGTGCACATGGAAAATTCAAGAATAAAGTCGTATTTTCCGACAAACTCACAAAAAATAGTCAAAACTTAATACAAAATATTAGTCAGGGAGCAGATCTCAAAAATGTGACACCCCCTAAACTTTTTTGTTAAAAGCAGGAAACATGGTGGATATTATTGCCCTATATGTACTTAGTTAGGCTAGGTATGTTTCCTCCTTGACTTTTTCCGTTTAATGGAAATATGGCTGCAAATCCAAGATGGCCGCCAAAAAAGATAATTTAAGTATAAAAATTTAATATCAAATCAACCACTCAACCTTTTTACTTGAAATTTGGTATTTGATCAATTAAATATTTATACTAATTTTTCATGAATACTTATTGGTTGTAAAATTCAATATGGCCGCTATTTTTAAGATGGCCGACTTATCATCGCGCTGCATTTTAAATCAAATACAACATACGATGTCATATTTTATTACATTAAACCAATGTATTGTATTTAATATATATGTATTTAGTTAGGCTAAGTATGTTTCCACCTTGACATTTTTCGTTTACTGAAAATATGGCTGCCAAATCCAAGATGGCCACCAAAAAAGAAAATTTTAAATAATAAAATTTAATAACAAATCAACCGCTTAACCGTTTGAGTTGAAATTTGGTATTTGATCAATTAAATATTTATACTAATATTTTATGAACAAACTATGGTTGTTAAATTCAATATGGCCGCCATTTTTAAGATGGCCGAATTATAATCATCACCCTGTCTTTTAAATCAAATACAACAAAGGATTGCATTGAATTGCCGCACGTGTGTGTGTGTATTACATATCATGTGAAAATATTATCAGTACAGCTCTTTAAATTTATTTTATGTAATTAAAACAACGAAGCTGAAACATTTTTCAAGTTTTCAATAAAGATAATTTGAATCAATTCAATAGCTATGACTTTTGACGTCAGCAATCAAAATAGTCATCTCGCTTATTAAAACATTCAAGGAGGTCCAACAGCAACATGATTAACATCCACGGGCACCTTGCAGCAATATATTCTATACGTATATCCCTTATACTTATTATATTAGTATGATCAGAATATAACATATTTCCCCGGTTCAAAAGTTCAACAGCTATAAATATAGGTTGAAAACAATCTTTTATTTCCAAAACATTAATTGTACAACAAAAATCAAGACCATAAAAACATCTGCATCTCTACAAAGGATAAGCGTCTGACCATTATCTGTTTCTTTGGCTCTTTTGGCACAAAGAACAATTCTTGTGCCTGCCTCTTTATAGTTTGCTCAAAGACCTGATTTACCTCGCCCTGTATTCGAGAATATAGTACATGTATTTGCATCCAAAAAACCCTAACCTAACCATCAACTGTTTGCCATACACCCTTTTTGTTTATCTCATTTGATATAAAACTAAAACAATCAGATTTACTCTTTATTCTCGCCCATATGTATATTGAATTATTCCAATTTTCAGCTTTCCATCTCTTTTCTGCAATACATGTATTATTCTTTAAATCGAATTATTCTTACCAGTTCTTACTGGTTTTATGTTCTATGATTGTGATTTGTGGATGGATTGTTGTGTTTGTTTTTGATTTATTTTTTTCTTGTCAGACTTTATAAAATGCTCAAAATATCAATCAAACAAAACATTTACCCTATCACTATTCCTTAAATGACACTTTTTGCTATCTGCAAATCAACAAAGTTGTCAAAGGTTTGTGCATTGGTACTTTCCGTATGCTGTTAACCAATGTCATACTCTCTATTATGGTACAAATCTGTATACCGTTTTTCAGAACATTTCTGAATGACATTATCAACCTGTGACTACATCAGATGTTTGTTGATTGGTCGTAAACTACCTGATGGTGTTACTTAGAATACAGTTACTTCTTTTTGTCCAGTATATCACTATCTCCATTACCTCTTCCTGCTTTCACTGACACCATGATATTATTTAGCTATTATTGTTTTGATTTTTGAAACTTCATAATGATACCGAAAAAGACCGGTACGATTATATATGGCATGGCATTGACTAACAGCATTGGAAAACCACAATATGCACTTTGAAGATTGTCTCGCAGCAACCACAAAGTATCGTTTTAGAAAAAAGTGTAAGAGTAGATTGTTTGCTTTTATAAAAGCTTAAACCAGACAAAAAGAATAAATTTAAATCAAACATATCAATGCATGTCAAAATCACAGTAAAATATTGAAACTTTCAAATTAAGTTAAACACAGGAGCACCCCACACTTTGTAGAATTAACGGAATTTGAACTTTTTGGCGCCACATATCCATGGTATTTTCGGATACAGAGCCACCATACTATATTGTGATGACAGCCATTAAACTTTATGAGGGCCTTCAAAAGCCAAGGCTTGCTTGCACTATCCCTACATCAACAATTCATTTGTTACCAGTTTGCACTAGTACCTGTACTGTTTAAAGAATGCAGAAGAGAGATGGAATTCCATTTTGTCTGAGAATTTGACCAATTTTATAAATACAGGAGAGGATAAGGCTTAACTGACTAGCTTTAAATCAAATGAGTTCTGCAAGGAAGTACAAGGCAAGGAGTCAGTGGTTAGTGGAGGGCTGCGAATTCAAAGGTACATTCTCGAGTACAGGGCAAGATACATCAAGTTTTTGTGCAAACCAAAAAATAGGCAGGCTCAAGACTTGTTCCTTATGCCGAGTGAGATGGATAGAATAACGGATAATGATCAGATGTTTATATTCTCTTGGTTTTGTTTCACAACTAAACAGTAAGGTTTAAGTGAGTACTACAAAAAAAAAAGAAACCGAAATTTCCATGAGTCAATAAGAAATATCAGAAGAAAAACATTTAGATAGTTGGTATTTGATCAACAGATAGTGATTGAGCTTCCAGCATGGGAAGTGTTCAAACAAATTACAGTTTGAAAACTTAACTGAAAGCTTATGAATATACGATAAAGTCGGTAATGCTGTTATCAAGTGTAAATTCTTTTGTTTGTAATCTATTACGAACAACCAACCCTCAACAAAAATCTTTATGAACTTCAGTCATATGTTCCGTCATTGGTACTTTACAAGATACGATCCGGTCATGCACATTAAACACATTAATTATCAGGAAATGGTTTAGAATCTATGTTTATTTCCTCAGTAAAAACTATCATTAACTCTTTTTAGCAGTTGGAAAATTGACCTTCAATATTTATGAATGTGGAATTGTTGAATCTTTGTGATGTTTGTGCAGCCTAATTATTGTGAAAAACACATTTTACTGCACAGTTGTGTGTTGATGTGAATCTTGCTATTGTAAAAGGTTTTAAAGGAGGCAGTTAACTAGCATATATATAAACAATTTCGATATATTGGTTTATTGTATTAAAACAAATTCAGCGTGGTGATTATAAGTCGGCCATATTGAATTTAACAACCATAGTTTTTTCATGAAATATTAGTATAAATATTTAATTGATCAAATACCAAATTTCAACTCAAAAGGTTAAGCGGTTGATTTGTTATTGAATTTTGTTTTAAAATGATCTTTTTTTGGTGGCCATCTTGGATTTGGCAGCCATATTTTCAGTAAACGAAAAAACTCAAGGGGAAATATACTTAGCCTAACTAAGTACATATATATTAAATACAATACATTGGTTTAATGTCATAAAATAATGAATCGTATGTTTTATTTGATTTAAAATGCAACGCGATGATTTTAAGTCAGACATCTTAAAAATGGCGGCCATATTGAATTTTACAACCAATATTTATTCATGAAAAATATTTAATTGATCAAATACCAAATTTCAAGTAAAAAGGTTAAGTGGTTGATTTGATATTGGATTTTTATACTTAAATTATCTTTTTTGGCGGCCATCTTGGATTGGCAGCCATATTTCCATTAAACGGAAAAAGTCAAGGTGGAAACATACCTAGCCTAACTAAGTACATATAGGGCAATAATATCCACCATGTTTCCTGCTTTTAACAAAAAAGTTTAGGGGGTCAATAAAGAGGCTACTTTTTTAGATCTGCCCCCTGACTATATACTGAACTAATATAATAGGAAAAAATATTTTTCATTCATAAAAAAGTGAACTTAAATCTGTACATATAGCAATATTTTAACTTTTTAACAAAACAACAAATATGACTATGTCAAAATTATCCCTTCTGTACCTTCTTACTTGGAACAACTATAAACGTTATGTCATGATTGGAATATTCATGATGATCACACCTGGAAAAAATCCGAACAACAATGACCTATCTGACTCTAAATGCCCTTATGTAACTTTTAATGAGACCCAATTTGTGTAAAAACTTGATCAAATTTCCAAAATTTTCGCAAAATTTCTCTATGTACAGGAGAACTAAACAATAATGTTTTTAATTAAAAATATAATTTGGTTAGGTCGGTGCATTTTAAATACATTTTATTAATAGTTTAATGGAAACATTTTCAATTAAAAGAGATAAATGATAAAAACCATGTGTACTCAATTTATGGAAATACAGTAGATCACTAGCTACACCGTGTATCCATAAATCGGACACTGGACAGACAGACAAGCTTCGACTCTCTTTTTTTGGCTCAGTGTTAAACCTTCGACCGGTCTGTACTGTATCTTAAGAAGTCGGTCTCCTGACTGCGTCATCGTCCTGGCGGTTGTTGACCACTCCAGTTTTAATATTTCTTATCATATTTTAAAGTCACGGATCAATATTAGACATTCATTTTGTCAATACTGGACAAGGTTAATGTGTATTCATTTAATCATTTAGAAAAGAATAAGTAAATAGCGACAAAGGAAGGTATTCCTACATACAGTACAGACCTGTCGAAAGTTTAACATTCAGCTAAGGAATTAGTGTCGAATTGTCAGGTATCTCTGTTACTCATTATCTATATCTTAGCAAGTGTTGTTTTCATCTCTTCAACTTCGTGGTCATTGGTCATCCACTATATCTCGACCACTCGTCAGCCTAGCTACGGACGTCTTTTCATTAGCTCAGTGTTAAACTTTCGGCGGGTCTGTACTGAAGGTATCGTATCTCTGTTAAAAAGAAAAATGATTATGAGAATAAAATGATAACTACATAAAATTATCTTTATACCTGACATTTTTATCTCCTAAAATACATGATTTTTAAATTAATTAAATCTGACAAGACTATTGTAGAGGTCGTAAGGAGTGGGGCATCGGTTGGATGTTCAGTACAGACCTGTCCAAAGTCTAACACTCAGCAAATAGGAATTAGTGCCTAATCGACATCTCATGTCTGTTGCCAGTTTCTCAATAGATTCTCACCTGGCCCCAGTTTCACAATCATTCCTTAGTTAAAATTCTCCTTTACTTAAATTTTGCAAATTTTGGTGATCCATTTTTGGAACTACTGATGAATATTTTTTTTCAAAACTGAATGCAGATATTGCAATCTAGAAGTTAATCTGAAAAATGACACGTTGAACTTCTGAATATCTTGAACATTTACAAAATTATAAAGATTTGAAATATTGCATTATTTAAGTTAAGGAAAATCTTAGCTAAGGAATGATTGTGAAATCGGGGCCAGCTTCTGTCCATCTCAGTATATTCTAACCATCTTCTGTCCATCACAGTAGATTCTTACCAGCTTCTGTCCATCTCAGTATATTCTCACCAGCTTCTGTCCATCTCAGTAGATTTCACCAGCTTCTGTCCATCTCTCGACATCTTTTTGACCACAAACTATTTATGTTTCGGTCACTCGACAGCCAACCTTTAGTCTTTTGTCATCTCAGAGTTAAACTTTTGACAGGTCTGTACTGTACTTAACGTTGGATTAACATTGTCCGCAGGCTGGAAGTACTGTAAACGTATTTATTTTCGCGGTGGACTAGTTTTCGCTTGTTTGCGGTCGTTTGTTTTGCGCGAAAATCAATACCAAGCGAAAATTATATAATGTTTATTGTGTTTAAGTGCATACTTTAAAATTGCGAAAATTTTACTACGCGAATATGTCTAAAATTCCTATCCCGCGAAAATAAATACACGCGAAATTAAATACGTTCACGGTAGTTAATAGAGATGGTGGTGGTGTTGAAATGTCTTCTGTTTTAAGACACAGTAAAAATTTCTTCTCTTCACAACAGCTCTGAAATGGTGGAGGAACCAGGGTGTTGAGAGAAAAACCCGGAGTGGGAACCTCGAACTAAAACCATCTAAAGCATCATTAGAATCTCAAAAATGGAAATTTGAATAAAAATACTTCTTTTTTATGATTTTCCCCAATTACACTAGGGACATCTAATTATAATGAGACATCGCTTTCCATGTATTATAGTTGTTTATATAGGCCAGATACAAACGTCTGTTTTTTGATGAAACAAAACTCGTGAATTTACGCCTCATCCATACATAATTTCTGTTTAAAGTACAAAAAACATCATATATGGTGACAGAGTATATTGTTTATCAACACAACATTTATTTGTTTGACAAATACTACACTGTAGGACATGACATTTCCCATAATTCTTTGTAAAGTATCCACTTCCCTTTAATGATAAATGGCCTTAGTTTCGTATGTGCACTCTAATCTTTTCACGTAAAAAGAGAGATAGAGTTCAAAGGTCATTAGAATGTACCGTTTATAATGCAGAAAATTTAAAATTCACGAATAAATTCTATTGTTAAGTGAAAAATCTGTCTGATGAAAAACGAAAGACGTATTTCTCATCTCGTGATAAATCTGAACACTCGAGATCTTGTAGAGTTATATCTGTCGCGGATGTTTTGACTTCGAAATCGTTTGAGGAAGAGGAGAGAGAGAGAGAGAGAGAGAGAGAGAGAGAGAAAGATGGTCTAGCTAGCAGGCATTGCACAAAAATCTTTGGCCATTTGTTTAAATAAATATCATTTGTATACGTAGATCAATCAAACACGTATACCGGTCCATGTTCAAATAACTATCCAAGAAATGAAATAAAAACCGTCAAATGCAGTTTAAAGGCCAGGGAAGTTAGACCTTGTCTTCCGGAAGGGAGATCTAGTTCTTTATTTTATTTTATTTTTAATTATTTTTATATGAAACTGTCTGATCTAAAATACTAATCAGAGAGAGAGAGAGAGAGAGAGAGAGAGAGGGGGGGCAAATAATTTTCTCACGTAGAACATTATTACTGAAAGAGTGTTGTCACGCAAAACTTTACATATTTTGGTTTTTCACTATTGTATCAATGGATTCATCATCTATTGTGATTGCTAATTCGTTTTATTTTCGTTTTATCTTTTCCAGTACATCATTTTAAATCTTTAAGAAATAAATAGATAATAGATCTGTCGAAATGCTAAAAATGCGGTATTTTTCTTTAAATTGTATGTTTTATGTAAACATTGTCACGATGCACATGGACGAACAGAATTAAAACAGATTTTGTCCAATTATCCAGGTGTAAGGGGTAATTTACCACCGTAATAAATAAGCCCATTATCAGTCGATTTTATCCACTTAAAGAAAATTTACGAGGAAATTTGAACTTTTCTCCAATTATTGTTTATGTCTATAATGTACAAAGGTTTATCTAAAGAGATTTATTTTTATTGTAAGATTGTCTTTTCAAAAAAGCTTCTTAAACTTTGATTATAAAACTGTTGATATTCTAGTTCAACTGTGTTTGCAGCCATAGTTGATCTAAAACGCTGTCGAATCGGTTTATGTGTAGAATTTGATTTTTTTCTGAAGAATGCTTTTTTAAAAAAAATCTACACATGACAACGGCTAGAATGCTTTAAAATCCCATTGTTTAAAAAACGTTCGAATCTTCTATAGCTATAAAAGGAGTTACCTACCCTTTCGGAGCACCCAGCCTCACTTCCCTGGTAGAAGTTTACGTATTGAACTTAACTTGAGAGTTTTCAAACTTTTTACTTTACTTTTAGGTTGTAAATTTGGACATAGTGTGGTATAAGTTTGTTTTTATATAGATTAACCGTGTCGTGAGCGTGTGTAGAATTTTGAATTTGCACATGGCAACCACATAACGGTATAAAACATAAAACTTTGGTTGTAAAATACAAGTCTCATTTGTCCAGCACTGAACGTACGATAATGTATTTTGTCGAGAAATTTGCGGATGCCTAAAAATGACTTCATTCAGTTAATGTAGTTTGCGAGCGTTCGAAACGTATAAAACGCATATATCGGTATGAAAATGAATGTATTTCGCCACGACATATGTACCGGATGCGACGACGAAGAACAATAATTTAACGCAGTTTTTTCAGTTTGTCTCATCGGGTCACATCTCAGTAAAACTTAAAAGTCTAACTTCACTTCAACATCAGAATTCCCATACTGATACCTTTTACAGTTTTGGCATTATGTTCCGGACAAAATTATGAGGGATGGATGGATACATGTAGATGGACAGACAAAGCGTCATTATATGCAATACCTTCAGAAATTGATTGATTTATTGAATGGAATTTTACAGCTCAGTCAAGTATATTTGACTTATATCGAGACGTCACCAGCTATAGTTGAAGTGGCAAAAAATTTACCTTTATAGTGCGCTTATGTCAATGTGACACGGGGCATCGGTTTTAAGGTCTCGCCCTAAGAAACCCTTGATATTCATTTCTAAATGCCGAGTGCTTGGTGAAAGAACTGTAACTACCTATTTTAAAGACTTGGTTTGATTCCGACCGAGCTTCGAGCCGCCCTTGACCTGCCGCATACGAAGCCAGAACTGAAGTTCTGTAGTAAGCTTCGAGAGTGGGAGCTTGACAAAACTAATGAGAGAACGTGTAAAAGCTTAACTTGACGAAGCTCAAAAGACCGGTAACAAGGTACGGAACCTACCTGCGAGCGAACGCTTAGCTAACATGAGCTGTCGTAGATTTAGTCAGACCAAAAGAAAATTTTACGAGTACATGTTAATATGCAGTAAATTTTCTCTTTTTTAATCGAAAACTGTAAGAAGTGAAAGCTATGGACAAAATTACACAGGTGTTTTACATAAACAAATTGAGAAATATGTTTCTTTAAAAGATTAGGTGCGAAAAACACGGAATTATAACAATGAGTTACGAGTAGAACAGCTGCTGTATTCATTCGGAACATTCCGGGGTTCTCTGTAAGAATGTGTGAAACATAAATAATTTGGATTAGATTGTAAATGTTTCTACAAGTTAATTAAGCACCTGTGACCTACACCATTAAGCTTTAGAAAATGTTTATTAAATATTAGTCTTAAAATTATAATCTTTGAGATATGGACACAAAATTGAACGAACTTACTTGTAATTCGATGTCATTAGTACCATGGTTCGTAAGGGAACCAATTAGGGCTGAAATGGGTTCACCAAATAGACCAATGCATGTACAAAATAAGAATTAGAATAGCAAAAGTCACAAATACACACATCCAGTATTACTCCAATGGAGTTTCTTAGACGGGAGTGAAATAGTAATAATAATAATCATTATCATCATCATCATCACCATCATCACCATCATCATCATCATCATCATCATCATCATCATCATCGTCACCATCACCATCATCATCATCATCATCATCATCATCATCACCATCATCATCATCATCATCATCATCATCATCGTCACCATCACCATCATCATCATCATCATCACCATCATCATCACCATCATCATCATCACCATCATCATCATCATCATCATCATCATCGTCACCATCACCATCATCATCATCATCATCATCATCATCACCATCATCATCATCATCATCATCATCATCGTCACCATCACCATCATCATCATCATCATCATCATCATCATCAAAGCAATACCATTATACCGGCCATAAGATCTCAACAATGCATTGGGCCAAACACGGGCCAATGAGTGAAACAGATGTTGCAATCCATGACCCTCAAAAAGTTTTATGGCTGTCATTAAAACATTGTTGATAAGTATGATGGTCCTGTATCCAAAATTATCTTGGATATTTCACGTCCCATAATTCAAGGACCCTTTATTGTCGTCATTTTGATTACACACGTGGCGATAGTAGCCAGCTAAACAGGAGTCACTTACCCTTCCAGAACACACGACCTCACTTTCCTGGTTTTAGGATTGTGATATGAATATGATTGGTATGTTTGTTTTTAAACCAACCTAACAATATGCTTATGTTTGTCCTATCAGAATTTGAGTTTAAAACCAAAGTGGGCCAATTTAGGGCTGAGAAATATTTTTAAACTTAGTCCCACATGTTTTGCCAACAATGGACCATTAAATACTGTTGGGCCAGCGTTGCCAGGTACTTATTCATTCCCATGACTATGAGTTTAGTTTACCACATCGGTATCCATTGATTTTGGCATCTGAGTGGATTGAACTAATATAAATCCTATGACATAACATACAGTCCAGCGAGGCTTCGAACACACGGCCCACCCATCGCGACCTGCGACCTTGACATCTCGTTCAGGAGTCGTCATACTATGGCTTTTTTCATCTATACGTATATTATTTAGCTAAAATGTCTAAGTATGTTTTTTCCACAGTTTAAAAGAACAAACTAATCCCAAGTACATACATATATTTATCATTTTCGAAATTCTCACGATTGTTAACACAGATTTCTATGCCTTATAATACGTGAGCGCTTTTTTGTCGACTAAAAAACTATTGTCATTAATTTTCATAATTAATTAATAAATCTTAATAAATCAAAAACTTAAGGGATATAGTTACTGGTAAACACCTGCGATGAAGTAGTAAATTATGAAAATCTTCCACACAGGGGGTAAAAATATCACTGATTTATTGAAGTGTCGATTTTCATAAACTTATTTATTTTATTTTTTTTTAGCTTTTGTGTTTTTACTATTTTCTATATATACAGTACATACCTGTTGAAAGTTTAACACTGTGCTAACGAAAAAGAGTGGCGGTTCTAGTGCCGATTGGCCTAGAGTTGAGTTGAGTTGAGTAATGGTGTTTAACGTCCCAGTCAAGAATATTTCACTTATATCGAGACGTCGCCAGCTATAGGCGAAGGTGCAGAAATTTTGCCTGTGCGTTACGTTGATGGCATAATTGTACGGCAGGGTTCTTTATCGCGCCTCGCTAACCATGACACGGGACCTCGTTATTAAGTTCCCATCCGAAAGATCCGTGACTATTATTTCGTAATGCTGAGTGCTTGGCGAAAGAACAGTCACTACCCACTTTCATGTCTTGTCTCAGACCCGATCGGAGTTCGAACCCACGACCTCCCACTTACGGAGCGAGCACTCTACCAACTGAGCTACCGCAGTGCACGTGGTAGTCCGACTTATCAGACCACTAAACCCCCATTTTAATTTTTGACCTGTTGGAGGTTCAACAAGTCAAAAATTAAAATGGGGGTTTAGTAGTCTGATTAGTCGGACTACCGCAGTGGTACTAACGAAAAGGAGTGGAGGCTCTAATGCCGATTGGCCGAGAGATTGATAGCTAATAGCTGAAGCTGTCAATAGATAAATAGCAGCTGCCGAATAGATATAGCTAACAGCTGGTTAATGAGAAGAGCCGTCTATTCGGCACTACCTTGTTAGTTTGGTGTTAAACAAGTCTGTACCTTAGCAAGATCTCTTGAAATGTTCTAGTTGAACAGACTACGTTTTTAAACTATGACTAGTTTGTATTTGATCCCTGGCTCAATTAAACTATTTTTATTCAAATTTCTTCAATTTTACCACTACGGTACCTTAGTTGGTAGAGGGTTGGCTCTGTATGCGGGTCATAAACTAGTGGGTTCGAACCCTGGCTGAGTCTGACTTGGACTAGAATAAAGGTAGGCCTTAAAACAAATGTCCATGTCACGGCATATTTGAACGTTAAAGAACCTTCCCTGCATATTGCCCTGAACGGACTGTAAAGGTAAAAATTCTTCCATTTCGTATGTGAGAGGTCGGTCTTGGGGTAGTTACTGTTCTTTCACCAAGCACTTGGCATTTAGAAAAGAAATTCAGAGGGACCTTTAACCCGATGCCCCGCGTTACGGCAGGCGTGGTATGTTGAAGAACCCTTGTTACGCCACATAGCGGTGTTGCCGCATAAACGTGTTCCAACACGTCTATGCGGGGAATTTCAACGCATAAGGAGAAAGCTTTTATGCGGCAAAAAGGCTACATTCCGCCGCATAAAGAAAACAATTACTATCATCACCTGTATTGACACCTCCATCATTATTACCACCTTCACCAAAAGCACCAGCACCATCGTGATGATCATTATATTATTATTATTTTATTATTATTATTATTATTAAAGCAGAAGTCGAAATTCTGCCAAAATCACAATTTAACGATCATCAACATTACAGTCATAATCGCCACCGCCGACGGTAACATCGTCGTCGCGCTCTCATCGTCCCTGTTCCCATCCTCGTATTATTATTACCATTATCAACAACACCAACAACATAAATTCTCAATTGTCACCGTCGTCGTCATAATTTATATCACCATCACCGTTTTTGTCGAGATATCAGGTCTTTTTAAATTCCATACCAACTCGTTAAAATTAGCCATCGTTATGCGTCAAAAAGGCAGCCTTGCGCCGCATATAAGCATCACATTTTTATGCGTTGAACGCCGCTGCATAAACGTGGCGGACCTCTTTATGCGTTGGAATTCCCCGCATAGACGTGTTGGGCGCGTTTATGCGGCAACACCGCTATGTGGCGTAACAAACCCTCCCTGTACATTGCCCCGAGTGAACTGCAAATATCAAACTTTTTGCCATTTCATCTATGGCTGGTGACGTCTAAAGACAATTGAAATATTCTTGCCTTGGACGTAAACCTCATTCAATCAATCAATCAGCTTTCATTTTGTCCAAGTCCAAGTAAAACTTCACCATCAGAGAAAATCGATTGTTATTTTACTCAAAAATTAATTGTTTTTTATCTGCACAACCTTTAAGGGGGTTGATCACGTGATACACTGGCAAACTCCAGTTACTATCTCGTATCACCTCCTTTCTACTTAAATTCCAAGAGTTAACAATCTGGTTTCCACGAACTAGTATCCCGTGACAACGAATTCCCATGTGGTAATTCCTACTATAATGCAGAAGTAATTGGTTTAATAATGGTGTTAAACATCCCAGTCAAGAATATTTCACTTATATCAAGACGTCGCCAGCTATAGTCGAAGGTGCAGAAATTTTTGTCTGAACATGCGCTGATGGCATTTTACAGCAGGGTTCTTTATCATGCCACGCATATCGTGACACGGGACCTCGTTTATTTTAAGTTCCCATCCGAAAGAACCTTGACTTTCATTTCGTAATGCCGAGTGCTTGCGAAAGAACAGTCACTACTCAAGACTTGGTTTAGACCCGGTAGTGGATCGAACTCACAACCTACACATACGGAGCCAGCATTCTGCCAACTGAGCTACGGTAGTAGTTTAGGTTTAGAGATGATTAAAATGTTAAAATTAACGCATGGCTGACGGTGAACCATCTTACCCTTTAGATGGACCGATAATTGACGGATCGCCGGCCACGCCTACAATGTTCCGACAAAGCCGGGCCCGGAATGCCTGCATTACACACAATAAGAATGAAAACCCCAACTTTAATTGTGTCATTTAATGACGTCGCTGACACTAGTACATCATTTGTTGCCTTGACGCTGCTTTGGTACCGTAATGGCGACCAGTGTCAGAACATAAAAGGCATGGCCGGCGATGCGTCAATTTACTTCTCTTGCTTTGTCATCGATTACGGGAGCTTTATGCGTTAAAATAAAGCATTGTAACAAACAGAGATCCCTTTCATTGAGAGCTCTATCCATTGCAACCATCAATGTATAAAGCTTCCAATTCCCCGAGAGCCCCATACGTGTGTAACAACTCCTAATGAAGTCCGGACTTAATTTTTGCGTCAGACTTCAATAGGAGTTGTTACGACGTGCCATAAAATGAACGTTTCTTGTATATGAGAATGTTTACCAAAGGTTGATGGGTTTCTCCGTGAGCACCACCTGCACTATCCCAGAACAGATCGCCTGAATAAAGAAGAGCTAATTTTAATTTGACAAAATTGCAAGATTCCTTACTGGGGCGTAAAACAGATTGATTTTATAATTTCAATTTAAAATTACTAACATATAAAAATGACACATTGGTATTTAAATTGCTGAGTCATCGGAATGGTGTGTCAATATTAATGTTTTATTTGTATTAATAAATTTAATCATTAAATATTTGTACTTTTAATGTGAACCCGATATTGCATTATAACATGATACACCATACTGCACAGACCTGGCCATAGTTTAACAATCTGCTAACAAATTGGTTCCAATCGCTGGTCCATTTAGGTCATTCATAAGCTATATAAGCTATATCTCAGCGACAAATTTGACAGCTGTTATCTACATCTTAGCAGCATTTTTGGCAGCAAGCTAACCTGATATTTAGACCACTGGGCAGCCGAGCTTGGACTTTTTTCGTGAAGCTCAATGTTAAACTTTCGACAGATCTGTACAATAACTTATCAACTTTAGTGTTAAAATGTTATAGTCATATTTTTTTTTATATAATTTAATATTTTAATAAATCATATTAAAATATTAAGAATTCAAATCTTGATCACGAAATAAAAACTGGAACAAAAAATTATTTGACCAACACCCATTTATTTAAAAGTGTAAATTTTCAATCAACGCTATAAATTTTATTGTGTCAAATACATTTTTATTCAGTTCTTCAAATTTCTATTTTTTACATACAAAACTACGCTACACGCGAATAGGCTTGATTCATGGCCAATTATATCGTTCATATATTAGGTTTAATGGTTAAAATTTTGACTTTAATGGCGATGGTTTCTAGTTAATGTTCCTCGTTTAACGGCCATACCACGACAAGATAAATACCGGGTATCTACATACTAAATCTACCCGCGTAATTATCATGTATAGAGCGTCAAGTTTGACCTGGCCGTTTGACCTTTAATTTGAATATGAAATTGGGCTAATAGATTGTGTGATTTAGGTAGACAGCATGTTTCATTAGCATAAACACCTGGTACCCAGTATTTTTACCATCTATCTTTAAATACCAACTTTATATAAACCATTAATTACAAAACTGATATGCCTGTTTTGATTATACAAATTAAAGGTCAAACGGCCAGGTCAAACTTGACGCACTTTACCAACTACCTGGTCACAAAAACGTTTATCTTGCTGTATAATTACGCTGTATGATGGGTACTTGGGAACAATGTGGGAAATTATCAGAGAACATAATGTACTTGTTAAACCTTAATTTAAATTTTTCTCTGTCTTTTGACAAGAAAGTGTTAATTTTCTTCCAACTGTATTTTATTGTCTGTGCAAATTGTTCATTTACACTGCATTATTTCAATTTTTGTTTGTAGAAAGCGGATTCATTCATTTATTTATTTATTTTATTTTTAATTTTGTATCTAAGATTTGCAAAGACATGTCCAAAATAAAACACGACCATAAAAATTTATGTTCAAATTACAATCCAAAAGCTAAGTACAGTACAGACCAGTCGAAAGTTTAACACCGAGCTTACGAAAAGGGGTCGAGACTCGGCTTCCGAGGGGCCGAGGTACGAATAACGTTTGAACAAAAGGCTACCGAAAGAGATAGAAAACAGCTTTAGATATATTGGAAACCAGGGACCACTTTGAGTTCCAGTTTGGTGCTTATTCGGTCACTTAGTATTAAACTTTCGACAGGTCGGTACTGTAAATGATCTATGAAAACCGGCAAACCAACTTAAACACGTGAACATTCACCAGGAAGTGAAACCGAGTGTCATATAAAGGATAAGCACCTCCTGCTTAAATAGTTTCCACAGCTAGGTGCAAGTCAGAGACTCAATTTGCGAATGTTGAAACGTCAACATGACGCAGATTGTATTCTTTGAAAACTTCCGGTACTAAAAACTTGTCACGTGACAAATGTACGTGTAGATGTTGTTGTGAATGTTTGTCAAAGTTTTATAGTTCTTTTAGCCGTGTTATGAAATCAAATACCACTCTCAGTACGCTACTATTTGTGTAGTCAAATTTTCACGATTAAAAAATGGGTTTGAGGTAAATCGAAGGAGATTTATTTAGAGAAATCTTGGAGAAATGAATTTTGTGAATTCAACAGCATGTCGGGCGATAAGAGAAGTGGTAAACATACCGGGCGTTAGGTGGACATTACACTCAGGCATTATCATAATGTACATGCATTTAACCGTAGAATTCGAATTGACAGCCAAAGACTTTGCGTGAACCCTAAGTTTGACACCCAAAACTAGATGATATCAACTTTATTAAGAAGAGTGTTATTTTAGAACCGTCAGAAGCCACACCAAAGCGTTCATATTCAACCCCTATCGCCAACCCTGTCTTGGAAGCATCGGTGCTTTTCACAGCTTAGGTTCGAATCCAACTTGGCAAGGTCCTAATGTGAGAAAGTTTATCAGTTCGCTTACCAAAGGTCTCCGGGCACTCAAGTTTGCTCTACCATCACAAAACTGACTGCCTCGCTATCAGTGAAAGAATTTTGATTGGTACGTTAATTATCACTCCACTCGTCAAAACAATGAACATTTGTTTTAACACAGAAACCCTCGGATCGAGCAGTAGGCAAGTATTCCAACCCTCGGGAAATCGGCTGAACAGTGTGAAGGCACATTAATGTTTCATACCCGGGGACCTCGTCCGCGAAAACAGTAGAGGATTTGTCCGATGGCTTTGACAGGACATGTAGTGGTAGAAAATTATCGGAGCCTCATCAGATCTGTAGAGAGGCGTGTTAATTTTTTCACCCCTGGTGGCCCCATCGCGTGTTAATTTTTCCACCCCTGGGAGTCGCATCAAAGCGATAGAGAAGCGTGTTAATTTTTGCACCCCAGGTAGCCTCATTATGATGATATAAACAAACTAAGGAGGTCTTCGTTTTGGGTTAATCTTAAAATCTTGATCTTATCTTAATCACAGTTTTTCTGTCTTGTTTGAATATCGTGAACATTAATTACAAGCTTGTTAGAGTGATTAGACACCTAACATTATAATTACGATATGAAGCAATAAATTACCACAACAGCCTTATATAAATAACCTGAAAATACCAGTCAAGAAGAGATCAAAATTGTTTTTCTTTAATTTTAAAACTAAAAAGTTCAAACGATATTCCTACTTCATATGATGATTCATCTCCTTTGTAGGTCTGGTAGTGTTTCTTATTGATTGAATGAATTGAGTTTTACGTCTCAGTCAAGAATGTTTCACTTGTATATCGAGACATCACCAGTTATAGGTAAAGTGGCAGAAATTTTGAATTTGCAATGTGCAGGGAGGGTTCTTTATCATAACACGCCTGCCTTTACAAGGGGCATCGGTTTTATAGGTCTTTTTGAAGAAACCCGTGCCTTCAATTTCTTAATGCCAAGTGCCTGGCGAAAGAACAGTTATTATCTTTTTTCAAGTCTTGGTCAGACCCAGCCGGTGTTCGAACTTATGACCTCCCACATACGGAGCAAGCGCTCTACCAATTGATCTACCGCAGTGGAATAGTGGTTGTTCTCGGAGTGGGGGTTAATGGTCGAATAAAATACCTGGTTACGGATGATGGTTACTTTAACCGTTCTGGGTTCGAGACCCCACCTCTGGGAAGAGTACGAGAACGGTAGGTCGATGGGTTTTCTCACATTATTTCACCACTGAGTGATATATAATAGACTATAGTATATACAAATCGTGACGCTAGTTGTCATACCGTATGAGCATAAGACGTGCTTGGTACTTAAACCACTGCCGGTTTTATAGAAATCAAGGACTCTGCGATCCTCTTGTTGAACTAGGCCTCGGTGCCAGTACACGTACACGGTCTTACAGATCACAGTGTGTCTCATTGCCTAGATTCGAATCCCATCTGAGCGGATGCTATTGTGACAGTTAGCTTGCCAAGGACAGATTGTTTTCTCTGCCCATTCCAGAACTAATCACCTTAAGCTCGATAAAAGTTAAAGATTAACCTTGACTGGGGCGTAAAACACCATTAATTCATTCCAATCTAACTGAGCTATGGTTTTTGGTCACTAATCTAAGAATTTGGCGCCGTATAACATCGAACAAGTTAATGTTCAGCTGATAATTTGAATGCTAAAATGTTATATAATTTTGCATAGAAAAATTTATAAAGCAGGACATGGATATGATTCACCAATTTCAGTTTTAGCAACATCTTCCATGTTTCCCGATTAAGCAGCACAAGCGTATATTACATCTCGATAATTCTGTAATAAGTTGAGTAATGTTGTTCAAGAATATTTCACTTATATCGAGACGTCGCCAGAACAGGCGAAGGTGCAGAAATTTTGTCTTTGCGTTACGCTGGTGGCATTATTCAGCAGAGTTCTTTATCGTGCTATTCCCCAGTTGGGTGGTCTTTATAAACAGGTTTCAATGTACATGCAATTGGCTTCAAACTAAAATACATGTAATTGCATTTAGTTATCTTATCGCTGAATGATAATTCATTTTAAGCCATAAAGCTCATTAACGTGCCGGATTTAATGGAGTCGCAATTTAGGTTTTGATATCTTGATCTTGTGTGACTCAGCAAGGCGATTAACTGCTGATCTTAGTAATAACGAGGTTTTACGATGTTAAGATCGCAATCTTTTATCAATCGATCAATATAGAAATATTTCAAACCTCCTGATATTATATAATCCGAAAAATTAACTAGGCTAAATGAATAAGTTATTCTTTATTTTCTCAGATTATGTATTTTTTCTTTGAAGCATGTCTGAGACTGATATCATCTCTATACCGATAGATGGCGCTTTATATCCCTAATGATCAAGCTATAGCTATGTCAGTAGATGGCGCGCTCATTATTCTGAAAGTATCGGTGGTAATCGGTACTCAAAATCATTACGGAATTAACCGAGATTTCACGAGCGTCGATATCCTAATTGAACCGTACTTTCTCGTCATCAATTAGAGCCTAAAATTTCGAAATGACCAACTGACTCTGTATAAATATTTATTGATAAAATTATCACAGGACATATGCGTATTTGCATATAAATGATGGACATATGTGTCCATTTATGTTCACTGAATGTACTTTTATCATTACAATTATTATTTAATCAGTATAAAATTAAATGAAGTGTCGTAAAACAGGGCGTTGAACTTCCATAAATGGATGACACATACGAATAGCATTATATATACGGTGTGGGGATTGACACAGCTAGATATATGTGATATACATTTCTAATTTTGTTTTTGTTGTACATAACCTTGTGCTATTCTAGTTTATGTGTTTTATGTCCAAGTCACTTATATCAAGGCGTTACCTTCTTTTAGAAAAAGTACCCACTTTTTTCACTTATTCCATGAGCAATTAGGTTTCCTTCCGGAGTACTCAGCTTCACATCCCATCCCTGGTGGATGTTCACGTGTTTTACCGTTTGCTTTTAGATTGTGAATGGACGTGAATTGTTAATTGTTTTTCATTCTTTAACGTAAGGCATGCATTGTCGCAACGCCTTTCGAGTCGTGACTGTGCTTTCAATGTTTTTTTTTCAGCAGTACAGTTAAATATGTCCACAAAAGGCCACCAAAAGGAAACAGTTACAGTGGCCTTAATGGGCAGGTGCCCCTTATACATGTATGTACAGGCTCAAATAACAGGCAAAACGAGATAAAAGTTTTCCACAACACATGTCTAAGAAAAATCAACAAACTATTTTGGCCCAACAAAGTAACCAACAAAGAACTGCTGAGAAAAAGTAACTTCAAATCAATCAGCGTAGAGATCAAACAAAGAAGATTTAGATGGTTTGGGCATGTTTTGAGAATGCCACAACAACGCATACCAAAACAAGCACTTTATTGGACACTACGGGGAAAAAGAAAGCCAGAAAGACCAAAACAGACAAGTAGAAGAACTTTAAATGCCGAAATGCCGAACTGGAAGATCTTGAACTATCTGGGGGCACGCACAAAGAAAGGCAAAGGACAGGGTGAAATAGTAGCAACTGGTTGTGGCCTTATACCCCACCAGGGACGAAGAGGATAGGTAGGTAGGTAGACTTATGTAGAGGTTGCCTTCAAGGCAGGTTCGACTGTGTAAGTCGAAGACTAATTGATCTGTATCCAAATTTTACAAAGATCACATGGTTATGTGACCTTTTGACCCGACGTGTCCGGTTAATAGTTAAACTGAGAAAACAAATTTGTTCTTTTTATAAGAAAAGTAATCTATGCTGACATTCTAGACTGATATGGCAATTAGGGTCATGTTTTTCCCATGTACCAGGCATATGTACTGGACATATACTGACCATGTTAACATGTATAATTGTCTTGTAATATACAGTGGTATAGTTTGGGCGATATGTCAAAAAAAAATGTATCAAGGGATATTTTGATAAGTAGGCGTGTCGCTAAAAGAATCCCGCATAGTTCAATATCACACGAGGATTGCAAAGGTACTGACCATGTAAACATGTATAATTGTCTGTTATATACAGTGGTATAGTTTGGGCGATTTGTAAAAAAAAAAAAAAAAAAAAAAAAAAAAAACAACTTAAATGTAAATGTATCTTAGGATATTTTGATATCGAGTCGCTAAAAGAAACCTTAATAGTTCAACGCCACACACGGATTGCACAGGTACACCCTTATCTATGACCAGAAAAAAGAACAGGAATACAAAATAACAGTATTTTTGTATAAATTGCGACCACAAAAAGTGCATTAAAATATAGCTTAGTGACCCATGGGTAGCAATATTGACCTTTGTATACGTCTTTTAACTTCATATTCATGGTATATTATTCTTTCAATTTTAGCACCAAAATGCTTTTTTAAATAATTATACATGTATATTAAATATAACAATGAAAGAAGATAAATGTAAACTCCAATTTATCCACTGAATCATTAACTGACATACAGTCAAACCTGACTAAAAAGGCCACCCAAGGTAACCAGTAAATGTGTCTTTTAAAGACAGGTGACCTTTATATATAGGTACAATTAATATGAATAAGAGCAATTGGTATACAATTCTACCAGCCTTTATAAGCAGGCGACCCTTATATAGAGGCGGCCTTTAAGGCAGGTTGGACTGTACGCGAATATTTTGAAGTGACCGAAAATTGTCCGATTTACAGAATTTCATAAAAAATTATCTCGTCCTTGAGTTTATTATTGATGAGAACCACATGATAACTCCAAAAGTATTTTAAAAAACTTTTAGAGTAAAGTCTTTACTATCGACTTAGTTGCCTCCTGAGAGTAGATTGGAGTATGGCCAAGACGGTCAGTTCTGAAATGATGGAGGTAAAATATGTAAATGGAGTGCCCGGATTAAAACATCACCGAATCACAAACTTTCTCATACCAAAATTTAGCTAACGCCGGACCAATTTGTTAGTTTAGTGCTGAATTTTCAACAGCTCTGCGCTGTACATGTGTGTTTTTCATTTGTGAAAAAATAATTGGGTCATAATAAAATTTTAAAAAATCAAATCATTCTTCATTCCATGTGCATGAATTATGCATTTATATATGCATCCAACAAAACATGTGCACAGTAAGAGTTCGTTCCGGTTTTTCAAAATCTGTGTTTTGTAATTACTGTACAGTCGATGTCTGATTTTTTGTCTTGATCTGCAGTATGCATCAAAAGAAAAAATATTATTAGATAAATATGATTTTCCTGCCTTTTATGTTCACATGAATTTAATATTTATTTGTGATTAGCGCAGTTTGTTTCATGTATAACAAGTTAACAACATAATGCAACATGATTTATTAAACGGCCTCTCTCTCTCTCTCTCTCTCTCTCTCTCTTAATAGAGATTTAATTGATAGTAAAGTTTTGTGTAATGCAACGTGATTTATCAAATAAGCTCTCTCTGTCTCTCCGTTTCTATTAAGTTTGCAGATTCGATTTTCCGAACTTGTACTTGCGGTCATTACCTATTTTCAAGTCTTGGTCAGACCCGGCGGGGTTCGCACCTACCTCCTAATACGGAGCGAGCACTCTACCAATTGAGCTTCAGTAGCGATATATAAAAAAAATCAAAAGCTAGAAAAAGTCAAAATGGCTGAATAGTTGCTGATGTATAGATCGTTTTGACCAATCGATTTTATTATAAATACTTGTACAAAAATCAAGGTATAATTTTGATAACCAGTATATAATCCTAAAACTTGCTTATTTCTGTTATTAAGGAGATGAAAGAGACAAAAATCGTTAGAAACAGCGGGATTTAACAGGCCAAAATGGCTGAACGTGAACGTTAACGGTGATTTATATGGTGTGGCTTGATAAAACAGTAGTGTGTTATTATAACGATAAATCTTGACTTAGTAAAGCAAGGAGATTTATTATACGGAATGTTCACTTATGTCACTTTAACCGGTGACAAATAGGTTTGTTCTTGTTTAAATAAAATACAAATTGGATATAAATATAACGGTAGCTAAAAAATGTGTGTTTGTATGTGTGTGTGTGTGTGTGTGTGTGTGTGTGTGTGTGTGTGTTGTGTGTGTGTGTGTGTGCCGGAGTGTTGGTTTCACTGTTTTAAATTTTGCTACTTACAAAACGCAATACTGATTGACGGAATTAAATTAGGGTTTATCTCCCAGTCAAGAATTTTTTCTCTAAAATTTTATCAGGACGTCACCAGCTATAGGTAAAGTGGCAGAAATTATGACCATTTCAGTGCGCTCAGGTGCGGAGACGGTTCTCCAGCGTGCTATGCTTACCATAAAAAGAGGCATCGGTTTCAGGTATCTAGGCCAGAAAAATCCATGACGTTCATGTTTAAATGCCTAATGCCCACAGAAAGAACTGTCACTACATACTTAAAAGTCTTGGTCCAACCAAGCCGGTGTTTGAACCCCGACCTAACACAAAAGGAACAAGCAGCCTATCGGCGGTAATGACAACATGAGTTCCATGATGCGTTATGGCGCCAATCAAGTTTGTGTTTTCAAACTGTCGCCTGTCGTGTTATATTCAGATTTGAGGTTTCAAGGCGTCATTTTGGTCGTATTTCAGTGTCAATCATTTTTGCGGTTTAACAATGTCAGTAGGCTGCATAACAAACACAAACGTGATATCAATATGTCATGACAGCAAAAACGTTCGAGTCAAACAAATCTAGCGTTTCATGGTGGCCATGGTTTCATTCCAAATCATTACAGCGTGCAGATTCAGTGTCTTCAAAAAGTCGTTGGTGACTGGCGTATCTAGCAACACAGGAAATGATTACCCTTTCCGGAACAATCGGCCTCAGTTCCCTATTGGAAGGTTCACGTGTTTAGTTCCCAAATCAAAAACAAACTTACTAATCCATGTCCGAATCCCAATCCAGGAGCAAAGTGAAAACTTTGGAACTGACAAGTTAGGTAAGACACGTGAACTTCTACCAGGGAAGTGAGACCGGGTGCTCCGGAAGGGTAAGCAAAGTATCATGTCAAGTGTTCTTAGTGATTCATAGTCAATCAATGCATTGTATTGTTGTTACAGATCGATTGCATCTGTGGTTTCATTTTTTCATTTGGTGGCCTCATGATTTCTTTAATACGTGACGGGTGTAGCTAGCTACACCGGAGGTTCTTACCTTTCCGGAGCACCACCCGCTCTCACTTTCCTGGTAGGAGTTCACGTGTTGAATCGGTATAATGTGTTTTATTAGTTACAAATCGAATGCATTTCAATGTTTTGGTCGCGACATATTGAAATCGAATCTTTGGTTTCAAGACGATCTTCCTACAGCACCAATCAAATATGCTTGCTTGATATCAGTTGATCACGCTACAGAGCCAATAAAATTATTTCTTAGTGTTTTGATTGCACAATATTACCAATCAAATTGTTGGTTTCTTAGATGATGGCGTTTCAGAAACAATAAAATACGTTTTATGATTTCAAATGGCCACTTGTCAGCCTGGCCAATTTTCAGTTGGTTATTTTTGGTCCTGACACGCGGCAAATCAAAATCGTGACTTTAATGATGTCATTAGATCGGGTTTCAATAACTTGATCGCATTAAAGTTAATGATGGTAAAAAAATAAATAAACAACTGAAACCGCTGTGTTTGTAATAAAATATAGGATTTAACAAGACATTTACGTCTTTTTAAGCCATAAAAGTCTTCAAGCTTGTCATTTAATGCATGTACGGCACTGGAGTCAGAAATTCTCCAAGTGTGTGTAATATATATATGGAATTCCTAGTTCATTAATTACGTCATAATATCATAGTAAAGTGTGAAGTATTTAATTAATTTTTTAATTATAGAAAATGGATGCAAATTTTAAAGGCGTTCAGTGAAATTCCTGCATAATATACACTGCAGACCTGTCAAAAATTTAACATTGCGCTATTTAAAGGGAATCGAAGCTCGGCAGCCGAGTGACCGAGATATGGATAGCTAGTGACCGGGAAGCTGCCAAGAGATAGATCGCAGCTGCCGAAAAGCTGTCGAGATATACAGTCTAACCTGCCTTAAAGACCACCTCTATATAAGGGCCACCTGCGTATAAAGGCCAGTAGAATTGAATCCCAAAATTAAAGCTCTTTAATCATATCATTTGAACTTGTATATAAAGGCCACCTGTTCATAAAGACCACTTTTACAGGCCCCTTGGGTGGCCTTTATAGACAGGTTTGACTGTTTAGCTAATGAGGGCCCGAGATGAGCTGCACTATTTCCTTAGCTTGGTGTTAAACTTTTGACAGTTCTGTACTGCAGTAGTTGTACATGTATTTATGTCATGAATTATGGTATCTTTACTGAATCTCATGATCTAGACCCCGTTTCACAATCATCTAACGCGGACAGGTCGGTAATGATTGTAACTCACTCAAGAGGAATTTAATTAATTAGTCACATCTTAATGAATTAGAATTTTAAAAATGCTTGCAACTGGACCGAACGTCTCCAAATTTAAAAATATTTTAAATCACTGTGGTACTTAAATGGGATGTTCATGTGATTTAACTATAGATAGATAGATAAATAAATAAATAAATAAATACATAAATAATAATGATAATAATAAAATAAACAGAATAAAATTATAAAAAACAGTCCACGTTCAAATCAAAATTCAAAAATAAACAATTGCAAATTCAGTAGACATCCACTATAGGGAAGTGAGACGAGGTGCTACCGATGGTCAGTGCTATATATCTTTGACTGCCTAAGCGTAAGTTTGCTTTGCACGGCAATGAATGATATAACACTATAAACGCTATTTCTAGACAGCTCAATAATTATATAAATTTACATTTTGCAATTTTCTTATCCTGAATGAAATTTAAAACCGTACCGCGTATGACATGCGTGTTCAGTCGCTGGAACAGCCAGATTAATGACGTCACAAGTATATTCATGATCAAATCATGTGATCAGTTGGCGTTATAGCGCTAAAAAACGCAACTGTGGCATGGGACAAAATGATTGGAAATTTGAAGAAACTGACAGAAAATACGATTTCAAATCTACGACTTGCTAAGTAATTTGTTTAAGCTGTTTTATATTCAAAAACAAACATACCGATCTATGTCCAAATCACAATCCCAAAGTATAAATTTGAAACTAGAAAATCAGCGTGAACTTTCACTAGGGAAGCTAGGCCGGGTGCTCAAGAAGGGTAAACATACCCTGTGTAGCTAGCTAGCTACACTCGTCACGTGTTTAATCAAAAAGTGTGAATGAAAAGAATATAGTACTATTTAATCATATATGAAATATATCCATAGTAATTTTTGATACAGAGACACCAATATTCTGGTGGTGGCCATAAAAGTTTTTGAGGGGCTTGATAAGCGTAGGTCTGCAATATCCTTGCACCAACAGTTTATTTGTAAGCAATTTTTCGTTGTATAAAGTAGTGAACACAAGACCTACCATAGCGTTTTAATTGTGCAACAAATATAAGTCATTTTATCATGCATGATAAACATTTGTTGTCTATAAAATATAAAACATGGTAAGATATAATTATTTAACAGTTAAATAATAAAAACATTTGTCATAAACCAAAATTATGCAATATAAAAACTAAAAACAATTAAAATTAAAACGTATTCATAAATGTTTGAAAAACAGAGTACACTACGAAGTTTGTGATATATACAACTTATCGATGACAGAGTGGCTTAAAATGGAGCACTAGATCCAAATCCAAATCGGAACACGGAACAGATGCTAGTGTGAGAAGGTTTGTCAGTTCGCTTGCCGAATTTCGTTGGTTTTCTCCGGACACACTTCGGTTTCCTCAACAATTCCTGAACTAATCGTCTCGATATAAGCGAAAGGATCTTGGTTAGGGCGTAAAACTCAATTACTCCACTCCACAACTTAATTTGTGTTAGAATCATTTGAAATAAAATCGAAAATATATATACGATTTTTCGTAATTTAAACAGTGTTATTTCGGGAATTTGCGTTGTAAACGTTCGCAAGTAATATAATTGTTTCGCACTCTGATTTACGTACCAAATAGCACTCAACAATTCCTAACTTACTGTCTCGATATAAGTGAAAGGATCTTGATTAGGGCGTAAAACTCAATTACCCCACGCCACAACTTAATTTGTCTTAAAATCTATCATTCAAAGGATTTATCGTAAACACAATGTTATTTCGGGAATTTCCATTGTAAACGTTCGCCCGAAAAATAATTGTTTTGTTCCCTGTTTACGTACGAAATCGCATTCTTGTGTTACGATATAAAATAGCAATAATTTAGTTTTATGAAGACAGATACATCAAACTCATTGAAAACTAGTAAATTTTGTATACAACATGCGTTCTAAAATTCGAGTCGGATAGGCGAACGTCTCGCCATTTTACTTCCGTGATTTCAATACAGACCTGTCGAAAGTTTAACACTGATACAACGGGCAGGAGTCAAAACTCGGTTGCCAAGTGACCGAGATCAGAATGGCTCGTAGCCGAAAAACTGCCGACAGATATATGACAGCTATGTTACGCCACATAGCGGTGTTGCCGCATAAACGTGTTCCAACACGTCTATGCGGGGAATTTCAACGCATAAAATTGACACTTTTATGCGGCAGAAAGGCTACATTCCGCCGCATAAAGAAAACATTTACTATCATCACCTACACTTCCACCATTATTACCACATTCACTAAAACACCACCACCATCACTATCATCGTGATGATCATTGTCATCATTATATAATAAAAATAATAATAATTATTATTATTATTAAAAGCAAAAGTCGAAATTCTGCCAAAATCACAATTTAACGACCATCAACATTACAGTCATCATCGCCACCGCCGTCGGCACGACGACGGTAACATCGTCGTTGGGCTCATACCGTCTCCGTCATCATTCTCCACCTCCTTCTTACAATTAGTATTACCAGTATCAACAAAAACTTAAGTTCTCAATTGTCACCGTCGTCGTCATCATTAAAGTCTCCACCAACGTTCTTTTAAGCTTTTTTAAAATTCATACTGAGTCGTTAAAATTAGTCCTCTTTATACGTCAAAAAGGCAACCTTGCGCCGCATATAAGCAACACATCTTTATGCGTTGAACGCCCCCGCATAAACGTGGCCAACCTCTTTATGCGTTGAAATTCACCGCATAGACATGTCGGGCGCGTTTATGCGGCAACACCGCTATGTGGCGTAACACAGCTACCGAGATATAGCTAACAAGGAACCGAGATTAACTGCCGATTCGGCACTATTTCGTTAGCCTAGACGGACATGTACTGTAGCCCGTGACAGCTGATATTAAAACATTATTTTTAATCAAAAGTCAACTCGGGGTGACATAAAAGACAAGTCATCAGAGTTAAATGTCAATTTTTTGTATATACTTGATATATTATATTATAAATACTATTTCTATCATTAATATTTTTAAATAATTTATAAGTTTTATTTTTTTTCGCTAGTACACGCCTTTAATTAATATAAAGGTGTCGCCATAGAAAACCACAAACTTTAATGACATGATAGTTTTTTATGTTATTAATCAATTTCAAGATAATTCTACTATTATCATTCAATAGTAAAATAAGTTAAAATTAATGAGCTAGAACACTACACTGAACTAACTCTATCTACTGAGAACGTTTTGAATGTGTTAAGCCATCAAGATTACTAATTTTGGATGATCTGGGTTATCGAGATATTAAATTTTGGATGATCTGGGTTATAGAGATATTAAATTTTGGATGATCTGGGTTATCGAGATATTAAATTTTGGATGATCTGAGCTATTGAGATATCAAATGTTGGATGATCGGAGTTATTGAGATATTAAATTTTGGATGATCTGAGCTATTGAGATATCAAATGTTGGATGATCCGAGTTATTGAGATATCAAATTTTGGGTGATCTGAGTTATTGAGGTATCAAATTTTGGATGATCTGAGCTATTGAGATATCAAATGTTGGATGATCCAGGTTATTGAAATAACTAATTTTGAATGATGTGAGCTATCGAGATATTAAATTTGATGGTCTGAGCTATCGAGATAAGTTAAATTTTGGATGATCTGGGTTATCGAGATATTAAATTTTGGATGATCTGGGTTATCGAGATATTAAATTTTGGATGATCTGGGTTATCGAGATATTAAATTTTGGATGATCTGGATTATCGAGATATTAAATTTTGGATGATCTGGGTTATCGAGATATTAAATTTTGGATGATCTGGTTATCGAGATATTAAATTTTGGATGATCTGGGTTATCGAGATATTAAATTTTGGATGATCTGAGCTATTGAGATATCAAATGTTGGATGATCGGAGTTATTGAGATATTAAATTTTGGATGATCTGAGCTATTGAGATATCAAATGTTGGATGATCCGAGTTATTGAGATATCAAATTTTGGGTGATCTGAGTTATTGAGATATCAAATTTTGGATGATCTGAGCTATTGAGATATCAAATGTTGGATGATCTGAGTTATTGAGATATCAAATGTTGGATGATCTGAGTTATTGAGATATCAAATGTTGGATGATCTGAGTTATTGAGATATCAAATGTTGGATGATCTGAGTTATTGAGATATCAAATGTTGGATGATCTGAGTTATTGAGATATCAAATGTTGGATGATCCGGGTTATTGAAAAATCACATTTTGGATGATCCAGGTTATTGAAATAACTAATTTTGAATGATGTGAGCTATCGAGATATTAAATTTGATGGTCTGAGCTATCGAGATATTAAATTTTGGATGACTGAGCCATCGAGATATCAAATTTTGAATGATCTAAGCTGTGGAGATATCAATTTTTTTTGATCTGAGCTATCGAAATAAATTTTTTTGGATGAACTGAGCTAACGAGATATCGAATTTGGATGATCTGAGCTTTCGAGATATCAAATTTTGGATGACTGAGCTATTGAGATATAAAATTTTGGATGACTGAGCTACTGAGATATAAAATTTTGGATGACTGAGCTATTGAGATATAAAATTTTGGATGACTGAGCTATTGAGATATCAAATTTTGGATGACTGAGCTATTGAGATATCAAATTTTGGATGATCTAAGTTATTGAGATATAAAATTTTGGATGATCTGAGCCATCGAGATATCAAATTTTGGATGATATGAGCCATCGAGATATCAAATTTTGGATGATCTGAACTATAGTAAAATGGTCTGAACTATCTAAAATTCACTCGAGTATCAAATTTTGATAGTCTGGGCTAATTTCAATTCAATTGGGACATCACATTTCGATGGTTTTGAGCTGTTTACAACTTACTCGGGACATCAAATTTCGACGATTTTGAGCTATTTAACACTCACTCGGGGCATCAAACTTTTATGGTTTTGCGCTATTTACAATTCACTCAAAATTTTGATGGTTTCGAGCTATCTAAAATTTACTCGGGACATCCGATGGTTTTGAGCTACAAAACTTGCAATATTAATTCACATCAGGTATCAAATTTGGATGTCCTGAGCTATGTAAATTTATTCGGGACATCACATTTCGATGTTTGTTGATAAAATGCAGGTCGAGTTCGATTAACGTAATTGTATTTTGATTCAAATGGTTTTCTTTTTAATTTTCAGTTCTGCCATGTCATAATTTGTTTGTTTATGGTGAAGTAAAAATTCAGAATCTCTTTCAAAAATTTAGTCAAATGACGACACGACAGCACTACAAAATCCCCAATAGCATACTTATCACGTCGAGTTTTCAAACTACAACGGTACACGAAGCAGTTACCCAAACATCCTGGTTAACATGATCCGTTTGCCACAAGTTTAACTTGTATATAACAGGGATTGTCTTATTATTTACGTCCTTCTAACAAAACATAGAGGCGGAGTCCGGAGCAAATACCGTATCCTTAAATATTCTTCAATGAAACTGATCTCAACGAAACCCGCCATTAAATGACGATCAAACATTTTGATGATCAAGACAAACAAAGGAACAGGACACCCGTGCTGTTAAATGATAGACTACCTACCTCTTGTTTCAATACACTGACCAGCATAAAACATTAAAATTTTTCCGGAACATAAATTTCGTAAATCGAACTGAAAGGAATTTGTTATACAGCCTGGTTTGAAACCGGTCAAGCTGTTATTGAAGCAATTTAAGTTACCTGGCCACATTGGGAGCGTATTCAATAAAATGCATCCAGGGTACCCGGCTACATCTAGCGCACATTCAATGAAACGCTTGTAAAAACATCAGATGAAACGGGAAATTATTTGAAGCTGCGATTTATGATTAATAAAGAAAAACATATTCACTTAACAAAGATTGCTAAATTAAAATATTAATGTTGTTTTGATTGAAACCATGCCACCCATACTTCCCACTGGGTTATTGCAGTTTAACAGAATGAACTTTTAAACATAAATTAATGATAATGTGAAAGTTATTTAAATGCTTTACAGAGAACAACAGTATATGTATTCAAACCATTTTACTTTATTTTTAAGAACCACGCATGTATCATCTTTCACTATATAGATTTACAAAGTGGGGACATACAGTACAGACCTGTCGAAAGATAAACACTTGACTAAAAAGGATCCGGAGTCAATGACTGGCTCCCCGAATGACAGGGACAACAGCAGCTTTATAGAGATCGAAAAGATACCGGAATATAGATAACAACTGTCGAGATACCCCAACTGTCGAGGGGATAAGTTAAGTTACTTATTCGACAATAATCCTTTATCTTAGTGTTAAACTTTCGACAGGCCTATACCGTAGGAGCACGGTGGGTGTTTAATGAGACAATTTTTAATATGGTTTTACTATATGCATGTAAAACTGATTGAAAACTGGTGATTTTGCATTTATTGTTAATTTGATCAATAGAACATGGTAGTGTAGTAGAATAATTTGCACTGGTTTCCATAGCAACAAGGACCACATAACAACACAATGCACTAAACCTAACACATATAGCCATAGCCAAGCTGTAACCATCGGCTGCCAAGCATTTTCATGACGTACGGAGCTAGAGGTCTGGAGGGTAGACGCTGTTTCGGAGTGGAATCAAAGCGTTATCAACATCCTGTACCATTTTTACTGAACGTTTTGGAAAACGTAACTCACATTGAAAACTTCCGAAATGACGTCATTATACAGTGACATACTAATAATGGGCTTGTGGCTGTATCACGTGATCAATACCTTTTTTCGTTTGTACAGAACGTTATTGAAAATGTTAAGGTCGAAATTCTCTGCATTTCGTCGTTTTACGTAAAAACGCCATACCATGCAATGTAATATCCATCTGTTTCGCACAAAGATTAGGGGTCTCGTGTGGTACAGCGGCGAACCCCATTTCGTATAAACATTTTATTGGATATCGCGTGATTTATACGCTCGTCAACCCCAGTACCATTTAATCATTTTACTGTCACATAAACATTTTTAGCAATAGGGGCTAAACACAGACTTACTATTTACAGCTTCGTCTGTCTAGATTGGAAACTTAACTGACTTGAGTAGGTTCTAATGCGAGAAATTTCTCTAGTTCGATTGCAAAAGTTCAGCGGTTTTCTTTGGACACTGATGTTTCTTCCGTTGACCATCTGGATATCAATGAAATAATCTTGGCTGGGCGTAAAGCGCCATTACTCGATTCCGATGTACAGTCAAACCTTTCTATAAAGGCCATCCAAGGGAACCAGTAAAAGTGGCTTTTATGGACAGGTACGTAGCCTTTATATACAGGTTCAATTAATATGAATAAAAACAATTGGGATACAATTCTACTGGCCTTTATAAGCAGGTGATCCTTATATAGAGGTGGATTTTAAGGCAGGTTGGGCTGTACTTTGCAATGCCAAAACGTCCAAAAATACGTCATAGAAAGTGAATTAATTAAATAAAAGAATAATAATAACGATGCTAGAATGAAAATGTTGAAATAGCTAATATGGCGTAAAACAAATTACAAACCAAAAACTTCCATTTTGTCATTATCTCGGGATATAAAATATGTGTGCGGCTATGTTACGCCACATAGCGGTGTTGCGGCATAAACGCGCTCAACACGTCTATGCGGGGAATTCCAACGCATAAAGAGGTCCGCCACGTTTATGCGGCGGCGTTCATCGCATAAAGATGTGTTGCTTATATGCGGCGCAAGGCTGCCTTTTTGACGCATAACGATGGCTGATTTTAACGAGTTGGTATGAAATTTAAAAAGAGCTGATATCTCGAAAAAACGGTGGCAGTGATATAAATTATGACGACGACGGTGACAATTGAGAATCTATGTTGTTGGTGTTGTTGATAATGGTAATAATAATACATAGACTAGGAACAAATTCAGAAAATGTGACTTGAAGCGGCATTTTTTAGTAAAAGTTGGTAACATGTTTTTCTAACTTAATTCGAGGGTGCTGAATTCAAAAATGGCGGATACCAAGCTCAATTTTGAGTTTTTAAACCCATAATTCCAAAAACAAAATGGCGACTAAAATTAATGGTATACCAATGCAAAAAAATGTTACTTGGGTTGACAAATTTTAGTAAAGTTGGTAACATGATTTATTTAACATAATTCGAGGGTGCTGAATACAAAAATGACGGATACCAAGCTCAATTTTAAGTTTTTGAACCCAAAATTTCAAAAACAAAATGGCGGCTAAAATTAATGGTGTACCAATGCAAAAAATGTTACTTGGGTTGACAAATTTTGGTAAAAGTTAGTAACATGATTTATTTAACATATTAGAGGATGGCGAATTAAAAAAATGCAGATACCAAGCTCATTTTGAGTTTTTTGAACCCATAATTCCAAAAACAAAATGGCGGCTAAAATTAATGGTTACAATGCAAAAAATGTTACTTGGCTTGAGAAATTTTGGTAAAAGTTGGTAACATGATTTATTTAACACAATTAGAAGATGCCGATTCCAAAAATATGGCTAAGAAGATCAGTTTTTAATTTTTTAACCCATAATTCCAAAAACAAAATGGCGGCTAAAATTAATGGTGTACCAATGCAAAAATGTTAGTTGGGGTTTCTAATTTCAGTAAAAGTAAAGTAACATAATTTGAGGATCCCGATTTCGCATATGACAGACACCAAGCTCAATATTGAGCTGTTGAACCTTTAATTCCAAAAACAAAATGGCGACTTATAGTGTACTGATGAAAAATGTTACTTGGGGTTTCAAATCTTAGTAAAAGTTGGCAACATGCTTAATTTGATATAATTCAAGTTTGCTGTATTTCAAAAATGACGGATACCAAGTACAATTTTGAGCTTTTGAACCCATAATTCTGAAAACAAAATGGCGACTGTTTAAATTTATCGGCATATAATTTCTCAGTGTTATTTAAGTTCCACGTTTTAGCAAAAGATGGTACTTTGTGACATTTCAGCATAACTTGCAGACTTGGGGTTGTTACATTAAAATGAAAAAGGCTAAACTGAAGTATAAATGTTTTAACCAAAATTAAAACAATTTCTAAAAATAAAGTAGTGGCTATAGTTAAGTGTTTTTTCATTATGTGTGCCTTTTGCATAGTACACTGATAAAAAATTGAGTTCATAACAAAACCATACTGAAATATTGCTCATGGTGGTGTTATTACCAGTCAAAATCGAAACTTGTGTTTGAAATGCAAAAGAGCATATTCCAGAACACTTTTGTACAGAGTTTGCCACATGTTCTTGCAAAATAGTATGTAGAACCCGTGGTTGTCAATGTCTAAATACCAAATTACTATGTCATCATGCGTCAAACTTTTAAGAATGATATAGCTTAAATAGGTAGAATCACAACCATTATATAAAAACATATATTGATTAATATGTTGTGAACCCCATATGTAGTGGTTTGAATTTTGACGGTAATATTGCATTATTTTACAACATAGTATCAGTCTCTATACAGTTTTCCCAGCGATGTTTAAGGAGCTCAATGCAACTTTTAAATAATTCATTTTCTTGAAAATTCAGAGAGTCCTCCAATTAATATATAACATCATCATCTCACTATAAAACTGGGTAATGTAAATAGCAAGACTGATGTGCAAGCTTAAGCAAAAAGTTGGCCACTCAAGCCACAATCGTTAATTGCAGTCAAGGCAATGGTAGAATTGTGTCAGTGGAGTAAGACACCTTTACTGAGTTTTCCACAACACTTGAGTTGAATATTTTTCCGTAACAGCCTGAAAAGTAATACAAATTATGTGCCATTTTTTTGTCCCTTTTGAAAATAATCTACATGTACCATCAGATTACAATTTAACTGTGGTGATGGAACAGTCTTGCCTTCTTTGGCGGAGATGAACCAGGTGATTCCATTGTTTAGACTGTTATTTGGGCTCAGGGATGAAATATGTACCGCTTTGCCTCCATAGAAACAAAGCTCTTATGGAAGCTAGCAGGATATACCACTAAAATGTTCAGATTAACACGCGACAAAGTGCATCTTGTGTGCTTCTGATTAATTGCCAGAAGCCCAAACAGACCCAAAGCTTTCTTATTGCAAGATGTCAGAATAGAATGTACTGTTCTCTGTGAAATGTCAAATCGCTGCCCTTATATTTTCTGTAACTCACCTGTCAGTCATAACAATACCATGCTTTTTATCTACGTTTCCACAATCTTAAAATGATTAGTGGCCAAACTTTCAAAATTTGTGAAAATGTTTAGAGTATTTTTGTTTTTACAGATTTGCAAAAACAATTTATTTTCTTTTTGAAAGAAAAGGATTTCTCAAAAATGAGCAACCAATGGTGATTTCGGCTACCATGAATGGAATAAAAACAAAGCTCTATTGACTATTTCTGGGGTTGCAACTGTGGCATACCTTCTATGACTGGGGTCATCATTAATGTTCTGCTTGTCCTGTTCATAATCCGCCACCCACCTTTTTACTCTTGCCTATGTAGGGGCATGTTGCTATCATATCAGTATGGATAGCCTTAGGTGCCTAACCATTTTTGTGCAAATATTGGATCTGGCTCTTTCACCATTTTTTTACATTTGCCAAGTCACTAGTCCTATTTATTTTAGAGTAATACCTTGCTGATATTAACATACAAAATTACACTGGTCTTCGGATACACGGATTTAAATAGTTAGGGGTAGAAGGGTTGAAAAGGGACATCGGCGCTAATCTCCTTAAACAGAAGGCTCACGGTATATCATTCAGCCTTCTTACTTCTTACCAGTTTTAATAAAATAAGATATAGTATTAATTTTGCTATAGTTGAATATCAAACTTCACATCAACATTTTGTAGTGCAAGTTCACCTTTTTAGCAAATAGTAAGCTTAGAGTTGCTCGGTGATGACTTAGCACCCCTAAATAGGTTTGGAAGGCTAGTGTAGTTACATTTACTTTGCTCTTCCACTGCAAAAAAGAACAATTCTTAAGCATTTGGTGTAAACACAAGCTTCAATTTTGTAAGCTATTTCCTTCACACTCTAGAATACATATATCAGTGTTTCAGCATTTATACGTCATACTTAATTTATTGAATTAAACAGAGACATACAGTCCTATGTTCCAATTACAATCCAAAAACAAAAGCGAAAATTTTTAAAACTGGCTAAAATTAAACATGTGAACTTCGTTTATGAGTCAAATATATACATTTTTTCATAATGACCTTTGTCGTCAGGCCACCTGAGACGAAGGCTGACCGGCATGCCAGATCTTTTGATTTCATAAATATCAAACCCCCTTTTTACAGACTTATTGTCCCTGTAAAATACTTGATTTTTTCGCAAATTGTGCTGGTTTTGTGGCTATTTACTAGAAAACTATTAGTGTTATATAAAGAAGACATTAAACGATAATGAACATGGCAAACTAAGTAGCAATGTTTGTAAGAATACAATGATCCATAGAGGAGTTGTTACCCCTGGAGTATAATTTTTTGCGAATTTGTGTTTTTGACCATATTTTTTAAAGAGCATTATAAAAAGATAACAACACCAAGTTGCAAACATAATCAACATGCCAAGATCTAACTTCGTAGCAAATTTTGTGTATGATAATCAACGAAGGTGTGTTGCCCCTAAAATTCAGTATCTTTTAAATGTTTTCAGGTGAGCAATAAGGCCCATAGGTATTTTGTTTAAATTTTCTGTTTATTAACACCCAAGTAAGCCTTGAAATATTACAATCTTTGATTAATAGCCGTTTGTTGCTACCAAAACAACTTCTATATCAACTTTCATGCAAAAATGCATTTTGATTTTGGCGGCCATTTTGTATTTAAATTTTGACCTACTTAGAGCAATTTTCAGCTTGGTATCCGCCATTTTCGGACTCAGCACACCCAAATTAGGTAAGAATGATATATGGTTTGCTTTTACTAAAAAATGCCTCTTCCTCTTTAAAACGACGTCTTTTCTGAAAATGTGCCTAGTCTAACAAGGATGGGGACAGGCGATGAGAGCGCGACGACGATGTTACCGTCGTCGTGCCGACGGCGGTGGCGATTATGACTGTTGATGATCGTTAAATTGTGATTTTGGCAGAATTTCTACTTTTGATTAATAATAATAATAATAATAATAAAATAATAATATAATGATGATCATCACGATGGTGGTGGTGCTTTATATGAAGGTGGTAATAATGATGGAGGTGTAAATGCAGGTGATGATAGTAATTGTTTTCTTTATGCGGCGGAATGGAGCCTTTTTGCCGCATAAAAGCTTTCTCTTTATGCGTTGAAATTCCCCGCATAGACGTGTTGGAACACGTTTATGCGGCAACACCGCTATGTGGCGTAAAACGGCTAAAAGGTAAGGCCTGTGAATTCGATCGATTGGTCGATTGATTGATTAAATGGGGTTTAACGTCCAAGTCAAGAATAGTTCACTCATACCGAGACGCCACTAGCTAAAGGTGATGTGGCAGGATTTTTACCTTTGCAGTGCACTCGGGGCAATGTCTTGCAGGGATAGTTCCTTAACGTGCCACGCCTGCCGTGACACGACCGGGCATCGATTTTTAAAGTCTCCTAAGAACCCCGTAACTTTCATTTCTAAATGTCGAGTGCTTGGCGAAAGAATAGTTACTAGGGTTCGACTGTGGATTCGAGCCAAAGCCCTCTGCAAAATGTTTAATAGGTCACAATTACTCATCATTGCAAGTAGATTTTTTTCTTGCCCGATGATATATTGTCCTACATTTTGTAAATAAAAAGTGGCACCTGATAAATAGTAGAACAATTTGTATTTCCACATCTTGCATGTTTTAACTGCCAAATAAAATCATTATAGAAATTTAAAAATTTGGCATTAAGAAAATATAGGTCATATGTGAGGATATGGAGATTATCAACTAAAATCACGGTACAGACCTGTCGAAAATTTAACACTCATATCGATTCCGCGTTAAGCTATTTCAGCAGCTGCCACATTACAGACAGTTGAACACTCACTTAACGAATTAGTGCCCAAACGGTAGCTCATCTCGGATCCTCTTTAGTTATCTCGGCAGCTGCTACAAGTACAGACCTGTCGAAAGTTTAACACTAGACTAACGAATTAGGGAAGAATCGGCAGCTCATCTCAGCCCTCGTCTCGACAGCTTGTGGCAGCTGTTGTTGATCTCTTGAGAGCTTTATGACCACTAGCTGTCCGAAGTTTGGCCACTCGGCATCCGAACTGCCACTCTATTTCGTCAGCTCAGTGTTAAACTTTCGACAGGTCTGTACTGTATCCATCTGTCGGCAGCTTCACGGTCTCTAGTTACCCATATTTCGGCCCCTTGGTAGCTGATCTTCAAACTGTGTTAAACTTTCGACAGGTCTGTTCTGTATCTTTCTTTCTTCTAGAATCAACTTATTTGCCAACAGCTCATTAAATATGCCATATCACTGAATTATTGGTAGATGTTTCGTCAAAATTTCACCTCCCCAAGTCAATTAAATCACATTTGAGATTTTTTCTCCCAATTAAATCAGAATACATGAACTTCTATGATAAAAAATGGTTATTTTGCTTTCGCAAAAAAATATTTTTCTAATCACAATTTACATTGACCTCATGTACACTTTTGAATTCAGGGTCAATATACTCCCAACAGACCACACTACGGCAACCTTCATATATCCATTATTATAAACATTGAACTACCAATTTAACCATAGTTTCACATCATTTTTAACTCAGCTTTTTCATTGATTTATTTATTAGTTTCATTAATATGTAGCACATTTTGGCAATATGTTAGAATACACATTTTTCTTTCTTTCTTTCTTTTCTTCTTCTTCGTCGTCTTCTTCTTCAAGATGGGGCCTTCTTCTTGAGATTCAAACTTAAAAAAACATTACAGTTAAAGTAAAACTGGAACAAGACCAATTTTTGTCAAGTCAGTCTGAACTTGTGAACCTCCAAATGTTTTGACAATTTTGATGGTTAACGTTTGGCAACTGGTGACTGAGCCAGGATCCAATTTCACAAAGTTTAATCAAAGTGAATCATTATTTTAATCATAATTATCAAATCATGTATCACTGCCCTTATTATGGTTTAATTAATAACTTACTCTTATTACGCTTTGCGCAACTGGTTCCAGATCAGGCCCAAGTTTCACAATCATTTTAACTAAGATTTTTGTTTGTTTTCAATATATATATGAATTTTTAAGTGTGACTTTGTTGAAGACCAGTTTAATCGTATTTAATTTCTATTCTGATTTTGTTGATTTCCTTCATTTATATATTGTCATATGTACCACTTTTTGAATTTAATCATAAAATAATTGGCATATACCACTTTTTTTAAATTTAATCATGAAATAATTGCCATATACCACCTTTTGAATTTAATCATAAAACACTTTTTGAATTTAATCATAAAATAATTGTCATATAACACTTTTTGAATTTAATCATAATGAATTTAATCATAAAATAATTGGCATATACCACTTTTTGAATTTAATCATGAAATAACTGGCATAAACCACTTTTTGAATTTTAATCATAAAATAATTGTCATATACCACTTTTTGAATGTATTTTATGATTCAAAAGTGGTATATGACAGTACGATAAAATATTGTCAAAAATTCCAGATTAAAGTTAAGTGAATTTGTGAAACTGGAGCTAGTATGGGCATCGAACTTAAAATTCAAACCTTAGGGAGACAGTACTCTATGAACTGCACTGGGCTACTATAGGTGTGGCCATAGCAAAGACAGATTGTTAAAGTTATTATATAAAACATGAAATATCGACGTAGTACAGTACAAATCTGTCGAAAGTTAACACTGAGCTAAAACAATGAAGAATTCGAAGTTTAGCTACCGATTGGCCGAGATAGCTTGTAGCCTTAAAACTGTTGAGAGATAGATGGAAGCTGTCGAAAACTGCCCATATATAGGTAACGAGTGATCGAAATAAGCTGCCGGATTTAGCACCATTTTGTTAGCTTAGTCTTTACCTTTGGACAGGTCTGTACTATAATACGTCACATAGATTTGTAGACTTAATCAAGTTTAATCCGTTAATCTGTGAAATAACTTTAAACGTTCGCCGCCTTCTTTAGATTAAAAAGTTGATTTTATCAACAACAAAAAGAAACTAGACCAAATAATAGCATTTGAAATATGTCATTTCACGACAAATCTTAATTGCAATAAAGCTATTACTTTGACACAATAAGACTCAATCCGTCGTGTAAACTGTCACTGAGTACACATGATGTATACACATTCACAAGTTTACAAGAAAATTTCAATTAGATGTGCCTAATTTAGGCTAAAGAATTCTAATTTAAAAAACCAAACAATACTGTATGCATTTGATGTTAAATGTTTTTGTAACACAAATGTCAAATTCCAGTTTAACCAGTATACAGAATCCCGTTAGGGTCAAAGTGAAAAAAAACCATAATGAGTGAGTGAGCGAGTAATGGTGTTTAACGTCCCAGTCAAGAATATTTCACTTATATCGAGACGTCGCCAGCTATAGGCAAAGGTGCAGAAATTTTGCCTGTGCGTTGCGCTAATGGCATTATACAGCAAGGTTCTTTATCGTACCAAGCCTACTCCAAGACACGGGGCCTCGTTTATTTTAAGTTCCCATCCTAAAGAACCGTGACTTCCTTTCGTAATGCCGAGTGGTTGGCAAAAGAACAGTCACTACCCACTGTTAAGTCTTGGGTCAGACGCGGCCGAGGTTCGAACCCACGACCTTCCACTTACGGAGCGAGCACTCTACCAACTGAGATACCGCAGTAGTGTATAAAATGAGTGGATTGATAATTAATATTAAAACTGATGACGTCCGAATTAACTTATACAGAGAGAGAGAGAGAGAGAGAGAGAGAGAGAGAGAGAGAGAGAGAGAGAGAGAGAGAGAGAGAGAGAGAGGGGGGGGGGGGGAACGTTATTCCGGAAATTTACGACGTAAACGATTTCTAAAAATTCCCGCACAATCGTTAAGGGTGTTGATTACGTGGTATAACGGCGAACTTAAATGGCTGTCTGTCTAATGGTCAATTAAGAGTTCAGAAAAAGGGGCATCAATGGGACTTAAAGGACCCTTAGATACAACTGAAAAAGAAACGAATAAACCAAAGATATGTAAACAATAAAAACAACAATCATATCAGTTAACTGATAAATTCACGGAATAAATCCACAATTTTTTATGCGATTTTTATGTGTAAATTTGGATTTTATACATGATATCATAAAACTGTCAAGATGTTTTGCATTTCAAACTATTACATAAATCCAATGAAAGATAGAAAATCCAAATTGTTTGTGTTATTATCTATAACACTTCAAAACATCTCTTTCTTATTTTCACAAAATTTTGCAAATTCCCTTTAATTTTTGAGAAAAACGTTTCTGATAAAAATAAAATCGGAAACGATTTGCCTCGTAAGAAATGGTTTTCATAAAGCTACAGACATTTTCCTACAAGAATCTGCCCTCAAACCTTTTGGCCTCGTTCACTTGGTTTTAGTGCAGGATCTCTTAAACTAAAACAAACGTCTATCTGCAATAGTGCACCCTGTGAATTTCAGACGACGGGCCTCCATACCTTATATTTTAAAGTGTAAGGTATTTCTTTCGGTAGTATCTTTTAAGTCATGCGATCCTGGGTGCAAAATTTCAAGATTGGCCCTAAGATACTAAATTCATAAACCGCAAAAATCCATTAAAGAAACATTTAGCGGAACAAATAAGAAGAGGAAATGCATTTAAGAGTTGTAAAAATGCAATTATATCCCCAAAATTGATATGTGCACGAGACGCGACGAAAACTACGTTTGTTATAAATGTAGACTGTTAATAGAGTGTGCTATGTACTTCATTACAAAAAACGCTATCACTCCAAAAACTAAAATGGCTGTCTTTTCGAGAAATTGGTGCAACAACGCCAATCGTTACACATGAGCATGCGTATGAAATGGTATACGATTTTACTGCAGTTTAAATTTCAATGAAATCGAAAACGTCACTATTTACAGTACAGACCTGTTGAAAATTCATCACTGCGTTAACGATATAGAGCCGAACTCGGTGACTAAGTGGTTGAGATATGGATACCAATAAAGTGATCGAAAAGGTGCCGGAAGATAGACAACAGCTGTCGAAAAAATATTGCTAACGAGGGGCCGAGATGAGCCTCCGATTCGATGCAAATTCGTTATCTTAGTGTTAAACATCCGGCAGACCTGTACTGTACACACCGGCGAGATTGCAGTTTAATATAATCTCGGACGTAGGATTTTCGTCTTGGTCCACCGCGACATCAAGTTTTCATGAAACGCCTACCATAACGCGGGACATCGGACAATTGCACTATGACGTGTAGCGTTGTTATTCGTCCTACAGTGGTGTCGATTTAGGGCGTCTTTTTGTGTCACGAATAGTGATGCAGGACATCATGTTTCGTGTGTTGCCCATCATAACCCAGGACATCGTTTTTCGTCCGTTGTCCACCATAACCCGGACATCGTTTTTCGTCTGTTGCCCACCATAACCCTGTACATCGTTTTTCGTCTGTTGCCAATCATAACCCGGGACATCGTTTTTCGTCTGTTGCCCACCATAACCCGGGACATCGTTTTTCGTCTGTTGCCCACCATAGCCCGGGACATCGTTTTTTCGTCCGTTTCCCACCATAATCCGGGACATCGTTTTTTCGTCCATTTCTCACCATAACCCAGAGCATCGTTTTCGTTCATTGTCCACCATAACCCGGGAAATCGTTTTTTCGTGCGTCGCCCACCATAACCCGGGACATCGTTTTCTCGTGTGTTGTCCACCATAATCCGGGACATCGTTTTTGTGCGTTGCCCACCATAAGCCGGAACATAAATTATTCAATACACGCTAACCGTGACGTGGGTCATCGACTAGTCGTGACACACATAGAACTTCGAGTTGAGTAACGGTGTTTAACGTCCCAGTCAAGAATATTTCACTTATATCGAGACATCACCAGCTATAGGGGAAGGTACTGATGGCACTCTACAGCAAGGTTCCCATCCGAAAGAACCGTGACGTTCATGTCGTAATGCAGAGTGTTTGGCAAAAGAACAGTCACTACCAATTTTCAAATCTTGGGTCAGAACCGGTCGGGGTTCGTACCCACGACCTCCCACTTACGGAGCGAGCATTCTACCAACTGAGCTACCGCAGTGGTCTTGACTTTTGCCCAAGACAAACACGGTTGGAGTGAGTGTACGCTACCGTAGTGCTTTACTATATATAGCTATTTTCTGTGCCTTTTTTGTTGACGTCTGAGTTGGTCTACCTCAGATTTAAACGATTAAAATTTTTATGGCGATCAATTTTTAACTTTGTATTACCTACTTAACAATATAGTAATATTTATGTCTTCTTTACCAGGTGTTTAAAAAAATTAACAAAATATAAATCGGGAAAAGTTTTCACACTCTAATCCCGCTTATATAAAGGTATTTACTTTCTCTTGTTAGTAAAAGTTACGTTTATTCTTTAAACGAAATCTATTAAGGGGGGATTCCAGTCAGTGATCCCCCTAATCCCCTAAACATTCATCTATTATTCTCCTAAGTCTGCGGAAATTACCAGAAAATCTCGGATTAAGCGGAAACGGTAGTTAAAACTTTTGCACTGGAAAAACACAAAGATTGATGGGTTCGTCCATGATTGAAAAAGCAATAAACACACTTTCTCTAAAATACTGATTCGTATAATTACATACATCAACTATCAAGTACTTGAGTAGACGAAAAATTAACTATAAAAATTACCCTTCCCCCTTTCCCGGCCTGGTGATTCAACAATAAAAGATCCAAACCTGTAGTTATTTAATGCATTTATTTTTTTTTTTCGCTATATCGATACACATTTCGTTTCTGTTCATATGCATGTGATAAAAACATAAAGTAATACAAAAAGCTAACATCCTCTACCACACACCCCCTCCCGAACTTTTGGTTACCATACAGTATAGGGGATCAAAAAATTTAACACCGATCTCACGAAAAGGAATCAAGTTTCGGTTCGGCTTTCAAATGACTGAGATTATAAGACCTAGTGGCCAAAAGATGGATAGTAGCTAATTATAGCAAACGAGGCGTCGAGGTGTACAACCGAATCAGCACTAGCTAGTGTTAAACTTTCGTCAGGTATGCACTGTATGCTTATGATGAGTTCAGTAATGTAATAGTGCTTATGATGAGTTCAGTAATGTAATAGTGCTTATGATGAGTTCAGTAATGTAATAGTGCTTATGATGAGTTCAGTAATGTAATAGTGCTTATGATGAGTTCAGTAATGTAATAGTGTTATAAATTTGCAGGAAACATAAAAATTAAAAAAAGAAATCTAACTTAATAAGTCGAAATTATTCATTGATAGGTATTTAATAAATAAGTAAATAAATAGATAAATTATAAGAAACTAATTGTACCAATGTAGGTAATTATAACGTAAAATTAAAAGAGTAAATTGTCAATTGAAACAGGACAATATCCCCCGAACGGAGACTACGAGTATACTGGTCCAAATGAGATCCAAAACTGGACTAAAAAGGTTCGGTAAAAAAGAAATGTCTATATTGTCAGTCAAGCATTCCTGGCAAGGATTGAAACCGAATGATGAGGAACGCAACAAAGATAAAATGTCCCCCACTTCGTTTGGTCATTATAAATTTCTTTGATAAAATGATTAACATTGCCATATAGTCAAACCTGTCTATAAAGGCCAACCAGGGGAACCAGTAAAAGTGGCCTTAATGGGCAGGTGGCCTTTATATACAGATCCAAAAATATGAATAAAGAATAATTAGGATACAATTCTACTGGCCTTAATAAGCAGGTGACCCTTATATAGAGGTGGCCTTTAGGGCAAGTTGGGCTGTACTTTAAACAAATTATCATCCAATGCATTAAAATGGTACATGTACATGTATATGACAACTATAATTGCGCATACCACCGGTTGCTATATCTCGACAGTTTTTTGGCAGTTGTTTTCTATCTCTAAGCTTACTATCTTTTCTCGGCCAGTCGGAAGCAGAGTTTACCGGCAGGCGGGTGAAGCTAGCTAGATAAGGCGTGCTAATCCTCCGAAACACCTGGCTTCACTTCCCTGGTGGAAGTCATGGCCATGCGTGTTTTGTCAGGTTTCAAAGTTTTTACTTTGCTTAGGGATTGTAATTCGGACATGGATTGATATGTTTGTTTTTTATTTCGACTCCTTTTCATTAGCTCAATGTTAAACTTTCGACAGGTCTGTACAGTAATATGCAGGACAGATTTCAACAGATTTTCCCAAAAAACTCTCCTTACACACATTGTATATATACACAAAACCGTTTAACGATTTCCAGACAAAAACTAAAAAATACGGACCTGTCAAAAGTTAATACTGAGCTAACGAAAAGGAGCCGAAGCTCGGCTGCCTAGTTGCTGAGATATGGATAGCTCAGTAGTGACCGAAAAACTACCGAGATATAGAATAAATGCTGTGATACAGGTCGGTTATCAGGGGCCGAAATGAACTATATCAATTCGGCTCAAATTCGTTAACTTAGTGTTAAACTTTCGACAGGTCTGTTCTGCACAACCAGAAGCAACAACTAAACATCTGGTAGACCGGTGTGCAGAGCTGCACTTAAATCTACACAATATATGATTTATATCTTGGTGTTAATTGAAGGAGCAAAAAACTGCAGCAGAAAAGTACGGGCGAATTTCCAAAATGATGTTTGAGTGATGAAAGATTGTCTAAGTAACTAACAATGTACTTATAGAACTCTAAACAATAAGTATCGGATGATGGTGTAGTCTTTGTTTTACTAATAGTACCTATTAATTATACTTATGTTTTACTCATTAGTAATGAATAGGACATATACAGAGAGAGAGAGAGAGAGAGAGAGAGAGAGAGAGAGAGAGAGAGAGAGAGAGAGAGAGAGAGAGTACTTATAGAACTCTAAACAATAAGTATCGGATGATGGAGTAGTCTTTGTTTTACTAATAGTACCTATTAATTATACTTATGTTTTACTCATTAGTAATGAATAGGACATATACAGAGAGAGAGAGAGAGAGAGAGAGAGAGAGAGAGAGAGAGAGAGAGAGAGTACTTATAGAACTCTAAACAATAAGTATCGGATGATGGAGTAGTCTTTGTTGTACTAATAGTACCTATTAATTATACTTATGTTTTACTCATTAGTAATGAATAGAACATATACAGAGAGAGAGAGAGAGAGAGAGAGAGAGAGAGAGGAGAGGAGAGGAGAGAGAGAGAGAGAGAGGGGGTACTTATAGAACTCTAAACAATAAGTATCGGATGATGGTACAGTCTTTGTTGTACTAATAGTACCTATTAATTATACTTATGTTTTACTCGTTAGATATGAATAGAACATATACAGAGAGAGAGAGAGAGAGAGAGAGAGAGAGAGAGAGAGAGAGAGAGAGTACTTATAGAACTCTAAACAATAAGTATCGGATGATGGTACAGTCTTTGTTTACTAATAGTACCTATTAATTATACTTATGTTTTACTCATTAGTAATGAATAGAAGACACGGAGTATCAGAGAGAGAGAGAGAGAGAGAGAGAGAGAGAGAGAGAGAGAGAGAGTACTTATAGAACTCTAAACAATAAGTATCGGATGATGGTGTAGTCTTAGTACCTATTATTTATACTTATGTTTTACTCATTAGTAATGAATAGAACATATACAGAGAGAGAAGAGAGAGAGAGAGAGAGAGAGAGAGAGAGAGAGAGAGAGATACTGCATGCAGTCGTTGATCTGGGGGAGAGTGTTGTTGCAGTCGTTGATCTGGGCACATACATACACACAGAGAGAAAGAGAGAGAGAGAGAGATACTGCATGCAGTCGTTGATCTGGAGGAGAGAGAATTGCTGAAGTCGTTGATCTGGGTACATACAGAGAGAGAGAGAGAGAGAGAGAGAGAGAGAGAGATATGCTGCAGTCGTGATCTGGGGACACACACAGAGAGAAAGAAAGAGAGAGAGAGAGAGAGAGAGAGAGAGAGAGAGAGAGAGAGAGGGAAGAGAGACAGTTTATTTTTCTGGCTTTAGTTGCTGCAAGGCGTCTCATAAAAAGACAACACTGTGTATTCATGAATGAACTACTGGAGCTAATTTAATAAATAAATCCGATTTTTACAAGGAAAATCTTGTAAAATGCAATTTATTTGTATATTATCTAACCAGCAATGCAGCAATGTGCCAAATGCGCCATGTGATGAAAGAAAAAAAACTTAGGTTTGAACTTAATTTCAACAATGAAATTACAAATGCAGGGTAATTCATTCGTGGAAATTAAATAAAAACATTAGACTTTAACTATTAAAACATATGTAATGCATGTTTTAACTGTGAATGCAAGGCGTAACAAGAAAAAAGAAAACTTAACAAATTCTACATCCCCTTATTACAAAATAAATGATGATGGTTACTTAAAGTCAATATGGTAATTATGGACTAACTGTTTATGTTAAAATACTCCTGGAACATATCAAAACAATCTAAAATGCTGATAAAAAATTAATTTTAATTTAAACATCAAAAGCAACAGATTTACACATATGTTACGTACATAATCTATATGTCTGGTTTTTTGTTTCTAAGGTGTTTATTGCAGTCTCCGAGCAAAGATGTGTTTACAAATGAAATCAAGCAATTTTGTTATGTTATTCGCAGTGCAAAGAGAGCAAACATATACTGCCGATCATCGTCATCAACAACAACAATGACATCATCATCATCATCATCATCATCATCATCATCATCATCAATATCATCATCATTTTCCGTCATCAATCAACAACGACATCATCATCATCATTAGCAGCAGCAGTAGAACCCATGTCACGACTATCACCAACATCACCATCAAAAGCATCATCATCATCATCATCATCGCAGCCGTGGTTGTCGTCGTCGTCATCATCAATCATCATCATCACCATCATCATCTTCGTCATCATCATCAATCTTCATCACCATCGTGGTCACCGTCGTCCTTCTTCGTCGTCATCTTTTTGTCATCAATACATCATTAACAACAACAACAATAACGACATCATCGTCATCGTAGTAATTTTTATCATCAACATCATCATGACCATTCATCAATCATCATCATCATCATGCCGTCGTCGTCACTGCCGTTATCTCCATCATCTTCGTCGTCGATCTTTGTTTATTTACGGAGTCTGTCGTTCATTAAAATAAAATAAAATATCAATTTACAAAGAAGCAACTAAATTCTGTTTAAAGTACATGTAAACATACAGTACAGACCTGTCAAAAGTTTAACACTAAGCTAACGATTTAGTGCCGAATCACAGCCCCTTATTAGTTACATGTATTTACGACACCAGATGAAATTTATCTCTCGGCAGCTTTTCAATAACTAGCGTATCCTACCTCAGCAACTCGCGATCGGCAGCCGAGCTTCGACTCCTATCGGTTAGCTGCGGTAGCTCAGTTGGTAGAGTGTTCGCTCCGTAAGTGGAAGGTCATGGGTTCGAACCCCGGCCGGGTCTGACCCAAGACTTAAAAGTGGGTAGTGACTGTTCTTTCGCCAAGTACTCGGCATTACGAAATGAAAGTCACGGTTCTTTCGGATGGGAACTTAAAATAAACGAGGCCCCGTGTCTTGGTAGGCTTGGCACGATAAAGAACCCTGCTGTATAATGTCATCAGCGCAACGCACAGGCAAAATGTTTGCACCTTCGCCTATAGCTGGCGACGTCTCGATATAAGTGAAATATTCTTGACTTGGACGTTAAACACCATTACTCAACTCAACTCGCTCCTTTTGGTTAGCTCAGTGTTAAACTTTCGACAGGTCTGTACTGCATATACAGATATATACACCAAATAAGAAAAAGCAACTCGTGTATATATTATATGTGTTATATTAATGGGCACAGCGGCCGTTTATCGCAAAGAAAAACAAAAACAAGCAAGAATGTTTAGAAAGAAGAACTGCAAAAAACACAAACTTAGTAAATCGTTTCACAACATGTGTTGCGGAGTTTAGACCGAATTATATGTTCTTTCGCCGGATAAAGTTATTACATTTTGCCGGGTTTTTACAAAATTTATTTGATGAGAAAATTTAAATAAAATGACACATTTACGTTTAAGAAATATGTCATTTGTAGAAAAAAATTAAGGAACATGAGAAATAGAAATAGATGTTTGGCACTAAATTTCCCTTTTCCATTGATGTGAAGTAACCTAGTCTATCGAGATACCATCCTGACCATTGTAAGGAGACACTTTTTAAATAATCGGTTAAAAAGTTGTTTTTTTATTTCTTTTTCTTTTTTTTTTCTCTTTTTTCATGTTTTATACGTCACTGAATACGTAAATGACTATCCATCTACTTTCTTTTAGTGGAATGGTGTGGAGTGGAGTAGTGTGGAGTGGAGTGGTGTGGTGTGGGTGGAGTACATGAAGTGGAGTGGAGGAGTGGAGTGGAGTGGTGTGGGGTGGGGTGGAGTGGTGTGGAATGGTGTGGAGTGGAGTACGTGAAGTGGAGTGGAGTGGAGTGGAGTGGAGTGGAGTGGTGTGGTGTGGTGTGGGGTGGAGTGGTGTGATGTGGAGTGGAGTACGTGAAGTGGAGTGGAGTGGAGTGGAGTGGTGTGGAGTGGAGTGGAGTACGTTAAGTGGAGTGGAGTGGAGTGGAGTGGTGTGGTGTGGAGTGGAGTACGTGAAGTGGAGTGGAGTGGAGTGGAGTGGAGTGGAGTGGAGTGGAGTGGTGTGGTGTGGTGTGGGGTGGAGTGGTGTGGTGTGGAGTGGAGTGGAGTGGAGTGGAGTGGAGTGGTGTGGAGTGGAGTACGTGAAGTGGAGTGGAGTGGAGTGGAGTGGTGTGGAGTGGAGTGGAGTACGTGAAGTGGAGTGGAGTGGAGTGGAGTGGAGTGGAGTGGTGTGGTGTGGTGTGGGGTGGAGTGGTGTGATGTGGAGTGGAGTACGTGAAGTGGAGTGGAGTGGAGTGGAGTGGTGTGGAGTGGAGTGGAGTGGAGTGGAGTACGTTAAGTGGAGTGGAGTGGAGTGGAGTGGAGTGGAGTGGTGTGGTGTGGAGTGGAGTACGTGAAGTGGAGTGGAGTGGAGTGGTGTGGTGTGGTGTGGTGTGGTGTGGTGTGGTGTGGTGTGGGGTGGAGTGGTGTGGTGTGGAGTGGAGTGGAGTGGAGTGGAGTGGAGTGGAGTGGAGTGGAGTGGAGTTGTGTGGAGTGGAGTACGTGAAGTGGAGTGGAGTGGAGTGGAGCGGAGTGGTGTGGAGTGGAGTACGTGAAGTGGAGTGGAGTGGAGTGGAGTGGAGTACGTTAAGTGGAGTGGAGTGGAATTGAGTGGTGTGGTGTGGAGTGGAGTACGTGAAGTGGAGTGGAGTGGAGTGGTGTGGAGTGGAGTGGAGTGGTGTGGAGTGGAGTGGAGTGGAGTGGAGTGGAGTGGTGTGGAGTGGAGTGGAGTGGAGTGGAGTGGAGTGGTGTGGAGTGGAGTGGAGTGGAGTGGAGTGGAGTGGAGTGGAGTGGTGTGGTGTGGTGTGGAGTGGAGTGGAGTGGAGTGGAGTGAAGTGGTGTGGAGTGGAGTGGTGTGGAGTGGAGTGGAGTGGAGTGAAGTGGAGTGGAGTGGAGTGGTGTGGAGTGGAGTGGAGTGGTGTGGAGTGGAGTGGAGTGGTGTGGAGTGGAGTGGAGTGGAGTACGTGAAGTGGAGTGGAGTGGAGTGGTGTGGAGTGGAGTGGAGTGGAGTGGAGTGGTGTGGAGTGGAGTGGAGTGGTGTGGAGTGGAGTGGAGTGGAGTACGTGAAGTGGAGTGGAGTGGAGTGGTGTGGAGTGGAGTGGAGTGGTGTGGAGTGGAGTGGAGTGGAGTGGAGTGGAGTGGTGTGGAGTGGAGTGGTGTGGAGTGGAGTGGAGTGGAGTGGAGTGGAGTGGAGTGGAGTGGAGTGGTGTGGAGTGGAGTGGAGTGGAGTGGAGTGGAGTGGTGTGGAGTGGAGTGGTGTGGTGTGGAGTGGAGTGGAGTGGAGTGGAGTGGTGTGGAGTGGAGTGGAGTGGAGTACGTGAAGTGGAGTGGAGTGGAGTGGTGTGGAGTGGAGTGGAGTGGAGTGGAGTGGTGTGGAGTGGAGTGGAGTGGTGTGGAGTGGAGTGGAGTGGAGTACGTGAAGTGGAGTGGAGTGGAGTGGTGTGGAGTGGAGTGGAGTGGTGTGGAGTGGAGTGGAGTGGAGTGGAGTGGAGTGGAGTGGTGTGGAGTGGAGTGGAGTGGAGTGGAGTGGTGTGGAGTGGAGTGGAGTGGAGTGGAGTGGAGTGGAGTGAAGTGGAGTGGAGTGGAGTGGAGTGGAGTGGAGTGGAGTGGTGTGGAGTGGTGTGGAGTGGAGTGGAGTGGAGTGGAGTGGAGTGGAGTGGTGTGGAGTGGAGTGGTGTGGTGTGGAGTGGAGTGGAGTGGAGTGGAGTGGAGTGGTGTGGAGTGGAGTGGTGTGGTGTGGGTGGAGTACATGAAGTGGAGTGGAGGAGTGGAGTGGAGTGGTGTGGGGTGGGGTGGAGTGGTGTGGAATGGTGTGGAGTGGAGTACGTGAAGTGGAGTGGAGTGGAGTGGAGTGGAGTGGAGTGGTGTGGTGTGGTGTGGGGTGGAGTGTGTGATGTGGAGTGGAGTACGTGAAGTGGAGTGGAGTGGAGTGGAGTGGTGTGGAGTGGAGTGGAGTACGTTAAGTGGAGTGGAGTGGAGTGGAGTGGTGTGGTGTGGAGTGGAGTACGTGAAGTGGAGTGGAGTGGAGTGGAGTGGAGTGGAGTGGAGTGGAGTGGTGTGGTGTGGTGTGGGGTGGAGTGGTGTGGTGTGGAGTGGAGTGGAGTGGAGTGGAGTGGAGTGGTGTGGAGTGGAGTACGTGAAGTGGAGTGGAGTGGAGTGGAGTGGTGTGGAGTGGAGTGGAGTACGTGAAGTGGAGTGGAGTGGAGTGGAGTGGAGTGGAGTGGTGTGGTGTGGTGTGGGGTGGAGTGGTGTGATGTGGAGTGGAGTACGTGAAGTGGAGTGGAGTGGAGTGGTGTGGAGTGGAGTGGAGTGGAGTGGAGTACGTTAAGTGGAGTGGAGTGGAGTGGAGTGGAGTGGAGTGGTGTGGTGTGGAGTGGAGTACGTGAAGTGGAGTGGAGTGGAGTGGTGTGGTGTGGTGTGGTGTGGTGTGGTGTGGTGTGGTGTGGGGTGGAGTGGTGTGGTGTGGAGTGGAGTGGAGTGGAGTGGAGTGGAGTGGAGTGGAGTGGAGTGGAGTTGTGTGGAGTGGAGTACGTGAAGTGGAGTGAGTGGAGTGGAGCGGAGTGGTGTGGAGTGGAGTACGTGAAGTGGAGTGGAGTGGAGTGGAGTGGAGTACGTTAAGTGGAGTGGAGTGGAATTGAGTGGTGTGGTGTGGAGTGGAGTACGTGAAGTGGAGTGGTTGGAGTGGAGTGGAGTGGAGTGGAGTGGAGTGGAGTGGAGTGGAGTGGAGTGAAGTGGGTGTGGAGTGGAGTGGAGTGGAGTGGAGTGGAGTGGAGTGGAGTGGAGTGGGTGGAGAGTGGAGTGGTGTGGTGTGGTGTGGGTGGAGTGGTGTGAATGGTGTGGAGTGGAGTACGTGAAGTGGAGTGGAGTGGAGTACGTGAGTGGAGTGGAGTAGGTGGTGTGGGGTGGGGTGGAGTGGAGTACGTGAAGTGGAGTGGAGTGGAGTGGTGTGGGGTGGGGTGGAGTGGAGTATGTGAAGTGGAGTGGAGTGGTGTGGAGTATTGTGGAGTGGAGTGGAGTGGTTTGGAGTGGAGTTGGAGTGGTGTGGAGTGAAATGGAGTGGAGTGGTGTGGAGTATTGTGGAGTGGAGTATGTGAAGTGGAGTGGAGTGGTGTGGAGTATTGTGGAGTGGAGTGGAGTGGTTTGGAGTGGAGTTGGAGTGGTGTGGAGTGAAATGGAGTTGAGTATTGTGGAGTGGAGTGGAATGAAGTGAATTGGAGTGTTGTGAAATAGAGTATGTGGAGTGGAATAGAGTGGAATGGTGTAAAGTGGAGTGGATTTGAGGGAATTGTTTGGAACGCAGTACGTGGAATGAAGTGGAATGCTTTGGAGTGGAGTGCTGTGGAATGGAGTGGAATGGGAATATTTTCCCGAAACTACGAAAATTGGTCACCTCGAAAATAAATAATTTCACAGTAAGATAAATGCAATAAAAATACAATTAAATCAAAGCAGCAGAGATTTCGGCCTATTTCAGTTCATTGATCGATAAAGAATCACAAACTCTTAATTATCACGAGAGCTACAGTACAGACCGGACGAAAGTTTAACACTACAAGATAACGAATAAAGGTACAGAATTGCTAGCTTATCTCGGCCCTACGTAAGCTTTAACAGCTGTTATCTATCACCCGGCATCTTTTCGGTTACAAGGTATCCTTATATTTACCACTTGGCAGCCGGGTTCGGCTCCATTTTGTTCGCGCATTGTTAAACGTTCAACCGGTCTGTACCGTTAGTTGTGTGTTTAATCCCGGATTTGCCAGTTATAAACATGCATTTGTTATCGCTGGAAAAGTCAATTACTGTGGAATAGTTTGACATCTAAAGCCAAAATATTTCCCGTTACTGTTGCTGCTGTTAATGACTTGGATAATAAAACAGTGTGTCAATGATTGTAATTATAACTCTTTGTTAAAACGTGAACTTAGGAGAGGAAATAAAAAACCATAATGCTGTTAACCAGGAACTGTTTAAAGGAAATCGAAATTTTGTTTTAAAAAAGTTGGGTTTTTAAAATAAAAACCAATGGAATGATACGGCGCGTACTGTGTTATTGTCTCAGAATGATAATAAATAAATAAATAAATAAATAAATAAGCGTTTTCCAAAGTGTTCCGTTGCAAAAACGTTAAGGGGTATCAAACACGTGGTTCGGTGGCAAAGCCCGTTGTTATTATTTTTTTCATAAGGAACAGTATTTTAATGTTTCTTTTGTGTATATTTGTTTTGTTTTCTAATTATTTCTCGTTGATGTGTTTTGGTGAGTCTATACGTCAGATGGCGATACACTTCATGATAAACTTAATTACCTTTGTTCTACAATACTCATTTTGCAAGAAAAGAGGGGACTCCAGTAACTTACTCTGGGGTGCACTTAACTGGGCATTGCTCCGTTCGCAGCTATCGTCGTTGTTTAAAGTGCTGTTATTTTTATTCCATTCATTATTGAGGCGCTTCTTCTTTAACATTTGTATCTGACCTTTATACTGTATAATATTAAGACATCAGTACTCCTGTTATGCTGAACTATCTGCCTTAACGATGGTAAATTATTTTGGTACCGGTACGCTAACATGTGCAATGGTAGCAATATCAATATCAATATCGTTAAGACAGGTAGCTCGGCCTAGTTCCTGGTCGTTAAATACGTGTTTAGTTTATCCAAGAGTTTGATTTGTAGCGGGGATCTGTAATTGTTATCTAACGATTCTGTCTTCGGTTGAGGTATTTACACACACAATTGCACTTTTGATGCGAATTGCACATGTGAATGAAGCTGGCTCTATATAATATATTGTCGCTTACGGTATCAAAAAGCAATCACTTCCTGGCGCCATTGTATTGTCGCTTACGATATCAAAAAGCAGTCATTTGCTGACGCCATTGTATTGTCACTTATGGTGCCAAAAAGCAATCAACTCCTGGCGCCATTGTATTGTCGCTTACAGTATCAAAAAGCAATCAACTCCTAGCGCCATTGTATTGTCACTTACGATATATCAAAAAGCAATCACTTCATGGTGCCATTGTATTGTCAATTACGATATCAAAAAGCAATCACTTCCTGGCGCCATTGAAATAGATTGTCGCTTACGGCAACAAAATGTATATTCAACCAAAGAGCATTGTTCAGGATTTTGAATATACAAAGACATTGTAATACATGCTATTAAAAGGCCACGTAAACACGTAAAGCGTATTAAAGTACATCATTGAAGACAATTTAACGACTGACTTGGTAAGGTCAAGACATACTTACAAACAGGCATACGTACGTACATTTTTGTGCTGTTAATATGCTAACAATATTTAAACATGCTTACTTGATCATGATTGCAGACAGACCGATAGACAGACATATGTACATTTTATATCAAAATGTTACATATCAGTGCTGTAGGTTTATTAACAGACTTAGAAGACTTTTACAATATTTATTAAATCAAACCTATCAGTATCGGAATATTGGTTTGGTTGGTTGGTTGAATGTTGCTTAACGTCGCATCAGCAATTTTTCAGCTATTCGCGACGAGAACTATTTAATTAATCTCTATGGATTAATCTATGAACAATTTTGTGTATGCAAGTGAAGTGCGAGTGTGTTGTATGGTCTGCCTTGTACTAGAGCGCACTCAGGGCGACTTTACCGTGCTAGCTCACAGAGTCAATACGCCGCAGACAAGCGTACCACTCCCCCAGTCCATTATACTGATACCAGGTGAATCAGTAAAGGCCAACGGTAAGGAAAATTCACTTTCCCACATGTGGTCCGAGCGGGACTCGAACTCACAGCGGTGAGAGACCCTGGATTTGAAGACTGACGTCTTATCCATTAGGCCACCGCGCCCTCACACAGTATCGGAATAGTGGTAGTAGGTAAAATACAGACCTATCGAAAGTTTCAACGCTGAGCTTACAAAAATGGTCGAAGCTCGCCTGCTTATTAACCGAAACACGGAAAGCTAGTGATCAAATAGCTACAGTAAAGACCTGTCGAAAGTTTAACGATGAGCTTGCAAAAAAGAGGTCGAATGTCGGCTGCTGATTAACCGAAACACAGAAAGTGTGTGATCAAAAAGCTATCGAGAGATAGACTGAGGTATAATAATAATAATAATAATAATAATAAAACATGTACATATAATAATAATAATAATAATAATAATAATAATAATAAAACATGTATATGTAATAATAATAATTATAATAATAATAATACATGTAATAATGACTTTATTTTTTTAGGGTTGCTTATTTGGACAGAGCCAATCTTACATAAGGCCCTCCAATATGAGTGATTACATACTATTAATACAAAATAGAATTTCTTTAGATGTAGTAATTTAAAAAATATAATAATAATGCAAAATATAAACATATACTAAGATGATAAGTATAAAACTATAACCAGGTATTGCTAACAGAAATGAGCTGTTGATTTTGCTAGCTTCGTGTCAAACTTTTGACAGGTCTGTACTGTATGTATCGGATCAAAAGTACAACATATCCATCATTCATCATGTCAGTTTATACAGATATATATGCCATTGATCTATGGTCGATGCTAATCTCTGCAGATAAGACGCGACTTAACGCGGGAAATGATGTACATGTTGTATTTGGTACTTTCATCGCTTTAATGTGCTATATCAGAATCCCAATATCTTATTTATACAAATGAGTGATTGAGTGAATGAGTTTGTGGGTGGGTAAGTGATTGAGCGAGCAAGAGAGCTAGCACGTTAGTGAGAGAGTTAATGGTGTGGCGGGTTAAACGGTAATTAGTAGATAATTGACTGAGTTGGTGGTTAGTTGGTTGGTTGAGTGAGAGCGTGAGAGAGCGAGTGAGTGAGTGAGTGAGTAAACGAGTGACTGAGTAAGTGGGGTGAGTGAGTAAGTGGGGTGAGTAAGGGAGTAAGTAAATAGAATGAGGATATATATAAGTCAAAGTCAGGAGTTTTTGGCTTATATTGAAACATGGCCAGTTTGTAAAAATTTGTAAAAAATGAAATAATTAGAGCTGATGACATTGTACAGGGTCACGGCCTTCGAAACGCGATTCATTGGTTTCTAAAATGCAACTAAACGCCATTTTATAAAAATCATAAACCACTTTACTGCATTTAATTGGGTTAGAGTGTGATTTTAACAGCAAGGAAACTATTTGATACAAAATTTTTCATGGTGAACATAAACTATCGTGACAAAACGTTACATTTATGCACAACGTTTCGATACTTTAACGCTCTTTTATACCTAGCATTTAGTACAAAACGTCTTGATACATAAACTATCGGGACAAAACGTTTCATTTATACACAACGTTTCGACACAATTAACTTTTACAGACAACATTTTGTACAAAACGTCTCCAAAGAACGCCTTGATACAAGAAATATGGAACAAACAGTTTCATGTATGCACAGCGTTTCGACACAAAACGTCCTTTTACACGTACCATTTTATACAGAATATCTTCACCAAACGCCATGATACATAAAATATCGGGACAAAATGTTTCATGTATAAACAACGTTTCGACAAAGAAATCCTCATTGGATACAAAGGGCGTCTTAACTATCGGAACAAAACGTTTCATTTATATACAATTCACAAAAAAACCTTTCACATGAAACAATATTTCGGTAATAACGTCACAATGACAAAATATTTCGGAATATTTAGGTCTTTAGCAACCAGTGCATTTTGATACCAATCAATTCCGATTATGTCAGCGAGGATAATTTTTTTGCTCGCGAATTTCAATGAAATCTTCCGGAACGAATAACAAGTAGGCTGGCAATTTTGTATCAATCCGATTTGGCTCAAACAAATATTAAAAAAATTATCAACTAATATCAACATTAGCTAACATAGTCTTATTTAATGCTCTGAAATTCGTAACACTTGGCAAAAATCCAAAATTTAAAACTAAGTGACAAAAACTTTAACTGATAATCATCATAATATTTACTAATATTTTCTGTACTGAGATTTAGTGCGTCAAGTTTGACCTGGCCGTTTGACCTTTAATTTACATATCCATTGTGGAGTTTGGGGGCTATTTAAAGTTGATATAAAAGAATAGTTGATAGTATTAATTATTATGTATCGGGTGGTTTTGGTAATGAAACATGTCGTCTTACCTAAATCACGCTGTCTATTAGCCCGCTCTAATATTCAAATTAAAGGTCAAATGGCAGGTCAAACTTGACGCACTATACTGTGACAGTTTAGGCAATAGCTAAAGGTTCGGATAAAGTAAGTAAAATGTTGGTGGTTGATGTGGGATCGATGGGACAGGATGAGGGTGCAGCACAGATGAATGGGACAGGGAGTGAAGTGATACTCTTTTGTTTTTTGTCACAAAGTGGTTATTGCAGAATGAAAATAGCAGCATTGAACATATGTTTGGCTAGTTACGGACTTTCAAACTGATTTCGCCCTGCATAAGACAATCTGTGATTATTTAGTTTTCGACTAAGAAAGAGACACGTCAATTGTAATATGAATTGTAATAATCACGAATTGTGTACGTTTGATCTATGTCAAACGGGTTGTTTCTATGCTATGTTTGGGGAACACATTGATATTGCATGTATGGTGTTCTGTTATGGCAAAATTACCATTATCGTTCCTTCGATTCTTCGACCCGAACGCCAAGAAGCGAAGTTGCGAAGATACGATGACGAAGCTTTAGGATCAAAAGTGTGAAGATATGATGACGAAGAAGCGAAAGTGCGAAGATACGAAAACGCTACTTCGCGTTCACAACTTCGCAATCACCATCGTATGTTCGCAACTTCGCGTTAAGATCGAAGAAACTGTAAGGGTAATTTGGCCCTTATAAAACTCCATATGTTCCACTCGAACATAACAAGAACATGACATGTGGTTCCAGCAGAGGTGGAACTTAAACTGTTCGATTTAGAAATAGAATAATCGGAAGAATATGTTGGTTCCGGTAGCTTATAGTATATAGTGGAACACAGGTGGTCTTTGGCTCGAATTCTGGTTTGAATTTTCTATCCATATACCAGCTAAATGCAAGCGCGCAGGAATTTTGGTTTGAGTGCGATTTTGAATAATGGCGGCATGCACGGAAGATGCATGTGCGCACTGCTCGGTGGGAAGGTATTGGGGCATGCTCCTTCAGAAAATTTTTGAAAATGAAACGCAAAATAGTGCATTTTTGGAGTATTTTATTAAGCAAGTTGAAACAAAAATTATCAGAAATTAAGCTTAAGCTGCTGATAAAAAAAATGCTGTAACAGTGTTTAGTGGTTTTCAAACGGGCGAGGGGAGGAAAAAAAGGGGATACGGTCGCATCTCCCATGAATACGGGCCTGTAAATCAGAGGTAAATATGTAAGCATAATGGTATACTTTAAATTACACTTCATGCTGTTTGATAATTATAGTTGTTATGTCTTTAATGGTATGGGGGGAGGGGCAACATTATTATATATACTGTACGTACCCATTAAATACCGATAATGGGGGTGCTCAAGACATTACAGCCCCCATGACACGGAAACATATATATATGTTTTCTATCATTTTTGTTTTGTTTAGATATTACCTGTGTGGAAAATGCTTTATTGACAATTTAGGTCTATAATATGTTATGTCAAAAACGACAAGCCTTAGTTTTCCGTAAAAGATTTACACATAGAGGGATAACTACCTTTAAATAGTATATTTGACCTTTCATCTTTAACCTTTGACCCTGTCTTGATCACCCATTCACTATATTGCACCTGTATAGTAATATTGTTGGTAGTTAATGAATAGAGTTTTTACAACAGACGATACAGTCATTTTGTTTCATACCAGTGGATATACAGACGGGGCTTTAACAAGCAAACATTACATTTATCGTTACTCGCCTTTTATTCTGCATTGCGTAAATTTCTCGCTACACTTATCAAAACGCACGAGACGTTTTGTGGAACGTATCTTAGGGAGCAGACGATATATGTCTGGGTTTAGCAGACGACATTGGAAAAAACAAATAATGTAGTTAAATTTTTGGAAGTGAAATGCTTGGAAAATTAAAAGAAAAAAATGTTTAATAATGATTAAATTTAATTTATTAATTCTTGGAGTTTAAAAGAAGATTTTTTTGCGATGGATGTTTTTAACATATAAGTTTTTTAACCATGTCTTCAAGTTGGATATTAGGATTATTCTTGGTGCCGGTTTTATTACAGGTAAGAAATATTTACTTTATTTAATGAATTAGTTTGATATGTTAAATAACGACATTTATACAAATATTGTACAACGTTCCTTTAATGAAAGAATGTCAGTTTTAAACCTTAATTTATGAAGTAGTTCGTTCAACTCCTAATGGTTGAATTTTACCCTTGGAAAGGCTTCCATTTGTACCCTCCACCAAAATTTGAATTTCAACTGAAAAAAGACTAAAATGACAGAATCAAGCCATTTTAGACATCACTGTTATATATTTATTTTTTTTTTAATTTCTACATGCGTATAGGATTTAATGGGTAGGGAGTACTAGAGGAAGTCTTACCTGGCCCTTAGCAATATTTTAAAATTTTATCTGCATTTTCTTTATAATTTGAATTTTTATCTAGATGATCTTGCATTTCATGCTCGTTGACATGCACTTAACGGTGGATATCACGGGTGTATAAATATTGGAATCTTGGTGTTTTGATTTGAGAAATTATTTAAAAAATAATGATAAATAATAATAATAATCATAATAGTTGTGCACTTGAGGTTGCTATATAGGGTTGGGTGGATCTTCGAATCTTGTTTTTTTAGAGAGAGAGAGAGAGAGAGAGAGAGAGAGAGAGAGAGATTACTAAAAAAATATAACTCTGAATCGGACAATAGAATGATTAAAAATATAATATTTTAACAGATGAGGCGTTTATAGGAATTAAAGATATTTAATATTGACAGTTGTGTCATATACCATTTCAAAAAAATACCATTTCAAAAAATGGTAAACGACAGTTGTAAGCAACACCTTTGGGTAAATATGGATATTTTCGTTGTGGGTGAGAGGGTTAAAATTTATTATTGCATACGTTATTAGACTGTGCAATAACTATTCACATGTATACATTCCCTTAGCAAAAAATAAGACTTCTATCGACACAGGTCGCATAATAATAATCAGCCAAGCCTAATACGAAATGATAATAATAAGTACAAACACTAGTATTATACAAAGCATAATAATAATAATAATAAATAACTTAATAAATAAGTAAATAAATAAATAATAAATAAATAAATAAATAAATAAATAAATAAATAAACGAATGTAAGTGGCGTCCAAGTCCAAAGGATTTTATCAAGCAAACGGTGTGTGTGTATACGATGTATATAGCCCAAGAGCTAGTGGGGTTTGAAATATGTGTCAATGGCCAAAAGCTTTGAAGGTTGTTTCTGATAGAAAAATGTCTGTAGTTTTCGAATTTGGGCGTCTTGTGAATGAACTCGTTTCCGATTTTTTTTCAGACGCGAGTTTTTACACTAGAATCGCATTTTTCAGCCGGTTTTTCGGTAATTTGATAATTCTGCATTATGGACGCGATATGGCCTTAAAATGTCTTATTACTGATGCGGTTATCAAGAATTATGATCATTGTTGACATTTAAGTTAAAAACTTCTTGATACATTTCAGATTTTTTTTAAAATAACTATTTTAGGAAAAAAATAGACCAAAAATTTTGCGTTTTTTTTTATTTGCCCTCTTTTATGTCTTATAAAAAATAATAAAAGCATTTAAGTGAAATGTTTTACCATATTGTCACAGCCTAATGTGTTTTGCATTCAATAAAAGTAGCTGCATATCATTTGGTAGGAAATTGCGGCACCCACAGTGGAAAAACTTTCCCCTACCCCAAAAATTGCAAATTTCTCAAAAAATCGATCTTTACTACAAATTTTGCTATTAGTTGCCATACTGATTGTTATACCGTGTAAGCTTTAATACTTGGGTGACAACATTGAAGACCTCTAACTAAAAACTTCTTGTTAAGCATTCAATCTCAATTTTGTGGCCAATTTTAAACAACCGAGTTTTGCGTTTTTACTTAATCTTTATTCGTTAAAGTCTTGTAGCGCATTCAAAAAAAGCCTGATTATCAATATACTATTTTATTTAGAATCCCTGATGTGTGTGCTTTATTGTGCAAGTATAATGTGTAACAAAATCGTCACATTAACCCATTACCCACGATTTATTCTTCCCCTACCCCAATATGCTAACGATATGCGAATTCACGGGATATACTGTGTTAGTGCTCTTAGACAGGCTGGTTCAAAATAACTCGTATTCATTCAGAATTATAATTTCATTCATCATCAGTGTCTTCACTATCACTACTGTCGGATTCACGTACATCCTCATCTTCTCCCATGTCATCCTCTGTAAAAGTTGTACTGTCCATCTTCAGTCTTATATCTTTCGGAATCTGTTCACCTTCAAACCAGTGAATCGCATACTTGTTATTTTCTTTTTTCCATCCATTTTCTTGTGGAGTATTTAATGTAGGACAACTGCAATTGGCATGTTTCCAAAAATATGCAACATATTCTGTTCGGAGGATTTTCTGAACAAGAACACTTTTACAAGGAGGTAGTGAACTCGGATCGGCTCCTTTGAGCTTTTCTAATGGGTCAGTTTGATTTGTTGGAGCGTATTTCTCTCTGAAAATGGCAAATCGTGCCTCATTTACTGTTTTAATGTTTTTTTTGCCATACATTTCACAGACAAAAGATTCCATTACCTTCATATCTCTTTCATTAACTCTTTGATTTGTTCCAATATTTGAGAAAACGCTTCTGAAAGTTGCACTTTTTTCAACGATATTATAAGGCCTAATTTTACCTTTTCTAAGAAATGCTGCAGTATAATCACATCCAGTGAAAGCATGGATAGCTGGAAGAACTTGGCACATTTCGATCCCAATTTCATTGGACAGTTTTGTTAGATCAATAAATCGCCTAGTATTGGTGCCGTCAGTGCCTGAATCCATCCATATGTTTGCATGTATTTGGTGACAATGATACAATAAAATAACCATTACATCCGTGTCATTTGCTCTAACCACTACGTTAGGAGAATCGGACCTTGAGGCAATGTATTGCACATGTAAGGTGATCCTGGTATCTGCCTCCTCGTGGGTACAGGCAAGATTGGACACTTCACTGCACACTACTGTTGCATCATTTTCGCAATAGAATTGATGGCAGTGGTCCTCTGTTGCATAATATAATGTATGGCCTGCAAGAATGTCAGCATAGTTATCATTCTTCCATTCTTGTAGCAAAAACGATAGTAATGACCTCTTGAAATTAGCAGATTTCAAAGCTGAACGGAAATCATGAGGTCGCTTTTGTTTTGGGCCCATTACTACAATATCTGGTCCACTGCTCTCTCCTCGCATATCTCTTTCAATATCTTTGATGGATGGATGGACATATGTGTCACAAACAAAGTGTATTTCTTTTGCCAGTTTACATAATAGCTTGAGAATGGTTTTGGCTACACCTTCAAAAGTATCTGGTAGGTTTGACAGCAACTGTATAAGGAACATGGCATCAACGACATAAGCATCAATTTGATTTGCAGCTGGAGGATCAGAATGAGCCTTGCTCTCTAACATTTTCATAAGTATTGATTTGTCGGTTTTATTCATATTCCCGTCAATTTGTGCAAGAGCTGGCGGCACGGGAGTGAGAGGATATTCAAAAACTTTCTGCAAGTTTATATCTGTTGTCGTTGCCAAAAACAAAAGCCTACCAAATAGATCACGTGAACACTGTAGCTGTATGATTTTCTTTGCTTTCACCTCAACCCGAACCTTAAGTGCCAAAGATGCAAAAGTGCGCAATTTGTTTCTTGTAATAGGTTTTTCAAATCTAGAGGGATCTGCAAAACAGCCATTTCTAAAGTCGTGAAAAGATTGCTCGCCATATTTTACACAACTAAGTATCTCATTTTTCACATCATCTTTGACTCTGTTACCAGTTGATATGCACAGGAGATCCTCATTTCTTATCTCTGTATCAAACGGATTCTTAGTTGCTTTAATACAGTCGATCAAACTACTTACATCTTTATTATCTCTCTGAATTCGCGACGGCTTGAGCTCTTGATTCACATCCCCCTTTTTCCGGATTCCAGTTTTTGAGAGAAGAGCACCAACGATAGCACTGCGGACACTTCGTGTAATCATCCATCTTCGCCTGGCCGTATATGACTGGCTGAATGCAGAAATGCCAGTTAGACGAGATGCAGCATCAGCATTGATTGTCTGCTCAAGTGTCATGTCCACTGGAATTCTGGAAAATGATTTATTCGAGCGTCTTATAGACAAACCACCATTCTCAAGCATTGCTCTTGCTTGTGGATGACTTATATCAATGTTAAGTAAATTTAAGTGATAGCGTGTCATCCATCTTGCATAGTTTGGTCTATTAGCTGCAAAAAATACTGGACACATTTTTCCTAAGCAGTAAGTAAATAAAGGTAGATCGTTAGTTCGACAAGATCTACTGAAAAGTAACAGAAGTTCAACTAATTCAATATACATAAACCAATACTGTGCTGTTGATCCATGGTTTCCAGTTCTTGTGTCATTGGAAAAGGCTTCATACATATCAAAAATAGATTTTAAATTTTCTTGCTCTAGAACGTTTTGCATTTCTTCTGAAGAAGTATTTGTAATGAATTGTTCTAACTGCTCGTATAAAGATTCAGATATCTGACCATGCTCTTCCAGAAAAGACCGAAAATGGAGAATACGGAAAGAAAGAGATAATATAGTATGCATTCTCTGACATCTGTTATAATGCTTCCCTTTTATGAACCCATTTAGAGACCCTTCTGCCAGAACTTTGGTCTCGGTTAGCACATATGGTCCGCCAGAGCCCTCAATTAAGTGACCAAGAGCGCCAAAATATGCCAACATTATATGGAAAGGACCAAAACATATGAAAATATTGTCGTACTTTGGTGATTCTTCCGATTGTATCTGCATCGCTGGTTTAGCTATGGCAAGATCATAGTGGACAATTGCTGTGTTATCAGAACATTCCCGTGCCACAATCTGCGATCGACGTAATGTTTCCGACACCACATCTAATCGGGTCGGTGGCAAACTTATATTGTCCATATAGCCTATCACTTGCTCTGGTAGATGATCTACTGTGATTAGAGAATTCCATCCTGACCACATGGGTATATTAGAAAATAAATGGTGACAAATCACCCATGTTAAATCCCTTTTTCTGGTCTCATTTAAATTAGAGGGGTCCGAAATTGCTTTTACGGGATATTGAAATTTTGTTATTTTTGGACGCTTTCTGTAAGATTCTAAAATAGGGTCCTCAATATCTAAAGAGCGTTTACGTTTCAATGACTTTGTTTGTGTAGTGGATACTTGTGGAATTCCTAGAGAGTCCCCCATTGAATGTTGTTCGTCGGGAGTGTTCTGGTAACATATTCCAACTGTGTCGTGCAAAGTTCCGCTTCCAGACAAAGTCTCGGTGTTTTCACATAATTATCCCAAGCCGTTCCGGTTGACAAGTTTGGAATTTTCAGTAATCCATCAGGAGTTAGCTGATTCCTGTCTGATATTGTCATTGCAAGTTCAGTTTCAAGTGTCTCCGCAACATGGTAACTTATTGAGTGCCCTAAATGATTTAGTACTTCAATAATTTTCCTACTACCAGTCATACTTTTAAAACCCAGTCCAAGACATAAATGTTTTGATGGCTTTATTTCGCCATTGGTTACAGCAAACAAAGCATCATCTGCTGCTGAACTGATGCATCTATTCATTCTTTCAGAAGGTTCTTTTGTTGAAGACCCTGTATATAGAGTTTTAAAAAACTGCATAAGTATGTCTGGGGGGTTAGCTTGGCCTTTCTGTATTTCATTTACAGTCAATGGGTTCTGTAATTGGGGACATGTCTTTGACATTTCTAATATTGTATTTCGCAACTGGTATGCAGCTTCAGTGACTTTGGAATTTAATAAAAACGTATTATGGAAACCTATAATCTGATCTGTATCTAGAAAGCTTGGATATAATATTTTGCCTTGTCGTTTACCTATTTTACTCATGCAAATATCATCTTTGAAGTGATTTAGAAGTTTTACTTCTAAAGTCTGGATGGTATATGAGGAGCAATCAAGACCAATGTCCATCAGCATTGTAGTGTAATATTCATACAAGGAGGCAATTGTTACAGCTTGACCTTGTGCTATAACGTTTTTATTTATGTATTCGGTCAACCATTTAAATGCTTTTTCGTGTCCTAGCCTAATGTTGCCATATTCTGTCTTAGCAGACCCGGGTATACACCTCTCAGAAAGATTTAAGTAATGTTTTCGGCAGCTATGGTGATATTTAACCTCTTTAGCAACAAAATCTATATCACAAACTCTGGCAATCATATCTGTATCACCCAGAACCATTGCAGCATTTTTTATTTTTTCTCCCGCTTCCAAACTTTCACAATTGCCTAACTGTTCCCTTTTCTTACCCTTCGTCAGGAGGCCACAAAACAAACATACGGGAAGAAAAATACCGGAGGAGGAAGTTTCGTCCGATAAATGTTCAGTGTGGGATCTTAAAGTGTAAGAAACTTCTTCTACTTCTACAGTGGAAAAAGACTCTAGTTCTTTTTTTGGAGACAGCAGTGAAGTTCTTGTAACACATTCTGTGATAACCATTGGTTTTAGGATCAAAGTTTTGAGGAAGATCTTGACAAATTTGTTTATATTTGTGGGATTTTGTTTTCGAAAGACGATATTCAGCAACTTTTGCCACTTTACTCCATGTTGTTTCATCAAAAGGTTTAATTTCTATATCTTGGAAACGTTTATCGACATGAAGGCAACAAACAAGATTTGTTTCATCTGTGCTATCGCCCTGTAATATCTGTTTCCCCTTAGATGTATCCAGCCGTGTGCTGGCCATTTTGCAACACTTCTAATTGAAATGACAATGAGTTATCACAAACAAATCGCAAAATATTATTTACAGTGATTTTAATTCAGTCACGGAATCAAATAGAATTAACAAACAGATTACTTATCTGCGTCAAAACTTCATTGATTCTATTGTGAACACGGATTCTTTTTAAAAACAAATATTAAATAAAATCAACTTGTTCACACGAAATATAAACGGTAACAAAACAATAGAAAAAAGGGGTGAATAGTTTTTTCTTACTTATCATAAACAACAACCATATGAAAGTATCTATAATTGCAACCACGTGTGATTTGCAATGACAGAAAACGTAACACAAACGCTTTGCGCAGCGCCATCTGCCGAGTCATACAAAAGGGCGTGGCACTATCATTGCTTAATAATACAAAAAATCAAAGCATTGAATAAACAAGCTAACAGCGTAATTTACTATATGTTTCAAGTACAAATTTACGTTATAACACTCTACCGTGTTTAAAATCTCACTGCCTGAGAACGCACAAGTGTAAAATCAATATCTCGCGAACTCGCTTATTTATTGCATATGGGGTAGGGGGAAGAATAAATTGTGGTGAAAGGGTTTGTGTGACGATTGTGTTATACATTATACTTGCACAATAAAGCACAAACATCAGGGATTCTAAATAAAATAGTATATTGATAATCAGGCTTTTTTTGAATGCGCTACAAGACTTTAACGAATAAAGATTAAGTAAAAACGCAAAACTCGGTTGTTTAAAATTGGCCACAAAATTGAGATTGAATGCTTAACAAGAAGTTTTTAGTTAGAGGTCTTCAATGTTGTCACCCAAGTATTAAAGCTTACACGGTATAACAATCAGTATGGCAACTAATAGCAAAATTTGTAGTAAAGATCGATTTTTTGAGAAATTTGCAATTTTTGGGGTAGGGGAAAGTTTTTCCACTGTGGGTGCCGCAATTTTACCAAATGATATGCAGCTACTTTTATTGAATGCAAAACACATTAGGCTGTGACAATATGGTAAAACATTTCACTTAAATGCTTTTATTATTTTTTATAAGACATAAAAGAGGGCAAAATATTAAAAACGCAAAATTTTTGGTCTATTTTTTTCCTAAAATAGTTATTTTAAAAAAAAATCTGAAATGTATCAAGAAGTTTTTAACTTAAATGTCAACAATGATCATAATTCTTGATAACCGCATCAGTAATAAGACATTTTAAGGCCATATCGCGTCCATAATGCAGAATTATCAAATTACCGAAAAACCGGCTGAAAAATGCGATTCTAGTGTAAAAACTCGCGTCTGAAAAAAAATCGGAAACGAGTTCATTCACAAGACGCCCAAATTCGAAAACTACAGACATTTTTCTATCAGAAACAACCTTCAAAGCTTTTGGCCATTGACACATATTTCAAACCCCACTAGCTCTTGGGCTAATATAGCACCTTATCGATTACGAATCGAATTAGATGGAATAAAATAAGAGATCTTGGTTCGTGTATTAAGATATAAATCACGTAAAAACTATAGATAAACAAGAGAGAACACACGTGGGAAACATATCGCATATTTTATAAATATTGCATTTTTTGCACAAAAATACGTCGACCTCTTATTGAGTGACGTAGATTTATCTCTTTATTATCTGCTTAGAAAAAAATCGCATTAAAGGCAAACTCTTACTTTATCAAGACACAGTCTGGTTGGACAGACTTTTTATATCAGGGAATCAGAAAGTGAAATCAGAAGATTAATCTATTTCTGAATTTATAGAGCACAGACCTAGATAGACATACAGTCAATCCTGTCTATCCGGGGATATTGCAAGCCTAGGCTTATCAAGGCCCTCAAAAAGTTTTATAGCCTTAATCACAGTATTGTTGATAAGTTTGATGTTTATGTGCCCAGGATTGTCTTGGATATATTTAACGTCCCATAGTTCAATGTTCCATTCACATAATTTTGATTACACACGTGACGGGTCTAGCTAGCTAAACAATAGGTGCTTACCCTTCCGGAGCACCCGGCCTCACTTCCCTGGTGTAAGTTCATGTGTCTAACCTAACTTGTCAGTTCCAAAGTTTTTACTTTGCTTCTGGATTGTGATTCGGACATGGATTAGTATATTTGTTTTTGATTATCAAAGGAACCTGTAAAAGTGGGCCTTCTGGGCGAGTGGTCCTTAAATACAGGTTCAAATAACCTGATTAAAAAGCGATTGGGGTAAAATTTTATTGACCTTTAAAAGGAGGTGGACGTTAAATAAAGAATTCCTTCAAGACAGGTTTCACTTTTAATAGAACGTGTTCTGAAGGTCACTTGAAGACAGTTAGTTTAATAAATATGTAAAAGTTCTTTTTCATTGAAACATCAAACAGAAGGGCCTTAAAATTTGTTTTAATGAACAAGTAGAGGTGGACACTTTAGCGGGGTTTACTGCATCAGATCTATGTACAGTACAGACCTGTCAAAAGTTTAACACCAAGCTAACGAATTAGTGTCCAGTTGACAGTTTATCTTGGTTCCACGTTACTAAGATATCCCTGCACCTGTTGCTTTCTCTCGTCGACAGCTTTTCGGCCACTAGATGTCCATATCCCAGCCACTCACTTGACAGCCAAGCTTCGATTCCTTTTCATCAATAGCCCAGTGTTAAACTTTCCACAAAGTCTATGTGGCGTATGCAGGTGGTGAATATTGACTCTAGTTAAAATGTTTCAGTATGATACAGTCAAACCTGTTCATAAAGATCACACAAGAGAACCAATTTAAGTGACCTTTATGTGCAGGTGGCCCTCATATACAAGTTCAAATTACATTTAATATATATATCTATACACTGGTCTTTACAAGCGGGTGACCCCTGCATAGACGATCTATTTAACAATAGAACTGTTTTGAAATGGCGTTCATAGTCAATATTAATGCAAAACCGTTGCACGACAAACCGATCATAATGCGCGATAATGAAAATATACATATATAAAATAGCAATATTTGTGAAAAATCTAGAAATTATAAATTCTCCTGATAGATTAATGAAGTGACTACGAAATATTTAAAAGAAATCACTTTAAAACATATAGGAATCCTCGCATAATGATTGTTCATTACGGGTCGTACTTTTTTGATTGATGTTTAGAGCCTGTTGGTGCCGTCAATGGTACGTTGTCGTATATTATCTCCCTGTCATGTAATTTCAATTACTTGTTACAATGTCTATTAACACATGTCAACTGTAATTACTCGGGTAATTATTTCTCAGATTCTCCAGACGGTGTTACAAACAGTATATATACTAAATGTAATTCTCAGGGATATAAATAAAATTATTATCATTCACGGAGAAAAAAAACATCGCGTGTCGTAAGTATGGAAAAAATGTCCCAAAAATTGAAACGGAATTAACACACGGAGACACGCATAAAAGCGCGAAACACGCGTCCATCCAAGTAAAAAGTTCGCGGAGGTTTTAAATATTTGTTTCAAATAAAAAATACCAATATTAGCCAATGTTTGATTAATTTGTCAAATGTTATGTTAAATAAAATAGATAAATAAATAAATAAATAAATAAATACATTTAAATAAATAAATAAATAAATAAATAAATAAATAAACTGATAGGAAACCCCCGCCAACTTGTTGGGGGATGGGGGTTATATAGAAATATGTCCGTGTAAAATCGTACCTTGAATCAAGGTCATATCGAAAAGTTTAAGGTCGTGGGAAAACGATGTTTTGGGCGGGGGTATTTGGCTCTCAAGAGACAGCTCTAGTTTTTTTCTGTCACTTAAAAAAGAGAACAATCTAACCAACGACGGGTTATAAACTACACGTTAACTGTTGTGTAAATTTTGAGTTTATTAATTCACGGTGACATTTTTACATATGACACAAGCCCTGTTAGTCAAACTTAGATGTTTTATATCACACCGTACAAGTCTCTGCCTTCAGCATAAAAACTCTAATGGTTCTGCTTTAATTATGCATGCATATTTTATAATCACTCTGTTTAACACCCAATTCAGCGACTGCATTCTCCAAGGTGATATTATATTGATGCAGGAGAGAGAGAGGGAGAGAGAGAGACGTACATTATACTAAGGAGAAAGTGAAACGCACGTGGAGAGAGAAAGAGAGAGAGAGAGACGTACAGTATACTAAGGAGAAAGAGAAACGCACGTATATCAGTATATATACAAGAGAGAGAGAGAGAGAGAGAAAGACGTACAGTATACTAAGGAGAAAAAGAAACGCACGTATATCAGTATATATGAGAGAGAGAGAGAGAGAGAGAGAGACATACAGTATACTAAGGAATAAGAGAAACGCACGTATATCAGTATATATGTACGAGAGAGAGAGAGAGACGTACAATATACTAGGGAGAAAGAAAAACGCATGCACGAGAGAGAGAGAGAGAGAGAGAGAGAGAGAGAGAGAGAGGGTTCATTATACTCGGCATATCCATCACATTAACATGTTGGATAGTGTAAAAAACATGGACTTAAAGGACCCTTTTATGAATAATAATGTTTTATAAGAATTTTAAAAATTGCATAAATTAGTTTTAATCTCGACTAAAAAATCTTAAGATTTAACTTGATGTCTGCAATAAAACAGAAAGGTCAAAGTATCTGTACACTGAGACATGTAGCCTTGTGGTTAAAGTTGAGAACTCATGCTCCAAAGGTCTTGGCTTCGAGTTACACGGTATGCTTATTATGTCATTTCATTTCATTTCACTTTGTCAATTTAATATCAAATATCTACATGTAGGTTATTGGATAATTGTATTGAGTTGGACTAAAAATAAATAAATAAATAAATATTGGAACGTCTTGGATGCCCCACGACATTGGTACTAGCATATGGGGTAAATAAATGAATAAATAAATAAATAAATAAATAAATAAATAAATAAATAAATAATAAATAAAAAAGTACTACTGACTGGAACGTCTTCAATGCTTCATTGAAAGTGGATGCAGCATCTGCCATCTCACGGTAGGCCTAAATAATGTTATGCAAAAGATGTGTATGCTGTTATAATAAATAAACAAAATAATACAGAAACCTCTTAAATTCTTTATACCATTAAAACTGGAAACAGTATCTGCCTAGACTCGCGATATGCCTAAATTTTATGTGTGTGCTATTATAGGTTATGTAAATGTTTATGGGTAATATATACATTGACCGGTGGTTGTTGGGTCTTTGTTTGGTTTACAATTTGTCCAATGATTATATAATAGGTTGTACACTGTAAAAAATCCCAACGCTTAACATGTTTAAGGGGTGTTTAATATTTAACCACTAGTGCATGACTTTTTAACAGGCATGCTTAAATACTTAACACGTAACGTTTAAAAATTGCGTTTTTATAAACAGTAAGATTGAAATAAACAGTAGTGATGAAGGTAAACACCGGGCGTTTAATATGAAAGCTACTGTATTGCATTTGATTTTTTAATCGTACATGTGTGTTACGCCATTTCAAACTTTATAATATCGATAATGTTATAAAAAAATGTTGCACAAGTTTTATTTTTAAGTAAATATTTAATTATAACGTTTGGAATAATTACACATCTTTACGGAATGGATTTTTCGTTGAAACAGCAGTTTCATGAAGTCGATATTGTCCTTGGGCAATTTATGAATACTCAAATATTGTATTTGGTCAAGTGATCTTTAAAGCTCTTAACAAGATGCGACAAACTCAATTTAGAAAAAAAAAACAAACACGCGTGTTTAATTTAACACACAGATAAATGACAGATATAAACACTCGCTCTTAAACACATGTGTTTAAGCTCAACGAAAATGTTGAGGCGGGAAAATCGATCACGTGGTGTTTTCTGCGCGTTCCAAGTACATCCTCGGTCGCCATTTTAGAAACAGGCTGTGTGTACAGAAAGAGAAGAAATTTAGATGGTAATTCGGGGTTTTCAACTAAACATTTAAATTATTTTCAAAGATAATCAAGATGTAGGTTTTGGCATTGTATTGAGGTGAGATTTAGACTTACAAAGTTACAGCAGTCTTGGTTCTATATCACAGGCACTCGTTTGATGTGGGCCAGGTTATAACCTCGCCCACATCAAACGAGTGCTGTTTTTGCACAATTTTGCATAGACCCCCCAACCCCACCCCCTTCCTATTATTGAGCGAAACGATGTGTGTCAGTGGTACCCAAATTTCAGTTTCACTCCCGGAAAATTGTTGATCTCGATCCGTTTTTTCTTTATCTTTTATTTTTGCAATATTGCTTCCTCTTTGTCACTTCACTAGATCTACATCGTGTGTAAGTATTTTCTCTCTCCGATTTACCCCAAAAATGAATGAATTAAGGTGCTCTTTGTGTTTTTATAGTACATGGGACTTTTAAAAATACAGGTCGCATATTGTCCGTCTACATAAAACTGTCTGACCCAAGTTTCATAGTGCATTGCAGGGATGAAGATTTAGCAGGGGCCCAGTAGCCCATGGCTCCTAAAAATCAGTCTGGGCCCCTGAATGTTTACACATTTTAGCTATGAATTACTATTTAAACTTCTTTTCTGAAGTGAGCTGGGCCTTCAACTCAAAATAGTTAAGCTTCATCCCTGCATTGAGTGTAGGAAATTGTGCATTCAGCACAAAAAATGGGTTTCATATAGGTCACATCTAAAGAGAAAGCATAATGGCTTATTTCTGAATAATATTTAATGTTTAACGTCTCGGTCAAGAATATTTCACTGATATCCAGATGTCGCCAGCTATTGACAAGATGCAGAAATTTTGCCATGCATTGTGCTGATGGCATTATACAACAGGGATTTTATCATGCCATGCCTACTTTGACACGGGGCCTCCATTATTTCAGTTTCCCTCCAAAAAAATTCGTAATGTGGAGTACAGACACTACCCTCTTTCGAGTATTGGGTCAGACCCAGCCTAGGTTTGAACCCACAACCTCCCACCTACCGAACAAACACTCTACCAACTGAGCTACTATAGTGGTGTATATTTATATATCTTGATGGATTAATATCAGTGAAACTTACTTTAGGGGAAATTATCTAATCTGAAAAAAGATAATTAAAATTCGGGGGGGGGGGCATGCTTTACCACCAAGATGTTTTCCTACCATGTTTGTTTTTGAGAAATCTTGTCAACATCCTTCAAATGGACTTTTGACACTGCCAATTAATGCATGTCCATCAGTTGTGAGGGGCCACAATGACCACAACCAGTAATATGAGTTGAGTAATGGTGTTTAACGTCCCAGTCAAGAATATTTCACTTATATCGAGACGTCGCCAGCTAAGGCGAAGGTGCAGAAATTTTGCCTGTGCGTTGCGCTGATGGCATTATACAACAGGGTTCTTTAGCGTGCCAAGCCCACCGTGACATGGGACCTCGTTTATTTTAAGTTCCCATCCGAAAGAACCATGACTTTCATATCGCAATGCCGAGTGCTTGGCGAAAGAACAGTCACTACCCACTTTTAAGTCTTGGGTCAGACCCGGCCGGGGATCGAACCCACGACCTCCCACTTACGGAGCGAGCACTCTACCAACTGAGCTACCGCAGTACAACCAGTAATATGATGGAGAAAAAAAATCATGGTTGAACTGGGGAACTCCAATACTATATGAGTGCTCTACCAATAAGCTAATAAGGCTACATGAAATTGCATGACTGATTTATACATGCAAATTTCTTGGCTTTATGACTAATCAGGCTTTTGTTGGGGTTTATTTTCAAAAGGGAGCAACTTCAAGCAAGAAATATTAAAAATTCCAATAAACTTTCCAAATAACAATTAATACTTTTTATAATATTAAACACATTAGTATTATAAAAGTCAGTTTTAGGACTTATTGGTCAAAGTATTTACATTTACAACTTTACAAATTTAATACAAGTCTGTTAATTTTTATTGTGTATAGGGTCTGTAAAATGTGAAATCAATGTGAACTATCTGAATAAGAGTGGTTCTGGAGGGATGTGGTACAGATATTGAGGATGATGATGTTTTTGAATTCTTATGTCATGATAAAGTTTTTATGCTGCTTTGCCCTGGGGAGATGTGGAATTCTGAAACAGAAAATATTGAATCTCAGACAATGGCAACAGGTATTACTAAATTTTACTATATATAAAATAATTGCACCCCACAAACTTGTTTGAAAGATGTGTAAAGGGGTCAACCTGTCTCCATCTATCTGTCTGTCTGTCCATCCATCTGTCTATGTAAAATTGTGTTCCGTCCATAGTTCCACATCTATGGATGGATTTTTTAACAAACTTTGCACAAATGTAAAAAAAACAACATTTGAAAATGTGTCTGCTGCGTCAAAGGTAAGGTCACAGGGTCAAATCTAAGTTTCTGTGTCCAAATACATGTATTGTGTTTGTTCTATAACTTTGCATGTAATGAAGTATTTTATCAATCTTGGAACAAATGTATACAACATTAGGCAGTGTTTCATACTGAATTTAGTTCAAAGGTCAACATTATAAGGTCAAATCATAATGTTGGTAATCATTAAGCAATATTTTAACTATTGTAATTTTATTTTAATTTGTCAGAAGATGTGCTTGTATTACTTAGAAACATACACATGATAGTTATTTAAATTATGTTGTCATGGATAGATGTTGTAAATTGATCAAAGTATAAAATTAAAACACTTTCTTTGATTTTTAACAGAAAGTAATAAGACTACAGTTAACATGACGCCACATCCACATGAGACGGAATCATCCAATGAACAAATTGAATTACTGTACCCATACCATCATTAGCAGGCACATCACCTTCTGTCAGTGGCAGAGACATGGTCAATGTGGTAACAAAACTACTCCAGTTTACAGATTACATCAAAGGAAAGCTAAACAAAACCAAAGAAGTCTGGAGTAAAGTAACATTAGTGCTGAATATTATCTAGATAAGTTCCCTAATATTAGCCATAGTTCTGAATATCAAGCAATTGAAGAGAAAATGTACCGCATGTACCCAGACGTCAGCCACAGTCATGGAAGTACACCATGGGTAAGCCATACATATGAATCCATGTTTGTATTAACCTTTATTTACTTTGTTTTCAGGAAAGTTTTATCTTGCATAGTTTTGTTACTCCAAAGGCCATATGTGAATCCATGCGAGACAAATGTTGCAATTTGCAATACTTTTAGTTTTTAGAAGTTGTGACAAAAAATTCATCTCTAAGTTCTAAATAGAAATTATATTCAAGAAGACTTAAAATTTGTTAACATAGCCTTTTGAGCCAGAGCAAACACTGTGTTTTACCAGTTTTGACAATATTTTGCTTTTAAATGATATTTTTGGATTATGATACGAGTGGTGTATTTGTATTTAATCAGTTTTGATCTTATTATGGACATTATTTTAATTCATTTATGTATTCTGTCTTTCAGGGGCCATTAGATTTTTGCCATGTCTACAGTATGTGGAAAGAAATACCCAAATGGATAAGGGTAAAGGTGTTAAAAGCAGAAGCATACTTATCCATAAGAAAGTAAGAATTCAGACTTTGCAATTTGCAATTGTAAAAGTTAGGTCATGGTAGAAATCACTCGAGTTTGTTCTTCATAATACATGTAGGTTGTTGTTGTAATATGGTCTTGCATCACATCAACAATTTGCCAGCGATTTTTTTTTTCTCTTGAACCAAGTTTGAGTATGAATGAGTAATGCATGTATGTCTCATTGACTGTCTTGTTCTTGAAATGCTTAGGACATCTTAGTTGCTGTATCATCTTGCATATGTACGTAGCAACCGAGTGCACTACTCCCCCAGTCAAAATATCCCGATTCTTGTGAAAAAGTTGATACTCTTTATGCTGAGCAAAATTTGAGAAAGTAGCAACTTTGATTTTTATGTCTTGGGAATGAAAAACCCACTAACTAATACTAAGTACTCTATAGTGAATGACCTTGCTGCTGAGCCCCAGGGTGGCCTTGATAGCTAGAATCAAATATTGCAGATTAAGAGTGATGTTCCTATCCCAATAAGACCTAGGGACAGGAACCTCTTCAACTGCATTTTTTTAAATTATGAAGATGTGTGAACATTTCAAATTACCTTGTAGTAATTTTTTTTCATTATTTTCACAAGGACATACCAGATGAACAGAAAGACAAGTCTGTAGAAAGTGAAGAAGCACCAAAACTGATTTTATTTACCGAAGGAACTGATAAACTGGAAGAAGTTTTAGTAGAGGGAGATCAATGTTTAAATTACACAAATGGGGAAAATTCATTGATGGTGTTTTCATTCTGTTGGCTGTTTATTATATTTTTGATTTACAATATCCAAGACAGTATACACAACTTTTAGGATGCATTCAAGATTATGTATTGAATGAACCATATACAGGACCAAAATCTAAAAAATACAGAACTGAACAAAAAACTTTGAAAGTTAACTAGACTATATTTCAAAGTCCAAGAAATTAATTTTTGTTTGAATATTATAATAATAAAGTTATTGGTTAATCTTTGTTTGTTGTTTTGTTTCTATCTTGGTTTATCATGTATTGACAATCATGGCTTGTATTCTGCCCTTAAAATCCTACTCTCCCTTATTTGTAGTGTATTGAAAAAATGAGGGGCAAGATAACCCAGAATAAGCTTTGAAAAGAGGAAACCATGGTAACAGGTCATCGATTGTCACATTCTTAAACACCAATGTTTAACTAAAATATTGATAAACATGTTTACCTGTTTAAAAATATAAGAATAAACATGTTTAAATGTTTATTATCTGTTGCAAAGCCTTAAACACCTTAAAGTGTTTAATAATTTAACATATGTGTTTAATAGGTGCTTAATTTTTCAACATGTTTAAGTGTTTATTATCTGTTGCAATTTAGTGTTTATTTTCTAAACACTCAGTTTTTACAGTGTATGGATCATGTGTGCTTTCCAATAGCACTATTATTACCGCACTAATGAAATTATGGTCCAAAGTCGGGATGGTCCCAACATGTGTTTGTCTTGTCATTGCGGTTCTCTATCATTAAGTTGTGTTGTGTCGTGTTCTTGGTTGTGTTATGTCATGTCCTTGGGTGTTGTGTCATGTTCTTGATTGTTTTGTGCCGTGTTCTCGGTTGTGTAGTGTCGTGTTGTTGGTTGTGTTGTGTCTTATTCTTGGTTGCGTTAGCTGTTGCAAACTACATCTAATTTTCAGTTTTAAAAAATATAAATTTCTTTCCTTCATTAAAATCATAACTAAAATTGCCTCTTGAAAACCAAATACCCTAATTTTTTACGCGGAGGTTGGTGGTTAGGGTGTTACGAAAAACAGCACTGGAGTGTGCCATAGTTTCGAGACAGTTAACACTGACTTGAAGCTATTGTAAACTCACTATATAGATACAGTACAGACCTGTCAAAAGTTTAACACTGAGCTGACGAAAAGGGGTTCAAGCTTGATTGCCTAGTGACCGAGAATTGGATACCTCGTGACCGAAAAACAACCGAGAGATTGGAAAAGTAGCCGTGATAAAGTTCAGTACTCTAGGGTCAAGTTGGCTCAAATTCGATAACTAAGTGTTAAACTTTCGACAGGTCTGTCTTGAAGAACTTGAGAGAAGTTACAATACATGCTAGATGATAATCGTAATGTGTATATACATATTGTTATCATAAGTGTTTTCATGTAATACCACAATAATAGGATTCTGTAAATACTAACTTTATGTAAACAAACGCTTCTGGAAAGATAACTGCAGATTGTTGTGTTCATTGTTCGGAATTCTAGTAGTAAGAGCGAGTGTGTAATACTTTACATTTATCTGTTCATTCCTTGGATATAGAGAGTTTTTTGTTTTTATGTAGTGATTTGTCATTATGGGCCAAATATCCCGCATTCCATGCCATGGATTACTCTAGAATGCAACATGGGTTTCATTAAATGTATATTTTTTTTAGAAAAAAAAAAGATTTATCCGAGTCCTTTTTTCAATTTTGAACTTAATTTGACTTATTTTATACATTTTTGTCCAGCTTATTTTGGAATTATCAGTTGTATTGTTAGATGAAGGTAGCTTGTCATTGAAGCCGGCAATCCCTCCTAATTATTTGCAGGTGCCCCATTTATATGAACGGAAGATATGTACACGTACAAATTATTAAACTTCAGTCTTTCGACAATTTATATCATTTATACACTGTATATACATTAATACTGTCACAGAAATCGGAGTATATTTTTCTCTTTTGAGAATATTTCAGATTTTAAAGAATTAAATTGTTTCCAAATTTTAGTGTCACAATATATTGTGCTTCATCTAAATATATACTAGTAAAAGCAATACCGTATATTCCGTGCATGTTTTGGTAACTTTTTGGGTTCTATCTACTTAAATTCAATCATAATAAATGCTTTTATCGGACATGGCTGTTAGTTGCAATGAACTTCCAACATTAAATTTCTTGAGTGACGCTTTTACATATTCTATACTTATTTCAGCTTTAACTTGTAATGTTTTGATATAAATTTAAACATATTCGATTTGAAAAATCAATCCAACATGTAATACAATGGTCAGAAATGATCTATTAATAGTTTGATCTTAAAATCAAAATAAATATTCAAAGCCTTCATTATATTGCACTGTTTAAAGGGCCTTGTGTATTATATAACCTTTATGTATGTTTATCGACCTATTACAAGGGCAATATTTGAAATCGGCCTATAACAAGGGCAATATTTGAAATAACATAACAAGGATATTGTCCTAAAGGCGATAACGTACGTGATACAAACACTTGTAACAGTCAGTAAAATAGAAAGTGATTTTCAGCAGAACAAAGAAATAAAAGCATTCTAAATGATAAGATTCGTGGTATAAAATTGTGGGTCCGTTTAAAACTGGGTTCGTTGTGAATGATTCATAATTATTAAATATATAACGGTATCTGATCAAAATGACTTTTAAAACGCATTAAACAACATGTTTAATTAATGTTAAGTTTTTATACAAATGCGGGCTAGTCTAGAATTTAGGCTATTTTTACTTTAATGTATTTTTGACATGAAGGTGATTTTAATAGAATTGTCATGTTATTTAACATAACATTCATTTACACCATGTGGAAATAAATACAATGTAAAATTTTGTCTACCAAAGTCTGATATCTTTTATCACGTAATACCTGATTTGACCATACCCATTCCATCTACGAAGAGTTGAGTTAAGTAATGGTGTTTAACGCCCCAGTCCAGAATATTTCACTTATATCGAGACGTCGCCAGCTATAGGCAAATGTGCAGAAATTTTGCCAGTGTGCATGCCGCGTTGAACTGATGACATTTTACAGCAGTGTTCTTTATCGTGCAACACTCACCGTGTTTTCCCATCGGAAAGAACCGTGTCTTTCATTTCGTAACATGCCGTGTGCTTTGCGAAAGATCAGCCACTACCCACTTTCAAGCCTTGGGCCAGACCCAGTGGGGGTTTGAACCCATGACCTCCAACTTATAGAGAGAGCACTCTCATAACTGAGCTACCACAGTGGTTCCATCGATGAAGATATTTGGATGTTAACTTGAACTTTGTAAGTGGTTGAAAATTTTGTAGGGCATTTGACTGTGCATTGTTACGCCACATAGCGGTGTTGCCGCATAAACGTGTTCCAACACGTCTATGTGGGGAATTTCAACGCATATAGAGAACGCTTTAATGCGGCAAAAAGGCTACATTCCGCCGCATAAAGAAAACATTTTCTATCATCACCTACACCATCATCATTAACACCTTCATTAAAAAAACATCACCATCACTATCATCGTATTATTAATTATTATTATATAATTAATTAATATCATTATTATAATTATTATATTATTATTAAAAGCAATAGCCGAAATTCTGCCAAAATCACAATTTAACGCTCATCAACATTACAGTCAATTGTCATCGTCATAATTAATGTCACCACCATCGTATTTTTCTATATAGCTCTTCTTCAAATTCATACTAAGTTATTAAAATGAGTCCTCTTTATGCGTCAAAAAGGCAGCCTCGCGCCGCATATAAGCACCACATCTTTATGCGTTGAACGCCGCCGCATAAACGTGGCCGACCTCTTTATGCGTTGAAATTCCCCGCATAGACGTGTCGGCCGCGTTTATGCGGCAACACCGCTATGTGGCGTAACAGTGCATGTACACGTATTTTAGGATGGAGTTTGAACATTTGAGGGATGCATGTGTAAAGTCGGTCGTATTCTAGTATATCACATTCCCTTGCTTTCTACAAACATCAAAGCGATATTAAGGCTTTGGACGTGGATAAAAAAAATAAGTCACAGCATTTGTGCTTCAAGTTTGACATGGCCGCTTGACCTTTAATTTGATTGTTGAAACGGGCATATCCATTGTGTGATTTCGGGGCTAAATAAAGTTGATATATAAGTATAGACGATAGTAATACTGGATACCAGGTGTTTATATATAGCAATGAAACATGCTGTCTTACCTAACTCACACAGTCTTTTAGCCCAATCTAATATTCAAATTAAAGGTCAAACGGCCAGGTCAAACTTGACACACGATACACGTGTCTGTTTCTATTTTATAAATACCTCTCATTCTAATTATCCTGTATGTATTTTATGATTTTAAATCGTGTTATTTAGATACGTGTATCACACCAGTTGGCAATAGTGTTTATACTTAATAATAGATTTTCTGAAGCTTTTGGGAAAATAAATATTTTATTGCTCTATAAGCATGATTAAATAGAAATTTGTTCTCGTTTAAACTTTTAAGAAGCTTTAAACCTTTAATACTGCCATAAAAGTGGCTCTTCACATTACAACAATAAGTTGACATGGAATTTTACAGATGGTCTTTGCAGTACAAATATATAATACGTACAGGTTTTGTTGTGGTTTTTATGTTATGTAATAGGCGTCAGGATCACTTGACCGTCGGTCAAGAAACACCTGTTGGCTTTTCTTCTTTAAGAACTAATCACTTTTCAAAGTGCTAATGGAGTAAGCAGTGGCGGGGTAGTCGAGAGAACGTTTAAATCGGGATCACAGTGCCCCCAGCGTCTATGTGGGAATCCCCCCCGGACAAATTCTAGTATGTGACATTTCGTTTGCCGAAGTTAGATGGTTTTCGTTGAGCACACCGGTTTTCTTCATCATTCCAGAATCAACCGCCTCGATATAAGTGAAATAATTTCGAATAGGACGTTAAACACCATTACTCCACTCCACTCAAACAGCTAATTTATTGAATAATTATATTGATGGTGATTTGACTGAAACTTTTTACTTGTGTATATACATGCATCAATGCTCTCCAGTTGCAAATTGGTAAAGTGGGAATTGTTCGTATTCAAAATTTCAAATTCCCGATTTTTTCTCTTCGGAAGAGGTTGGCCACTTATTGATAATTGGAAAAATAGTTCGGCAGTTGTGATATAAACATGCATTCAAAAATAACACGTGGGAACCCCGTTAGGCCCGTATAAAGTATACTATGCATTGCTAAGGCTAACGGCGTCGCCTTGGATACGCTCCATGAGAAGTACCCGGAGTAGTAGGGGTTTCGTGCGTCAGAAGTGAACTGAATTAATAAATAAATAAGTGTTTATTGAATGATATCGTATACCCTTTAAGTTTCTTAACGTTCCCCATGCTGAGAACATTAAAAGATCGATCGAGAGATTTATCTAAAACTTGTTAAATGGAAGTTCTTTTGTCCAAACATATTTGTTTCGACAACCATTTTGGTTATTTCAATTTACAGATTTTAGTAACGAAAAATTCCGTGCCGAGAGAATAATTTTAAGGGTGTTGATCTGTGTTTATGACTTCGAGTGACTATCATTGTATTTTGTTGAGATAAGGATTCTGATAAAAACTAATCTTGAACTTACACGTAAAAACATACCAATTTATCGTTTACATCACCCGATGCAATAAGGATATTACTCGGTAATTTCCGTCATATATACCTCGCATAAACAACAAGCTCTGACGGAAACACCCGAGCTGTCACGGTGCTGCACATATATTTACCGAGAATTTTAGGCGAGAAACATTTTTTTTTTTTTTTTTTTTTGCATTTTTATTAGTTTATCTATAAAGATATTGCATAAAAGTCGAAGCCTTTTGCGCAAAAAAATTGAGACGGCCTATTATACTTTACAAGTCCATAAAGACATTGGAAAATTACCTTATTTCTTATATTTACAATATTTAACATTTTCCATGTTAATTTGATACAATTTTTAAATTTTATGCGCTGTTGGTACACCTTTTCATAAAAATGGATCGTTTACTGTCAGCCAACGAGAGGATTTGACATAATACATCATTACGCCAGCGCGTGGAGCAATTTCTTTATGAAGTTGCAAAGTATAGTCGATCTCAAATACTTTATGGAAGCAAAGATAATGCAATTTTTAAATATATAGAGGTTGACTTTAAGTCAGGTTCAACTGTATATATACACCTTGTTTTATAAAGTTTTATAATACCGGTTCATGTCTAAGATTCTTATCAATGTGAATGCGTAGTAGATCGAAGAAATTTTGATTTACACATACTAACACAACATAACTAAAATTTTCCCATGAAATATAAATACATTGGGGTCTTTAAACACTTAAATGGTATTGACAGTTTATTCAATCAAATAATCCCAAAATGTTTAATGTTTGTTTGATCAAACTTAATTTTACAGAACTTTTTGATTGACATAGCCGCGTTACGTAAAACCATCTTATATCTTTTTTGTGTTTTTATAAATAAAGTTGATCTGTCTGTGAGATTTTTAAAATAGGTCTCGGAACAAAATATAGTAATGACCTGTCGAAAATTTAACACGAAGGAATTAATGCTAAATCGACAGCTTATCTCGATGTTTCGTTAGTTATCGATGCTTTTTTCGACACCCCTTATCTCTTTTTCGACAGTTTCTAGGTTAATAGCTATCCATACCTCGATCATTCGACAGCCGAGCTTCGGCTCTTTTCGTTAACCCGGTGTTAAACTTTCGACGGGTATTGCTGTATTTGTCGTTTAATGGAAGTTAGATTAAGAAGGTACTCGTATGAGAGGACAAAGTTTTACAAGCGAGAGACAACAAGCCCTCAAACATTGTTGATCAATTTACAAACACACTCCTTACGTAGACAAACACAGATTTTATATAATAAATCACTGTATATGCAGACAGCACTGATCTGTCCGCTTGACCTTTAATATATTTACCTGTTTTTATTATCGGCGTTAGACATTTGAGCGAAAGCATAGGACAAAAGAGCGAGAAAAAACGGACGTTTGAGCAACGAAGTAATGGACATTTGAGCGCCAGAATTTTAATCCATTTGAGCGAAAGTCCAAATACATGGTAGACATTTGAGCGACATTTTTTCTTAACCTCTTCCATTAGCTAGACTGAAGTGAGTTGCCCTCTGTTCACCACATGGAGATAGAAGTAGGATTTAGAGAAAAACGAAGAGCATTAGAGACTGTAAAGGTATTTAATTTCGCGTGTATTTATTTTCAATATATATAATTTAATTCCTGCGAAATAAACGAAAACTTGTACACTGCGAAAATAAATACGTTTACAGTAATAATACTTAAGTTGATATACGCGTGTGTGTGTGTGTGTGAGAGAGAGAGAGAGAGAGAGAGAGAGAGAGGGGGGATTAAATAACTAATTAACAGGTTTAACATTCATTATCATTTTATGTCTAATCATTCATAGATTTTGTCTGAAATGAAATATCTGTATTGTTTTAAATAACCACAGAAAGTTGATACAACATTTCCATAGAATATGTCTGACAACAGGGGAAGGCCAGTCTACACGATGCATTCATGAGATTTGAAATACAGATTTATTAAACAAATAAGGATTATACCGTATGTACATTGGGTTTGGGTAAGACCCGACAAGCGTCTGACTGTGGTTTCCTAGTCTCACATATGCCGCCAGATGTAAGTGATAAAATTATTAATAAAGTGTCCGTTTTAGGATGTCATGCCTTGTTTCTCGTCACCTTACACATAAATTATAAATCGAATTCTTTAAATTTTTCTATTGCACACAAATGGAATATTAAAATTCTTATTCCGCCCTTTAAACCAATTAAATTGTAAAGTTGACAAATATTATTGTGGTTCATATGAATAGATTGTAAATTTTTGTTTTATTTGAGTTCTGACATGAAGGTTATTTTATTGACATAAACTTGTCATGATTGCAAAGTAACAATTTACTAAACAATCAAAAACTTGTTATTTATTCTTTAAACGCCTAATGAGTTGACTTTGTAAGAAGTTCATATTTATTTAGAGGTAAAAAGCTGTTCTTAAATCAACATAGAACAGGAACGTATTACGTCCAATGATAAAAAAACCCCACCATATAAGTAAAGATGTGTCGAAAGTTTAACACTGAGCTATTTAAAAGCTCGGCTGCGTAACGGCAGAGAGGATGAAAAGCAGTACAGACCTGTCGAAAGTTTAACACTGAACTATTGAAAAACTGCGAAGTGGTCGAAATATGGATAGATAGTGGATGAAAAGCTAATGATACCTACAGTACAGACCTGTCGAAAGTTTAACACTGAACTATTGAAAAACTGTGAAGTGTCCGAAATATGGATAGATAGTGGACGAAAAGCTGGCGAGACATATTAACAGTACAGACCTGTCGAATGTTTAACACTGAGCTATCGAAAAACTGCTAAGTGGCCGAAATGTGGATAGTCGGAAAGCTGGCAAGACATATTAACAGTACAGACCTGTCGAAAGTTTAACACCGAGCTATCGGAAAACTGCGAAGTTGTCGAAATATGGATAGATAGTGAATGAATAGCTGACAAAACATACAGTACAGACCTGTCGAAAGTTAAACACAGAGTTAACGGAAACAGTCGAACCTCGGCTGCCGAGTGATCGAGATATGGATAGCTAGTAGCCGGCAAGATAAATACATGTAGCAGGTTGTTGAAATAACTAACAAAGCGCTGATATGAGCTGTCAATTTTGGAATTTATTCGTTCGCTAAGTGTTAAGGTCTGAACTGTATATAACATCTACCAAGAAGCTGCCCAAGTATAGCTAACGAGGGACGGGGATGAGCTGTCGATTCTGGTACTAATTCGTTCGATAAGTGTTAAATTTTCGACAGGTCCGTAACGTACTTGCGAGTGATCGTTTTATCATGCGAATTGATAAACTTTTGACTAAACATATATCTGAGTGTAAAATTTTATTACTGGAAAGTAAAAAATAAAATGTGTTTAAAATTTAAAACCCCAAGAAATGAAACTTGAGTTAACACGCGCACGAACGCATTCGCGATAGATACGGACGTGTACAAGCGATGGTTCGGTAAAAAGATGAAAAACTTATTAATTAATTTTGGGCGAGTCCCAGGTGACCACGTGTGGGATCATTGAAAGAAGCCCCTTTTCATAAAATTGTTAAGATATTAAAAATAAAAAGTACAAAGAAATCTCAATGATGAAGTAATTGTGTCTTACTCTGTTCAAGACTATTCCACTTATATCGAGACGGTCAAATCTGGGCTGGGGTAGAAAAACACAGAGTTAACGGAGAAAAACAGAGACCTTCGGAGCGTTATGATTTTTTACACTGGGATCGGCCGGAATGGGATTCGAACCTATGTTGTGAGAGAAAGTCCTGTGATCCGAAAATGTGTGCTTTAGACCACTTGCCAACCGAAATTCCTTCTGATACAGTAGTCTACTACGAGACATAGTTTAAAATGCACTCGATGTGTTTTTGATATTTAGATGTATTTATCATTATAATTTATAATCGTTGACAATTTTATGATCACTAATTGTTTTAGATCCATCATAATTTCATTTATTTTTTATTTCTTAACTAGACTTAAAATTTACGTCTCGACAATGATAGATATGAATTTTATTTAGAATTATTTCATATACATATTTGTAATAGTATGTTATATATATACAGTACAGACCTGTTCAAAGTTTAACTTCGACCTTGAGGAGAAGGCGTTCAGACTCAGCTCCCAACAAGCTCAGATATGAATTGCTTGTGGTCGATTAGCTGGTGACAGATAGATGGCAGCTAGTAGCTATAGCTGTCGAAATATACATGTAGCTGTCATATACCATTTTTTTTTTAAATTTAATCATAAAATATATTAAAAAATGGTATTGTCATATACCATTTTTAGCTCACCTGAGCTGAAAGCTCAGATGAGCTATTGCTATCCATCTTCGTCCGTCGTGCGTCGTGCGTCGTCCGTCGTCCGTCGTCCGTCGTGCGTAAACTTTTTACATTTTAATCTTCTCCTCCAAAACCACTGGGCCAAATTTAATGAAACTTGGTAACCATCCTGGGTGAAGCCCTCTCAGATTTGCACAAATGAAGGAGTTATGTCCCCTTGGGGCCCCATAAGGGGGGAAATAGTGAAAAACTTTAAAAATCTTCTCCTCTGAATCTACAAGACATATACCTTATTTATTTCATATATAACATCCTTAGGTCATCTAGTTTCAGATTTGCACAAATGGTAGCCATGGGGCTCAAAATGGGGAAATGGTAAGGTGCTGAGTGGGGAAATTGCTAAAAATTATGTATTTGTCAATATATCTTGAAAACTATTAACTTTTTGTATAGGCATGTATATTAGAATATTTTAGGTATTATCCTAACGATCATTTTGATATATGAATGAAGGTCATAGGTTCAAAGGTCAAGGTCACAGATGTGAATGAATACCTGAATGGTTATTTATCTTGAAAACTGTTAACTTTTTGGATATGCATGTATATTAGAATATTTTAGGTATTATCCTAACGATCATTTTGATATATGAATGAAGGTCATAGGTTCAAAGGTCAAGGTCACAGATGTGAATGAATACCTGAATGGTTATTTATCTTGAAAACTGTTAACTTTTTGGATATGCATGTATATTAGAATATTTTAGGTATTATCCTAACGATCATTTTGATATATGAATGAAGGTCATAGGTTCAAAGGTCAAGGTCACAGATGTGAATGAATACCTGAATGGTTATTTATCTTGAAAACTGTTAACTTTTTGGATATGCATGTATATTAGAATATTGTAGGTATTAGCCTAACAACCATTTGATATATGAATGAAGGTTATGGGTTCAAAGGTCAAGGTCACAGATGTGAACAAGATCTGAAATGATTATTTATCTCAAAAACTATGAACTTTTTGTATAGGCATGTATATTAGACTATTTAGGTATTATCCTAATGATCATTTTGATATATGAATGAAGCTCATGGGTTTAAAGGTCAAGGTCACAGATGCGAATGAATACCTAAATGGTTAATTATCTTAAAAACTATTAACTTTTGTATAGGCATGTATATTAGAATATTGTTAGTACGGGCACAGTGGTCATTTTGATAGATGAATGAAGAGCATGGGTTCAAATGTCAAGATCACAGATACAAACAAGTACTGAGATGATTATTTATCTCAAAAACTATAAACTTTTTGTATAGGGATGTATATTAGAATATTGGCCGAATTATCATTTTGATATTTGAATGAAGCTCATGGGTTCAAAGGTCACAGGTGAGCGTTAAGGCCCATGGGCCTCTTGTTTGAATGTATTGTCATATACCATTTTTTGAATGTATTGTCATATACCATTTTTAATGTATTGTCATATACCATTTTTTAAATGTATTTTATGATTAAATTCAAAAAATTGTATATGCCATAGCTAACGAGGAACCAAGTTGAGCAACTGAGTCGGCACTAAGATTTTGGCTTAGTTTAAACGATATTATATGTATTCACAAAAAATACAACGATACAATGACGTACATGTACATAGTGAAGGGGTTCGAGAACAAGACCATAGTCTTATGTAAAACTCGTCTCCACAGTCTTTGCTTAAAATGCATTAAATTATAAGAACAGAAAAGGAAATGGTTTGTTGACTAAGTGTCAACCTTTCGACAGGTCTGTACTGTAAATATTATGTATATATAAAATATTTTTACTTTATTCAAAATTTAGGTGTTTTTCATGTTCATCTTTTGAGAGGTACGTGAATCATCCCGCTGTGTAAATTCTTAAGGTTTAGTCTGGGGCTTTTACTATGTTTAATAACTGGAACAGCGTAACTATTAAACATAATGATCTTCTATGTACAAAACTATTTTCTCTTTTAAGATTTCCCATACAGTTTTATTGTTGACTAAAGTTCTTTAAGATTTGTAATCATTTCAAACGATACAAAAATAAATCAGTTGACAAATGATTTTTGATCGATAATTCATTTGATTTAAACTTGAAATCTGTCGGCCTGTCTGTCTCAACATACAGATGAGAGAGAGAGAGGAGAGAGAGAGAGAGAGAGAGAGAGAGAAAGGGTGTGTGCTTTAACTTCCTCTTTACTTGGCACTATAGTAATTGCATGAACACTTACTGATGACGCTGTTATTATTCTCAACGTACAGATGAGAGAGAGAGAGAGAGAGAGAGAGAGAGAGAGAGAGAGTATGTGTGTGTAAACTTCCTCTTTACTTGGCACTAATCATTGCAGGAACACTTACTGATGACGCTGTTATTGGTCTCATAGTTTAAACTTGGTCATGGGGAGCTAAAGATTTGTTATTTGCTTGATTGTGGATCGCTATCATTTTTCGTTTACTTGATTTTGACGGGTATGACTTCATCGTATACATGATCCGAAACGGTCATCATTTTATCCCTTACTTGATACTGGGCAGTCATCAGAATGATGACAGTGCAGAATCAAGTAAACGATAAAATAATGATAATGGAAAGAGGGTTATCATTTTATCGTTTACTTGGTCCTGTACTGTCATCATTTTATCATTTACTTGATACTGGACAGTCTCAGAATGATGACAGTGCAGAATCAAGTAAACGATAAAATGATGATAATGGAAGGAGGGTTATCATTTTATCGTTTACTTGGTCCTGTACTGTCATCATTTTATCATTTACTTGATACTGGATCAAGTAAACGATAAAATGATGATACTGGAAGGTCAACATTTTATCGCTTACTTGATCCTGCACTGTCATCATTTTATCGTTTACTTGATCCTTACCGGTCATTATTTTATCGTTTACTTCATCGTAGAGGGTTATCATTTTATCGTTTACTTGGTCCTGTACTGTCATCATTTTATCGTTTACTTGGTCCTGGTTACAGTAATAAATCATAATTCTACAGTCTCAGCATTAACATCTCGTCCATCCATTTTATATTAATCACACGTCTCGTATTTTCATGTTCGCCATATCGTGTTTTCTCCACCCTTTGATACCGGTTCGACTTGAAATATGTAAAAGTCTGACGGACTTGTTTTTTGGCCTTTAAATTGATATATAGCCTCGTTAACATCAAAGATCGTTATACTTCACAGAACAATGCATTAAATCATTACTTTCCTTTGGATTGATATGACAAATTTTATCAGTAGATGGGAAAAAATAACTGAGGTGTTCTGTCGTAATGCCGTGGTGGTTTTGGCAATATATATTTCACTTGTTTGCATATGATATACTGTGTCTGGTTGCCAAGTTGTCTAAAGCACTATGTTTCAGAGTTCGAACCTCGACTGGGTCTGCTGACCCAAGACAGGTTAGATCCGGGACAGAGACCACTGCGGTAGCTCAGTTGGTAGAGTGCTCGCTCCGTTAGTGGGAGGTCTTGGGTTCGAACCCCAACTGGGTCTGACCCAAGACTTGAAAGTGGGTAGTGCATGACTGTTCTTTCGCTAAGCACTAGGCATTCAGAAATTAAAGTCATGGTTCTTTGGCGCGGCACGATAAAGAATCCTAGTTGATAAAGCCATCATAGCAACGGAAAGGCAAAATTTTTTGCACCTTCGACTAAAGCTGACAAAGCCTTGATATAAGTGAAATATTATTGACTGGGACGTTAAACACCATTACTTAACTCAACTCGCAACGTATCTCACTGGTTATAACACTTGAGTGTCTGACAGATACTTCTGTAGCAGGAAGGGACTAGAATATTATTTTACTCAGTTGGAAGGTGGGTATTTTTTCTACGAAAACTCCGGTTTCCTCCACCATCACAGAACTGACCGCCTCGATATAAGTGAAGTAATCTTGAATGGAGTGTAAAGCAACAATACCCCCACTCTAATTACCCCTGAAGTAAATTCTGTTTTATTGGAGGGGCTTGACAGAATTATTACGGAGTGTTCAATATTTCACTCAAAAACAGAAATATTGGTTTAAAAATTGCATATTTTTGAAAATATAGTGGTAAAAATACAAAAATTCGAAATTGGTGAAATTTAATTGAGTTTAATTCGCTTGGTGCTGGTGGGTGCATGGGACCAAATAACTCGCGACAAGATGGCGAAAACACGTTTTATGAGCGAGTCTGTATGTATGATCAAATTATCGCCTGGTTGTTAGCAATTTTATATATTTAAATTTCTAACAAGAACACCTTTTCCAAATTAAAAGCTATATTAAAGAAACGAAACCCGAACCTGGTAAAAATTTTGTCACTTAAATATCCATACAGAAACCGGTGTCCTTAATACCACGTACCTACAGACCTGTCGAAAGTTTAACATAAGTACCGAATCAGTTGTTCATCTCGGCCCCTCTATTGCCATATTTATAAGCAACTTCAGTATCTTTCTTTCGGTACCTTTTCTGTCACTAGCTATTCAGCATACCTCGGCCATTTAGGAGCCGAGTCTCGACTCTCTTTAGTGCCGAACCAGTTGCTTATCTCGGCCCCTCGATTGCCATTTTCGGTAGCTTTTCTGCCACTAGTTATTCATATCTCGGCCATTTAGGAGCCGAGTCTTGACTTGTCAGTTTTTCGTTAGATCGGTGTTAAATTTTCGACACGTCTGTACCGCGTACCTGCCTAAGTAATAATTTTACAGGTGTTACATATCGTGTAATAAAACACGGGGTAAATCATTAAACCCTATTATAGTGAAGTTACATAGCTTTGTTAAATAATATTAAAATCTTGTTCAAAATCTTTATAGTACAACCAAAAAAATCTCAAATAAAATATAGCTTACTTGGCGATAAAATTCCAGAATCGTTAATGAGTTATCGGTAGTACACAATCTTTATCATACTTTTTATGACATAACCTTATTTATGGGCTCAGGGGTACACGGGTATACAGTCGAAAGGCCAGCTTCGAATTCACTTTAGTCACGTGACTTTCAAATTTTGGGTATCATGTTTTTCGACAATGAAACTTCAAAGGCATTAAAATTTCTTTATAGTTTTCAGTTTCCAATGAATGTAATCGTCGAAAAATATTAAAAACTAAGAATTTTACTTTTTAAAATTTAATTTAGTTTTTATAATCATTTGAAATGTTTACCATAAAGATAGATTCCATGGTGTTTCTTGTCTTAAATCTTTAAATTTTAAGTTAAAATGGTTTAGCGTGCTGCGTCAGGCAAAAACGCGTTCCCACTGCCTCATAATGCACCTAACGTTATATTTGTACACCTGTCATATTATAAATTTTTGAATGTTAAAAAAATTATAATATAACATTATAAGTTTTTGAATATTTCATTCAGAAAATTCAAAAATTTATAATATGACACACCCCATAATGAAATGGTCCCCTGTGCATTGGAAAAGGTTATTTATCAAGTCTTCACGTAACATTACTGTTCTTCATCTTGATACATTTTTCCGGTAGATGGCGTGTCATTACATTCACATTATAAATAGGCGCGGCATGAGACGATAAAAAGGGCGATAACCGTACTAAATGGTTTTGCCTAATACACTAAAATCCCCAAAAGGCATATATCTCATGTTATTTGACAATGAGAAGCATTAAAAGATTTTTAATTTTTCAGTAATCTCACCACGGGATCTGAATCTTGTTAAACCGTTGTCGAAACTGCTGGCGTCAGTATTACCCACCAACGACGAATACCAACTGCTTCCCCATCGTGAAACACTCTGAAAACGGAAATATGTTACATAACAACACATGTTGTTTAGTTCGTTTACTTACCAATTATAAAGGGAATTATTTGATTGTACCTGAAGATAATTTTATAAAATTATATAATAATATGTGTAATCCTTACGAGTTTTTGTTATTATTCATTTTCAAATTCAAAATAACACGATGCTTGGTTGCCTAAAATAAAGTACATGTATATATACATGTACATGGTTCATTAAATGGATTTTTACGTCCCAGTAATGCACTAATATCGAGACGTCACCACCTATAGGTAAAGTTGCAGAATTTTGTTTTTTGCATTGCGCTCAGGGCAATTTGCAGACTGGTGCCAACCCTGTTGTGACCTTCTGCTGTCGATTCTCGTATCATTCATTTCTTAATGCCGAAAGCTTCGCGAAAAAAAACACTACCTATTTTCAAGTTTTGGTCCGACCAGGCCGATGTTCGAACTTGCGACCACCACATGCGAAGAGAACACTCTGTCAACTAAGAAGAAGAGGTGGTTGTGTATGTGCATGGTGTACATACAGTAAGTTGGGGTCGCGAAAGATTTGATCACAGAACTTCTTAAACGGTTTAAGCTCGATATATATAAATCCTTTCGTAACAATGTTTGACAGTTCGCAAGCAAAGATCTGTGCTTTTCTCTGCTTTTCACAACAATCCAAAGACTATCCGTCTCGATATAATTACTATTTGCTTGGATCCCACCCCCACCCCTTCCCCACTCAGCTAAGCCCACTCCTTCCGAATAGTAGTATTTGTTATACTTGAATTCTTTGAGTATGGATGCACCAAGTGCAGATTGTTTTAGTATGCAGTGTAACCTTGAAGGGATGAAATGGATAAATATCCGTTCTTTATTAAATCTGTTTCATTAGCCAAGCTAAATGAATTTAGATAAAAGACGCCAGCATAATACAACTGTTTCATAAATAGATCGTTTTTATTGTCTACACGCTAGCTGGTTCATATGAATGTTTTATTGAATCTGATCGAGAAACGAATTGAATTAAAACAATAACAACGCGTTAATTGTCAATAAGATTATTGACATCGAAAATCACATCGACGCTTGGCGCTGTGAAAATACATTAAATGGGGTTTTATTGAAAAGAATAAATATATATTGGTTATGTTCAGCTCTCTCTCTCTCTCTCTCTCTCTCTCTCTCTCTCTCTCTCTCTGTTCAAAGTCGATTGAAAAAAGCCTCTAATATTTACATGCATTTGGAACAACTTGTTCTAAAATCAACAATGAAATTAAATAAAATTCAAGAAATGCTGTACATTTACAAATTATGACTTTAAGAAACGCACAAAATACACAAGAAGTATTTTGACATTTATTCGTTGCATATTTTTAGGGAGTATCTGACAATATGGACATGATTTTGACTTCAGAAAATTTCAGTTTTTGAATAATTCACAACATTAATGTAACAACACATTTTACTGACACCAGGTGAACCAGTGTTCACAGCAAGGCCAAACGGCAAGGAAAATTCACTTTCCCACGTGATCTGAGCGGGATTCGAACTCACAGTTGTGAGATACTCTTGATTTGTAGACTGACGTCTTATTCATTAGGTTACTGCGGCCTCTCAGAGGACCACGGTCGACCAGTAGTCAGAAACTCGCCTTACGGATCAAAGCGCACCTCACGTCCTATGTTAGAATCCAACTCAGCACAGAACCTAGTGTAAAAAGTTTTTTTTTCAGTTCACTTGCCAAGGGTCAGTGGTTTTATCTTGGCACTTCGGTTTCCTCTACCATTCAGTAGAACTGATCATGACCGCCTCGAATTTTTAACTCGAGTAAATGAGTTAACTGTATGGTGTGGTGAAAAACCTGGACTGTTTTTGGGGTTGGGTCCTGTTTTAAAGTCCAGTTCAGGTTTTCCACTGTGCCTCTAGATACAGCTTTTTTTTGTTACGTTTAAGTGAGTGGCTCTGTGTGATAGGTATGTGATAAGGCATATATCGATGGAATCAAAGGCCAACATTAAAAGAGATGTCATACCTAACGTGCCTTTATTAAAGTTCAATAAACCAATCAAGTCCTAAAGTGCATGTGGATAGTAAAATATTTTCAAGGTTTTTTTTACCTTGCTACTACTGATCGTGATTAAAATTAGTCAGAAGAGAGAGAGAGAGAGAGAGAGAGAGAGAGAGAGAGGGGGGGGTTTAAATTCTGTCTTTAAAATCTTTAAAATGACAAAAAATGTTTTAGAAAGCTATGAAACACTTATTTTGAGAGAGAGAGAGAGAGAGAGAGAGATCAAATTTGTTTTAGAAATGTCAAAAAATGTAATTTAGTGATTTTGCTATCGGGTACCGTGAATACTAGATACATACATTACATATTATAAATATTTACTCCTGGGTGGTATACATTTGTATATATAGGTTGTTTACATATTGTCTAGAAGGCGGTACGTGCTCATAATGTTTTTAATTCACGAAAAAAATCCAAACAAATTTGTTGTAAATTTAATTAAATCATAGCTTGTCCTGAAAAAGAACACACACGCTTCAAATATTTATTTCAAGTTGAAGTCTTAGGAAACACTTCAGCTGTTTGGGAAAATAAATATTGTCAGTTTATATAATGTTAATTTGAATACACAGAATATCTACAAAATACAGAGTATCATTAAAATTTACGGTATTTGGTTCCGAATAAGGAGTGGAATTTTGCGAACTACCATGCGTACATGAACGTCGCCCTTGAAGTGCAAAAGTGTAAACAGCAAAACCAATTTATTGCAAACGCCGACTTCCGTGTTCTTTTACAATAGACTCGGTGTTCTTGCACAATTGATTGATTGAATGAATGAAATGGGCTTTGCATCATAATCATGGATATTTCATTTATATCAAGACGTCATCAGCTATAGGCGAAGTGGCAGAAATATTTATCCAGTGTACTTAGGGCACTGTACAGGGAGAGAGTTCTTTAACGTATCACGCCTGCCGTAACATGGAACATCAGGTTAAAAGATTTCTTCCAAACAAACCCATGCCTTTCTGTCCTAAATGTCGAGTGTTTGGCGAAAGAACAGTCACTACCTGTATTCAAGTCTTGGTCAGACCCGGCCAGGGCCCTACCCCAAGACCGACCTCTCACATACGAAGCGAGCACTCTGCCAACTTAGATTCCGTAGTGGTTTTGTACAATAAACTGTTATCTTCTTGTGTGTTAGGTTTTGGCCTCATTTGTGTTTGTACATAAGACTTTTATCCTCCTCGTTCTTGTACTAAATACTGCTTTTAGTCGCGGTCGTGTCTAGCACTATCTCGGATACCGATGAATGGAACTTGATCAAACTTAGTAACAAATTTGAAAATTAAATAATTTTGTTAGTTTTCAAAATAAACATAAAATTTAAGATGTCATTTTGGAGATATAATTCTAAGCTTATTACATCTACATGTATATTCTAAATTTGATGATTTTTTAAAATTTATAATACTAGACGATATTGTCAAAATTTCAAGTAAGAAAAATCGTAGTTAAGGAACTTGCATATACCATTTTGAATTTAATCATAAAATACATAAAAAAATGGTATATGACAGAACCATTGTGAAATTGGGAACTGATCCATATAATAAATATTTAGATTGAAGGTCAGAAGAACAGGTCAAGGTTGTTTGCCTAACTCGTTAAAACTGACCCGTGATGACAGTGCGTTTTAAACTTTCTTATCATGAGAATCAGTTCTCCCACGATCTAAATATATATCAAAATTATTGTTCTAGAAACAAATAGTAAGGGATACTATCCTTCAAACGTCTTAAGTAATTTTCTTAAATTTAAAAAAAAAATTGAAAGAATAACTACTTGTGGAGATTTATAAAATGATAACTATTTATAAATAAATTAGGTATGCAAGGCCAAAACAAACAAATTCTGTGTTTTACAGCAATCTTATCTTATACAGTACAGTCATGTCGAAAATTTAACAGCGAGTTGGCGAAAAAGAGTTGAAACCCAGCGTCATGGTCGAGATGATATATATATAGCTAGTGGCTTTGTCATGTGCTGATTTTGATTTTTTATTTAAATAATGCTTTCAAAATCAGCACATTCCGGTTTACTCCACTATCCCAGAACTGACTACGTCAATATCAACACAATTTAAAAAGTCTTGACTGGGGTGCAAAACTACATAACTCAATCCCACACCACTCCAATCCATAACTGGACTGCCTCTATATATGTAAGGCCGCGGTTGCCTAATCGATAAGACGCCAGTCTCAGAACCCAGGGTCTCTCACCGCTGCTAGTTCGAGTCCCGCTCAGACCACATGTGGAAAAGTGAATTTTCCTTGCTGTTGGCCTTTACTGGTTCACCTGGTATTAGTATAATGGACTGGGGGAGTGGTACACTTGTTTGCGGAGTACTGACTCTGTGAGCTAGCACCTTAAAGTACCACTGAGTGCGCGCTGGTACAATGCAGACTCATACAACACACTCTAACTTCACATCCATACACGAACTTTTTCATAGATTAATCCTTAGAGATTAATAAAATAGTTTTCGTCGCGAATAGCTGAAAAATTGTTAATGCGACGTTAAACAACATTCAACCAACCATCTATATACGTCATGTAAACTCGACTTGGAGGGGGGCGTAAAACACCATTCAGGTAGAGAAACATAAATATTATTTAGTTCGGCCTTAATACTTATAATACTGTTAATGAAAAATATAAATTAGATTTTTACGCTACAGTGGAAATCCATGTTTTTCAATTTCACACAACTAAATACCAACAACTACTTCTTGTTCCTCTCTACAAAAACAAACTACATGTTTTACTAAAATATTTAAGAGACGTTGTGAATTCATCTTTGCTTAAACTTTTAATAACGAGTTTTGATATTTTTAATACTTATTCATAAACCACAAAGATGAAACTGCATTTTCTTCAAAATTAAATGTATATAATGTCTACTCATTATACGTTTAAATATGTTTGTCTAAAAGGTCACTGAGGTCATTTATCCTTTTGAGTACAGTTAGGGGTCTTTTTTGAAATCTTTTTTTAATTTTTATTTTATATATTTTAATTATTTTTAATGACACATAACATGCTATAATCATACAACAAAAAAGCATAGTATACAAATACTAACAGAAAGACAAATAACGACATTCCTTAACACAGTTACATGTTTTATATATAAAGGGTGATAATTCACATATTTTGGGTGTTTATCAGGTTATATTAATTAATTCAACACATATAATATATGATAGAAATAATACTTTTTTAAAATCTTCAGTGTGTCGAATATGAAATATTAAGTAATGGATATAGCAGCCAAACTCAAACATACCAGTCCAGGTCTAAGTCATAATCGAACCTTTGAAAATCTTTGAAAACTGGCAAATTTAGTTATACCAGGAAAGTGAGACCGGGTGTTCTGGAAAGGTAAACACTTTCTATTAAGCTAGCTCACCCGCCATGTGTGAATACATGCAAGGAATATATTTTCTTTAGCATTAAGTTTTTATTTTTATTATTAAAATTAAAACATGTTTTATATAGAGGATCTTAGACGAGTGGGGGTTTAATATGAAATTTATTAAACGAGTTTAATAATTAAATATTAAACCCTCACGAGTCTAAGATTCTATATATCACATAACTCAAAATACCGAGGCATAATGACATGTACATATTATTTGATGCCATATAGAAACAGACGAATGCATCAAAATTATTTTTCAAAGAATCGGAAAGTCTTCAAAAGTCTAAAAATAAACAACAGACTGACACAGTTTTCATATGACGTCATTAGGCACGACCACTACGTAAATCAGAAGCGTGATAACTGATTATGTCACAATCAAGTGCTATTACATGGGTACCTGTGTAATACGAAAAATATTACACCGTTTTATTCCATCAATAAACAGGAGGGTTATGTGATATAGTTTGAATATGTACCCGTTTATTCTGTGTATGTATGAGTGTGTGAACGCTGTACTAATATTTTTTGTAAAATGTGTTAAAAAGTGAAAAGAAAAAAGAGTGCAAGGAACATTGGGCTATATGACGTCATATTTTTCCAGGATACAGAGACGCCATTTAATGGCATTTATTTATTTATTTATTTATTTATTGTAAGACACATGTAACAGATACGTATGTGTAGTTGGTCAAGTAAATCAACTTGTCCCTTTTCCGGTGCGGGGAAACAAAATTTTTAGACAAACCCCCTAAAGAGAGTGTTAATAACGTTTGGTATCTTTTCACAGAATTTGATTATTTTTATGAAATGATGTCTGGGATTGCAGGTGCAAATTAACCGTAGTGTCACACACACCGGGTGTCATACCAAACCATGATACATAAATCTTAATATTTTATGAATTACATTATGTTATATAGCTCGTTAAATAAAGCGATAATTTGCAACAACTTCAAAGTACGCCAGTTAAACAAAATCAATATTGTAACGCTTAATATTATTATAAAAAATATCAGTAATAAACGGTGATAATTTTAGTCCTATGTTATTGTTTTGTTACATTTACATCATTTTAATTACAGTTATGCAAGGAGATCCTTTGTGAACTGTTTTATAAAAAAAATATCTGTGATTTACTGGTGGTTGTTGGTTTTTTTTACTGTATTTATTTATTTATCGAATTTTTTTCTGAATCAACCCAAATATACCGTTATGCAGCACCGATTAATCGCAAACAAGCAGCTACTTCAAACTAGCTACATGTACTTGTTCGTGTTCGAACCTGGTTAACCTTGTTCGAAAACCGTGACTTTCCTTGACGATATATCATCAAGCGTTCAGAATTTGGTAAAACAACCAAACAGTTTGATCTAGATCTATTGCAATATATTCTCTCTCTCTCTCTCTCTCTCTCTCTCTCTCTCTCATATCGTACTCTTTCTAGTATTCTAGTACCTAGCCCTCTTTCGAGTATAATGCTCTCTCTCTCTCTCTCTCTCTCTCTCTCTCTCTCTCTCTCTCTCATCCTACTCTTTCTAGTACCTAGTTCTGTTTCGAGTATACTGCTCTCTCTCTCTCTCTCTCTCTCTCTCTCTCTCTCTCTCTCTCTCTCATGCCTTACTCTTTTTAGTACCTAGCCCTCTTTCGAGTATACTGCTCTCTCTCTCTCTCTCTCCTCTCTCTCTCTCTCTCTCCTCTCTCTCTCTCTCTCTCATATTCATGCCCTACTCTTTCTAGTACCTAGCTCTCTTTCGAGTATACTACTCTCTCTCTCTCTCTCTCTCTTCTCTCTCTCTCTCTCTCTCTCTCTCTCTTACTAGTCTTACTACTCTCCATGTAAAGGAGAAATGTACTTTAATTTAATGCTTTCACTCAGTCATGTATATACGTGATTGATTACGTAGGGAAGTGTTCCATCAACCAATTACACAAAGTATCCCTAAAACTCTGATGATATCTCCCCATGAAGTCATGAATATTTTATTGATCGTCCATTTAATTTTACCACCTTTGAATTATCCCTCTTCTCTTTTCTATGGAAGTCATTTGTGGATGGTATGGTTCATTTACAGCACAGACCCGTCGAAAATTTAACACTAAACTAACAAATTAGTACCGTAAAGAAAGCTACAGCACAGACCCGTCGAAAATTTAACACTAAACTAACAAATTAGTACCGTATAGAAAGCTACAGCACAGACCCGTCGAAAATTTAACACTAAACTAACAAATTAGTACCGTAAAGAAAGCTACAGCACAGACCCGTCGAAAATTTAACACTAAACTAACAAATTAGTACCGTATAGAAAGCTACAGCACAGACCCATCGAAAATTTAACACTAAACTAACAAATTAGTACCGTATAGAAAGCTACAGCACAGACCCGTCGAAAATTTAACACTGAGCTAACAAATTAGTACCGTATAGAAAGCTACAGCACAGACCCGTCGAAAAATTAACACTGAGCTAACAAATTAGTACCTTATAGAAAGCTACAGCACAGACCCGTCGAAAATTTAACACTGAGCTAACAAATTAGTACCGTATAGAAAGCTAATCTAGGTCCTTCGTAAGCTACAGCACAGACCCGTCGAAAATTTAACACTGAGCTAACAAATTAGTACCGTATAGAAAGCTACAGCACAGACCCGTCGAAAATTTAACACTGAGCTAACAAATTAGTACCGTATAGAAAGCTACAGCACAGACCCGTCGAAAATTTAACACTGAGCTAACAAATTAGTACCGTATAGAAAGCTAATCTAGGTCCTTCGTAAGCTACAGCACAGACCAGTCGAAAATTTAACACTGAGCTTACCAATAAGTACCGTATAGAAAGCTAATCTAGGTCCTTCGTAAGCTACAGCACAGACCCGTCGAAAATTTAACACTGAGCTAACAAATTAGTACCGTATAGAAAGCTAATCTAGGTCCTTCGTAAGCTACAGCACAGACCCGTCGAAAATTTAACACTGAGCTAACAAATTAGTACCGTATAGAAAGCTACAGCACAGACCCGTCGAAAATTTAACACTGAGCTAACAAATTAGTACCGTATAGAAAGCTACAGCACAGACCCGTCGAAAAATTAACACTGAGCTAACAAATTAGTACCGTATAGAAAGCTAATCTAGGTCCTTCGTAAGCTACAGCACAGACCCGTCGAAAATTTAACACTGAGCTTACCAATTAGTACCGTATAGAAAGCTAATCTAGGTCCTTCGTAAGCTACAGCACAGACCCGTCGAAAATTTAACACTGAGCTTACCAATTAGTACCGTATTGAAAGCTAATCTAGGTCCTTCGTAAGCTACAGCACAGACCCGTCGAAAATTTAACACTGAGCTAACAAATTAGTACCGTATAGAAAGCTAATCTAGGACTGGTGTGAAGCTAGCCCGCAATTGCTAGAATTGCGGGCTAGCTTCACACCAGTTAATCTAGGTCCCTTGTAAACTACAGCACAGACCCGTCGAAAATTTAACACTGAGCTAACAAATTATTACCGTATAGAAAGTTAATCTACAGTACAGACCTGTCGAAAGACAAACAATGAGCTAACACGAAAAGGAGCCTATGTTCGGCTTCCAACTTTCCGATGTGTGATTAGCTAGTGGTAAAAAGGCTGCCAAGAGCTAGATAGTGGCAGCTACCGATGTACCGACATGAGCTGCTGATCTAGCTTAGTGTTGAACTTTCCAAATTAACATGGAAAATTTGAGACGACAATAATTTTTTTTATAAATATTGTAAATGTAAGAAATAAGTCGATGTTCGGTTGCTAAGTGGTAGAGAAATCGGTATCTAGTGACCGAAAAAGCTGCCGAGTGATAGAAAACAGCCTCCTAAAAGACGAAGCTTACGAGGGACCTACAGTACACGGCTGGGTAACTCGAAGCTCTCTTTGCAGTTACGAACACTTAACTCCTGTGTGTTATATAGGCAATAAGTGTTCGTAACTGCTGAGAGAGCTTCAAGTTACCCAGCCCTGTCTATCACTCGGCAGCTTTCCGGTCACTAGATACCGATTTCTCTACCACTTAGCAACCGAACATCGACTTATTTCTTATATTTACAATACTTACAAGAAATAATTTTATTGTCGTCTCACATTTTCCATGTTAATTTGGAAACAATTTTGAAATGCGCTGTTGGTGCACCTTGTCATAAAAAATGGATCGTCTCCTGTCAGTCAACGAGAGCATTTGACATCTGACGTCATCACGTCAGCACGTGGAGCAATGACTCTATGAAGTTGCAAAGTATAGTCGACGTCAAATACTTTATTGAAGCAAAGGTATTGCAATTGTAAATATTTTAGCGCAGTGTTAAACTTTTGACACTCCTGTACCGTATTTCAAACACATTCAAACAAATTATACAATTAGACAGGTTATTTTTTATATATCCTAAATCGCTCACGTCATTTTGTTTTATAAATTACTTCTGGTACCTTTCAATCACTTACCGCTGATAGAATGTACACCTTTCAATCACTAAACAATTTATTTTACTAATAAGCATAAACTCTGTGATGGATTTTACTTTTAATGCTCTTTTCTCTTTTTTCATATCGATCACTTCCTATCGCTCAAATTATAACGTCTGAATTTTTTCATTTCAATTACAGTTACGCAAGGAGATCCTTTGTGAACTATTCGCTTCATTGATCGGTAAATTAATTTCGCTGACTTGTTTATTTCTTGTTGATCATCTGATTTCATTCCCAGTTTATAAGGAAGACACTTGTAAAATTTCGCTGAATTAAATAATTTTGACCTTTAATTTGTTATTAAATTCCCAATTCATCTATCTTCAATTTCTCTCAAAAAATTGTACAGCGATACAAGGGAGTTTTTTTTACGTGCAATTCGTTTTATTTAATTTTTTGCTCTTTAAATTTTTAGATTTTATTAAATTTTATTTTCAAATAATTGTTTTGGTTGTTAAAGGAAGTCTCTCACAGGGTGATATGCCTCATTTATTTTTTTTAAAACCACGAGACATTTTTTTCTTATTTTTTGTCCCTGACTGTCTTGTAGATATTTTCCTTTTTGTATTTTTTCACTCTCTTTAACTGGTTAACTGAAACGGGACAGGGACGTTAATAGTCAGACCTATCATGTAACATGTATTTGTGCACCAAATAATGTATATATAAATAAAACTAAATGAGGCGTTAAAACATTAATGTTCGCTTTTTTATTTACGAGGATTACTTTCTTTCTCGTTTTTACATTGTGAACAAATCGCCTTGGGTTACAAGTGCATATTTTACATTGTATTCTTCCGCCATATATCAAATATGCCACATTCAAACAGTTTTTTTTGGTTTTTCTAATGAGAAAATTGCAATAGTGCAAGTCATGATAAATTATATACGCTGTAAAATATGGTCCAATATATAATATCACACTGGATTTAAATTTGATACGAGCTTCACATGCCTGCTTTAAAAACTTTAGGTCATAAGATGCCTTGTGTGGTATAATACTATCATATCAGTTGGTTAATTAACATAATTTTGTGATAATTCTTAATTCTAGCTATTACAAAAATGTTAAAATTTTGATATTAATTTTCTTAAATTTTCTATAGAGCTTTAAAATTTAAGTGAATGATTTAAAAATGCAATGTTAACAACTCAATTCTTAAGAAATGCAATTACAAAGATATAAAAAAGAGAGATTTTCCTTCTTAATTCGTACAGAAAATTGCAAGGGAATTGCTTTTACAATGACAGCTGGCTTTCTTTTTTAAATTTTTAGGAATTTGTTTAGGAATTTGTTTTTTTTATATACTAGGTTTTGTTACTTTGTCGTTTCAACGATTTGTCTAGTTCGCATCTGACCACTGCCGGTAGCTCAGTTGTTAGAGTGCTCGCTCCGTAAGTGGAAGGTCGTGGGTTCGAATCCCGGTCGAGTCTGATCCAAGACTTGAAAGTGGGTAGTGACTGTTCTTTTGCCAAGCACTCGGCATTACGAAATGAAAGTTACGGTTCTTTCGGGTATGAACTTAAAATAAACGAGGTCCCGTGTCACGATGGACTTGGCACGATAAAGAACCCTGCTGTATAATGCCATCAGCGCAACGTACAGGTAAAATTTCTGCACCTTCGCTTATAGCTGGCGACATCTCGATATAAGTGAAATATTCTTGACTGGGACGTTAAACACTTAACTCAACTTTAGTTCACATCTATAACACGTGTCGTTAACTGACTTTCTAAAAAGGTGGTCTAAAAACTTGCTTATTGACCACAACACGTCTCGTCGCTAAGGTTCGAATCCCACTCAGGCGGAAAAAGAAGTAACAAAGACTCAGCTAAATCCGAACCGTTTCAAGACGGTAGCATCTTAACAATGGTTATATAAGCATGGGACCAAGTAAAATGTAAAACCATACTGGACAATATTACCCACAAGCTGGGTTTTTCCGTTGATACTTGAAGCAGGAATTTCAGAAAATACATTGTTTTTTTAATTCATTATATGTTTTTGTCTGTTATGCTTCAATGACAAAGTTGCACACTAACAGTACCATCAGTACTTTGATTCATATAGAGGGTTTTTTTTCCTGATTAATGACATGCCTCGTAAATACGACAGAACTCGTCATTTTTATATGTTTTGTTATTATTTACTCCCCATAAAACAACAATACATTGTTATTTATTGTCAACATTAACTAAAATGGACATATTTCTCTTGCTTCAGTACATCGCCGTAATACGTTAACTTGGTAGTTTCTGGTGCTCCGTTTACAAGTGGTAGATACCCCGATGACAGTCCAGCTTAGCATCATTTAAGCATCATTCACCGCCTTGGTTCGTGGACGAAACTACCTAGCGCGAGAAAGTTTTCAAATATCGCTGGTTTTTCCCCGAGTTATTTCGGTTTCGTACACCATCCTTGAACTTATTACCGCCTTGATATAAGTGAAAGATTTTTTTACCGTGGTGTGAAACTCATTTTCTCTACTTCACTCATTAGGTGGGATTTCAGGGTCGAATCTCGACAGGTCAGATCCGGGGCAAAAACCACTGCGGTAGCACAGTCGGTAGAATGCTCGCTCCGTACCTTAGTGGTCGAGGGTTCGAACCCTTACCGGTCTCCCTAAAATTGACCCGTTATTTTGTCAAAGTTAGCTTGTGTTCCTGGAAAACTAGCCATTGCTGTATTAGCGTACTTATTGGTGATGTCTCGATATAAATGACATGATTTTATAAGGATGTAAAATAGAGTTGCATAACATTTCAAATCAGACAATATCCCACAAGATAATGCACGAATTGCCTTAATTATCACACTAGGGCCGAATTATCTGCCTTAACTAAAAATAATAACTTATCATTGTTAAGGCAGATAATTCGGCCTATTATCATACTAGTGCTAAAACTAATGATAACATCAAGATTTTGTATGTTCATATAATTTCTACGATCTAAATGCATGACTAAAAACATTATTTTTGTATAGAAAACTTAGCAAGCTATCCGTAACACATTAAACTAAAATTGAACTTAACGCTTTAACAAACATAATACGAACAATATTATTACCCAGGTCGCACTTAGCACACTTAGCTAGTCGGTTCTTTCTTTCTTAGATTAGCAAGGGGCAATAACCTTCTGTTCCTTTATTTATTGGTTTGTTTATTTAATTAATTAATTAATTATTTTTTAATGAATTAATTATATTATTTCATTTTATTTTATTAATTATTTAATTTAATTATTTGTTTTTTATTTCTTTTCTTAATTAATTAATTAATTTCTTAAGTTTTAATATCGGTTTAATACTCATACTCTTAGTTTACATCAATCAAGTCTACGTACTTGCCTCAGTTCTAGTGGCTTTCTAATAAATGAGCTTAGCTTGTGCAAAAGAGAATCTGTGGTGATAGCGGGCAAAAGTGATATTATGACTAGGAAGAAATTAAAAAAAAACCACACAATCAACCCAGAAAACTCGCTCCTGTTTTCAGAGTTCGTATGAAAATGCAATATTTTAACCCATTTAATTCAAACAGACGCTTTCTCTAGACAGCACATGCCGACTTCACGCTCTGCATGTTTCAACATTTGTACCAATCATTTAAATTGGATGTAGACATCAACAGTTAATCAGGTTAATACACATAAAGATACAGTACAGACCTGTCAAAAAGTTTATCACCGAACTTAACGAAAAACAAGCCAAAGCTCGGCTACCAAGTGGCTCATATATGAATAACAACCACTAACCACTGCGGTAGCTCAGTTGGTAGAGTGCTTCCTCCGTAAGTAGGAGGTCGTGGGTTCGAGCCCTAACCAGGTCTGACCCAAGACTTGAAAGTGGGTAGTGACTGTTCTCTCGTCAGACACTCGGTATTACGAAATGAAAGTTACGGTTCTTTCGGATGGGATCTTAAAATAAACGAGGTCCTGTGTCACGGTGGGCTTGGCACGCTAAAGACCCTTGCTGTATATTCTCATCAGCGCAACGCACAGGCAAAATCTCTGCACCTTTGCTGTAGCTGGAGACGTCTTGATAGAAGTGGTATAGTCAAAATGAGTTGCCGGTTCTGCACTAAATCGTTAGCAGTGTTAAACTTTTGACAGGCCTGTACTGTAGACCCAGAAGTAACAAAAGAAATCTCTGTTAAATTAACTTAACCCAAATCAACAGGTTAGAGACTTCAAAGGGATCTGATTAACGATGGCATCAACAAACATACAAGTTATCAAAAACAGATATCATACAGACGCTGAATCTCATCTAGTTATTGCATTGTCTTTTCCTGATTTTAAATACAGTCCAACCTGTCTTAAAGGCCACCTCTATATAAGGACCATCTACTCATAAAGGCCAGTAGAAAGGTATCCCAATTGTTCTTTAAAGGCCACCTGCCTATAAAGGTTACTTCTACTGGTTCTCTTTGGTGGCCTTTATAGACAGATCTGACTAAGTGTCTGTTCTGAATTTATAGATGTAGTGTCTCATGATGTAGAACAATTTGTAATAATGTGGATGGACAACGTAATAAATAAATAAATAAATAAATAAATAAATAAATAAATAAATAAAACATTAATAATAAAATAAATAAATAATAGATGAATAATGAAATAAAATCAATAATAAAATAAAATGAATAATAATAAAAATAATAAATAAATATATAAATAAATAAATAAATAAATAAATAAATCTTCTTAGATTGAAAAAGAAATGGATATGCATGTATAATACTTAAAAATCTGTTCGACGACACCATGTTCTTAGGCTTTCAATAGAATACGAATACATTAATGCTTTTTATAATTCAGGCCAGGGACATTTTATTCGGTACAATTAGATGCACCTTATGCGATTTACACGAAAATTCCGCAAAAATTTAAGGCATTTAAAACGTCTTTGTTATGATGGGTATTTTTAAGATGAACATTGGAGATTGTTGTAGAATTTTTGTTACACAATTCATACATAAGCGTTGAACATAATGTGTCGGTATCAGGTTAAAATCTTGTGTTTTTGATTCAGCAATACCCGATTTTTAGGGTGTAAAAAATCGATTTTACGGCAGATAATAAATAAAGGCGTGTACTTTTGGCAGAGATGATTATCGGACGATATTAAACAACTCTACAGTACAGACCTGTCGAAAGTTTAACGCTGAGCTAATAAAAAGGATTCGAAACTTGGCTGATGAGTGGCCGAGAGATGGATAGTTAATGGCTGAAAAGCTGGCGAGAGGTACTAAGCAACAGTTGAGATATTGCTAATGAATGGCAGACCGAAAAATTTAAGGCATTTAAAACGTCTTTGTTATGATGGGTATTTTTAAGATGAACATTGGAGATTGTTGTAGAATTTTTGTTACACAATTCATACATAAGCGTTGAACATAATGTGTCGGTATCAGGTTAAAATCTTGTGTTTTTGATTCAGCAATACCCGATTTTTAGGGTGTAAAAAATCGATTTTACGGCAGATAATAAATAAAGGCGTGTACTTGGCAGAGATGATTATCGGACGATATTAAACAACTCTACAGTACAGACCTGTCGAAAGTTTAACGCTGAGCTAATAAAAAGGATTCGAAACTTGGCTGATGAGTGGCCGAGAGATGGATAGTTAATGGCTGAAAAGCTGGCGAGAGGTACTATGCAACAGTTGAGATATTGCTAATGAATGGCAGACCGAGATTAGCTGCCCATTCGGAATTAATCCGCTAGCTTAATGTTAAACTTTCGACATATCTGTACTGTATCTTACCGACAGAATACGATAATCTACACACAATCTGAAACCGTTATTTAAAGTCGGTAGGGGTTCACACGTCTAAAAAAAACCGCCAAAATTTTTTAGAGACAATAAAACTGGCAATATTTAATTAGAATTCGATAAAATCGTGTCAGTTTTTGATCATTGATTAAAATTTTAACTTTGGACAATCATTTGTCGGTCAGATGATTCATGTGCGGCATGTCAAGTTCAAGTCTACGATAGGTCCCCTCTTTGACGGGAAAAATGACATGTTTTTATGTTTTATTTCATTTTTTGGAATACGGATTTTTTTTCTGATAGACAATGGTTCTCTGTCAGGTTTCTAACATGTCAAGCCACTTTGAGTTCAAAAAGGGCCTGTTATTATATTTTATATACACATGTGTTGCAATTGAAGTTTTTTTCTGATAGGCAAGGGTTTTCGGCCAGGTTCCTATCATGAACATGTCAAGCCACTTTGAGTTCAAAAAGGGCCTGTTATTATATTTTATATACATATGTGTTGCATTATGAAAAAAAAGTTCTGATAGACAAAAGTTCTTGGCCAGGTTTCTAACATGTCAATCTACTTTAAGTTAAAAAAGGACTGTTTTTATATTTTATTTATATACATGCATATTGTAATATGAAGGGTTTTTTTTCTGGTACACAATGGTTCTCGGTCAGGTTCCTTACATGTCAATCTACTTTGAGTTAAAAAATTGCCTGGTTTATATTTCATTCATTGGATTTTCTGCCCTAGTTGTGTAGATAAATGTTTTTTTCACGATTTAAATGTTGTTTTTTCTGATATGTTTATTGCATGTCAAATTCAATACTACCCAATCATTCATTATAAAATGAATAAAAAAAATTGACCCAATTTAAACAAGGCAGTTTTCGTCCCAGACATAGTTTTTTTTTAAGAAATCTTAACGCATGTCCCGATGATTATACAACTGCATTTGTCGTCCTAAATATTTACTACCGGTAAGAGTTCCTTTTGTAGCCCCCACCCCACCCATAATATATTTTTTGTAAAATTTTGAAAAATCATTTTTCACATAAATGTTCAAAATGGCTTGAATCTGTCATTTTTAGACTTTTATTCGGCCAAAATAAAAGTTTTAGTGAAAGGTACAAATGGAACTCTTTCCTTACGAACTACGCACACTACACGTATACTAAAACAGTATATTAAAACTACTGTAGTTCCACAAATTCAGTGCACATGAAAAATGCAAGAATAAAGTCGTATTTTCCAACAAACTGACAAATTTGTAAAACTAATACAAAAGATACTGACCTAATAGGAAAAAATATTTTTCATTCATGAAAAAGTGAACTTTGAATAAGACCCTATTATTGGTGTATAAACTTGATCGAATTTCCAAAATTTTCGCAAAATTTCTCTATGTACAGGAGAACTGAACGATAATGTTTTTAATTAAAAATATAATTTGGTTAGATCAGTGCATTTGAAATGCATTTTATTAATAGTTTAATGGAAACATTTTCAATTAAAAGAAATAAAATAATAAAAACCATGTGTACTCAATTTATGGAAAAACAGTAATATAGTAGTTTTCCATTTAATAATTTTTTGTTCATGTGTTTTAAACGAGTTACTAGTATTCAATACTTCAAACAACTGATCAGTATCTATATACAATTGTGTAAGTTTATTTTTCTTAAGAATTAATCTCCTTATTTCACACAGGTGTTTGTGTATTTATAAAAAAATTAAAATTTCACAATTGACTAGTTTAAATAAATTTTTGTTATAATAACCCTAGACATTAGGTAAATCGGGGTAGATATTCGGATATGGGCAGCATTATCTACCGCGGGTGTTTTATCAGATAAGACCCGCTCACGGGAGGATCAGTGGTATATGTTTTCATAATTTAATCTCTAGATCATCATAAATCGTGAAAATCCCTTTTGAAAAAACCTAACAATGTCTTGTTTTAGGCAAACAACATTGACCTGCCCGCTTGACCTTTGATTGAAATATTTACTGTGGGCCAGTACATTTATGTGAGGGAACATAGAAGTTTTTTGTCTTGATCACGGGAAAAATGCGTTTTTATGTGTAAATTGCGAATCCTAACACTACCCATGTTTTGAATGAATCGTCGTATATGAATATTTCTGATAAAAGGTCAAGCGGACAGGTCGATCTTGTTTGTTAGTAATCCCCGTTTTTTGTTTTTCTGCATTTTGTAAGATTTAAAAGATATTGAGGCGTGTCAGTTACAATCTCATAGACTGTTAATATTTCGGGGTTGTCTTGTTTTAACGCCTTACCAAAGGAGACGCGGATCAGAAGACCAGATAAGTCCCTAGTCAGTCGTAAATTATGAGGAATTCTTATGTCTCAGTAACTAGTATGGATATACAGTCCAACCTGTCTTAAAGGTCACCTCTATATAAGGACCACCAGTAGCATTATATCTTTAATTTATTGAAACCTGTATATAAAGGCCACTTTAACTGGTTCCCTTGGTTCCCTTGGGTGACCTTTATGGATTCTATGCAAACCCCAAAACTAATTTGACAATTTGGAAGTGAGGTCGTGTGTTTCTTTTATAAAATTCATAAATTCACGAATTACATAGCTCATCGTCAAGCTATCTGATTTATGTATTGAATGGGTATTTACGTTCGGTCAAGAAAAATTTACTTTTATATCGAGACGTCACCAACGACAAGCTAAATTGCAGAAATGTTTACCTTTGCAGTGCGCTTAGGGCCAAGGTTTTTAATGTGCAATGTCCTTTTCAGAAGGACCCTGTGACTAAAATTTCCAAATACCGAGTTCTTTGCGAAAGAGCTGTTTCTATTTATTTTCAAGTCTTGTCACACCTCGACCGGAGTTCGAACCCACGACGCAGTGATCACTCTACCAACTGTGCTACCGTAACCGTGATCATCACGAAGAGTTGATGCAATTTTGATTTGAAGTTAAATAAGATGGACTGATCAATTTATATATACAGTCAAATGCCACCCAAGGGAGCATGTTAGAGCGGCCTTTATGAGCAGGTGACCTGTGTATACAGGTTCAAATAACATCAAGGAACAGCAATTGGGACACAATTTTACTTGCCTTTAAAAGCAGGTGGTCCTTATATATAGAGGATGTCTTTAAGGCATCTGTAAATCTAACAACCGGTTGAATATTTATCAAGTTGTTGTTAAATTTGTAAATGTGATAATCAAGCGAGAATTATAATGTAATTTATGAACAAGTGCGTGTTTAATAGATTTAATAAAAATACGTAGCAGGAGGGTAGATATATTATCTCTTTATAAAACGTAACGTAAATTATCTTTTTTATAATTCTCTCTTGATTTAAGTTGTGAAACCCAGCAACCCCTGTTGTAGTACAACTCTTTTAGTTGAGGCTCTAGCGGGAATAACTGAGCTCCACGGCCTCTGTTGAGTCTATAGATGAGTGAACTTGGTCTCAAGAGGTCGTACAGTACGTGTAGCTTTTCGAAGATTAGCTATTAATATTTCGACCCCTCGCCAGCCGTGTTTCGTTGCTTTCGTTACAATCAATGCTAAACTGTGACAATACTGTACTTTAAACACCATTGTTTCGTCTTGCTTTAGAAGAAAATCATAGAAAATCTAGGTTTTTTATTTTTTTCTTTCATGTCCGTAATTCTAGCAATTGCGTTGTCAAAAACCCTTTGTTTGAGTCGTAGCAGATAAATAACTAATAATTGCATTGTCGAAATGTCCTTAATTCCAAGCAACATGTCATAGCAAATGCGCGTTCACCCAAATCATATGTATTATACATAATTTTTACTTGTCTTCTTTTTCATTTCTAGGGACATGCAATCGCTATTTTGCAATCAAAAACCTTTTCCCAGAAAATAGCAGTTAAAAAGGGGTTTCTATTGTCTTCAATTGCGTCCGTAATCACAAACAACGTGCGTGTTAATAGTATGTTTTGCATAATAAACGTTTTTGTAACCAGAAGTGTTTATATACCACAGTATATAAATATCAATTCTTTTCATTCGTTTTTCTTTTGAAAGTTCGTAGATTTGAACTTCGTGTACTTTTCTTTGAAAAGAATGATCTTTTGAAAATGTTTCCGTATACAAAACACGAATAGAGACAAAAGTATGGAAAGCATGTATGATACACGATGACAATAGTCGTCAGATTACAGGAAGTGCACCTCATGATATTTCTAAATAGTTATGTTAACATTGTTTTGTGCATTCTTGTCTAATGAGTAAATTTTTGACAATTTTGATGAGCGAGTTTTTATGTGATATATGAAGAAGTTGTTGCATTTTTACAGTCTTGTTTGGCATGTCCATGTCATTTCATTGTTAGAACGATGATTCACAAGGACATATGTCATATGATGTTATATCTAGGATTAATCTATACACAAGGTTCAAGTGGTACGTGAGTGAGCTTGTACAAGTGTTTCTGATCAATTTTGCTCATTACCACCTTTAGATTGTATTAAACTGGCTCCGGTTTCACAATCATTCCAGGGTCCAATGTCACAATCATTCCTGGCTCCAGTTTCACAATCATTCCAGGGTCCAATATCACAATCATTCCTGGCTCCAGTTTCACAATCATTACTGACTCACATTTCACAATCATTCCTGGGTCCACTTTCCCTCAGTTTCACAATCATTACTGACTCACATTCACAATCATTCCTGGTCCACTCCTCAGTTTCACAATCATTACTGACTCACATTTCACAATCATTCCTGGGTCCACTTTCCCTCAGTTTCACAATCATTAATGACTAACATTCACAATCATTCCTGGGTCCACTTTCCCTCAGTTTCACAATCATTCCAGGGTCCAATGTCACAATCATTCCTGGCCCAGTTTCACAATCATTACTGACTCACATTTCACAATCATTCCTGGGTCCACTTTCCCTCAGTTTCACAATCATTACTGACTCACATTTCACAATCATTCCTGGGTCCTCTTTCCCTCAGTTTCACAAATCATTCCTTAACTAAGATTTTCCTTAACTTTAATCTGACAAATTTTGACAATATTATCATGTGCTACTTTGAATTTAGGATATCCTAGTTAAGAAATGATTGTGAAACTGAAGTCAAAACTAAGATTTTGCTAAACTTAAATCTGGCAAATTTAAAATGTAAATATTTTAGATTTGTTTTAGTGAGATTATTCATTTTTTAATAAGTTACTCACCTTGCTCATGTTATTGGTCTATAGCCAGAGACACGCCTCCGGTCACTAAAAAAGAAGTTGGCCCACCTGTTGGCTATTTCCACATCAGAATATTGACCTGCATTATTGATTGACCACGCCTACTTTCCACCATTACACTACGGGTTATTAACCTTTCACATTTATCTCCCTTAACTTAAATCTTTATCTCCCTTAACTTAAATCTGACAAGTTTTGTCATTATTTTATGGTATTATAAATAGAAGGTTTTAATAAAATTAAAATAAAAAAGTAATAAGCTTAGTTTGGTCTTCAATATAGTACATTAAATTTACGTTTGTCTTGAAAACTAACAACAAATTCTTCAGATTTAAAACGAAATGTTCAGGAAAATTTTGGTTAAGGAATTCGAATGAGTGTGGAATTAGGTCCTGATTGGGACATTATCAAACAATGTAATGGAATAGGAAAACGTAAAATAAACTGTAATTCAGATGGAGCTGAACATTTTATAATTTCAAAAACGAATTTAGCCAGAACGGGAGAGAAATTTTTGTCAAATTTTAACTGAATAACCTTAAACATATTCTTTTTTATCTGGCGATAAAATTTTATGAAAGTCGAGAGATTTTTAAGATATGTTCAACACCTGACGAAAAGGCGATATTTAAGAGAAAGTTCCCCCCGTCATTGATGATATGTCACATATATTTTAGTTGATATAGATAATGTACAGGCCCGTCGAAAGTTAATTACTAAGCTAAAGAATTAGTGCCGACTTTGCCGCAAATCTAGGGTCACTGTTAGCTATATTTCGGCAGCTTTTCGGTAGCTGCCATCTACATCATTGTACCTTTTTAGCCTCTAGCTATCCATATATCTCGACCAGTTGACAGCCGAGCTATCCATATCTCTCGGCTAGCTGACAGCCGAGTTCCGACTCTTTTTCGTTGACAGACTGTTAAATTTTCGGCAGGTCTGTACTGAAAGTCAAGTTGACTCTCGGCTATTTGTGTGTTTCTGTTCGCATTACCATTAGTGTCACATGTGAGATTTACAACTTCTAAAATACTAATGTTAGAAGATACAGATTTGAATCACTATATACACTGTTCAATGTGCATTAGAAGTACAGTACAGACCTGTCGAAAGTTTAACACTGAGCTGACAAAAAGCTGTCAAGGCTTGAGTTTCAAATTACCGAGATATAGATATGCCTATTTAGGGACAGTAAAGCTGCCGAATAATAGATAGTTCTCAGTTGCTGATATATAGCTGACACGCAGCCGAGATGACTATTATATTAGCTGTCAATTCGGCTAACAGATTGGCAGCTTCCTTGTTCCTCGTACCTGAATTATCTGGTCAGCTATTTGGCAGCTTGTATCAATACCCTCGCGGCATTTCGACAACTAGCTATCGATATCTCAGTCGCTCGGCAGCCAAGTTTCGACCCCTTTTCGTTAGCTCAATGTTAAACTTTCGTCAAGTCTGTACTGTATTTATGGGTAGTCTGTTTTTATCGTAAAACTGATAAAATTCTGAATTTACTGCCGATTTTAACGAAATTACTTATATGTAAATGTATTTGCATCCCCGAATCTTTGTAATCAGAAATCATGGAACGAAAAAAGAGTAAGCCGAGACAATTCATTGAAATGTTTACAGGGATAATATTTCGCGGTTTAGACATTGGAACTTATCCACGGGAATAAAATTTCGCGATGAAGTGACCAGTGTTAACAATTTTCTGTACGGATTATCTAAGTCAAAGTTTAATGAATGCTACATGAAAATATTCACTTGGTATTTATATAATTTCGAGCCATTCAGTCAAACCGCGAATTCTCCAGCGAATAAAAGCAACTTCACAGTAAAGAAACTAGAAAGGTCAGTTACTTACTTGGGTTGAAATAACCAACTTACCAGCTAACACTTGATTGAACACATCGACTTCCGCCATGGACTTGCGACCAGGTGCTCCGGAAGGGCATTTACCTTCTGTTTGGCGAAAGACCAAATTTTGAACAAAAACCGTATGCCATTTCCTTGTTTGTTGGTGTTGTCCGGTGCTACTTTTGATTTTTTATGAACTAATGCATTCAAAAGTAGCACATGACAATAAGTGTCACATGGCAGAGTTGTAACACTAGGTTTAGGAACAGAACGTGTTACAACCACTGCGGTAGCTCAGTTGTAGAGTGCTTCCTCCGTAAGTGGAAGGTCGTGGGTTCGAACCCGGCCAGGTCCTTCCCAAAACTTAAAAGTGGATAGTGGTTTTGTTCTTTCGCCATGCACTCAGCATTACGAAATGAAAGTCACGGTTTTTTTGGATGGGAACTTAAAATAAACGAGGTCCCGTGTCACGGTATGGATGGCACAACAAAGAACCCTGCTGTATAATGCCATGATCGCAACGCACAGGCAAAATTTCTGCACCTTCGCCTATAGCTGGCTACATCTCAATATAAGTGAAATATTCTTAAATGGGGGGTTAAACAGCATAACTCAACTCATCTAAAACAGAATGTATTACAAACGTATCGACATATTAACAGACAGAAAGTTTTGGACATTCTGTTTGTTTAACTAGTGTCTTTGAGAACAAATTGCTGATGAGAAAGCATTCTATTTAAAAAAAAAGCCAGATTAAGCAATTACATTGTATATCATGCCCTAGTATCATGCATATTTAGTTTTTGCTTATTAATATGTCTTACACGGCGATATCCGAAACCGATTTTAAAATCCGATTTACATGTATGGCTCTGAATAGAGTTATCAACCCTTTCATAATAGTACTGGTGTTATGTTGGCATATCAGCATTACATGATACTGATAAAGTTATCCAGAACACTCGGTTTTATATAATTATCGCCTGTATAACAATGCGATATAGACCTCATTATCTAACTTGATTATCATATTTTGACATAAACTGTCTCGGTAATATTGTTTATGGCCCGTATTGATATCCCCGGTCAACAATCGTGTATATCGACCTACATCTGTAATATTGTTTATGGCCCGTATTGATATCTGCGGTCAACGTTCGTGAATATCGACCTACAGAATAAACTGTCTCTGTAATATTGTTTATGGCCCGTATTGATATCCCCGGTCAACGTTCGTGAATATCGACCTACACATTGCCGGTATTAATAGCATGTTAATTATCCATTTTTTTCTATTTTAAACAAGATTTTAATGATTGAATTACTTAAGAATAACCCAGTCGTTTCGATGCACTTTAGATCTCTTTCTGCAATAAGTATTTCATATAGACAAACAACATTGACCTGTCCGCTTGCAAAAATGACCTTTAATTTAAATATATATTCTGGACCAGTACGTTTACGTTTTGGGAACACAAGCGTCTATTTCGTCTAAGCAAGGAAAACATGCATTATTTGTGCATTAATTGCGAATTCTAACACTGTCTATTCTTAGGTGTATCATCGTAAACGTATATGGATATTCCTAATAAAAGGTCAAGCGGGCAGGTCAATTTTGATTGCCTATACCGATCCGTGATAACCAGACGAAATAGTTTGTTCTGTGTTTACAAAAATAGCACTAATTATAAAAATTAAAACAGGGCCAAAATGTTTAGGGGTGACTGATTGTAAATTAATTAGAATGTTAACTTGGGGCCCTTATTAGTACATGTAGTATTTGAACTAAACTACTGAATACCGTTTTGTCAATACAACTACGGTAGCTCAGTTGGTGGTGTTCTCGCTCTGTATGTGGGAGGTCTTGGGTTCAAGTCCCAGCCGAGGTCTGACCAAGACTTGAAAATAGGTAATAATTGCTCCTTGCTTAAGCACTCGGTATTTGGAATTTAAAGTCACGGGTCCTTCGGCAGGCGTGACACGTTAAAGAACCCCTATCTCTGCACATTTCCCTAAGCGCACTGCAAAGATTCACACGGAGCAAGCACTCTACAACTTATCTACCATGCACGCCCGAAACAATTAAGAATGAAGCAGCACCGAGGAAATTAAAATAGGCATTCATATTACAAAACAATACCTGCAAAATGTTTAATCTTTAATTTTTAAACTTGTGAAAGATAGTCATATTACAAAAATGTATCTATACTTAACTTGTAAGAAGATAGCCTAATTCGCACTTCAAAAGGATGTGTATCCCTGTGTCAACATGCAAAAATACCATAAACAAACAAAAGAATGTATAGATGTTTAAAATTCAGCCATTTTTATTCTCCATCTGAAAACAAAACCCACATGTTGTACATTGTATTTAAAAATCATGCAGCTTTGTTACAACTACTTATGAAGGTCGACGTCTAATGAAATTCGGACTTCATTAGGTGTCAGAATATACAGCTTTTATTTATTAAACATCATTAAATGGACGTTACGGGTACATGTATATTGATTGTGTTTATAAAATAATAAGAAAAATATTAACATTACAGGGTAATAACATAGAATATTGGGCATGTGTCCCTATACACGAGATGCCTTGATGTGCACTTAGTCCTGAGTTTATGAAGTTGTTTTGTTTGGGTTTTTTTTTAAATACAAAAATATAGTTTTCGAGAAAAGTTGCAAAAATGTTGACCTGATGAATTGAAGTGTATAAGTGTATAAGATTGATTAGAAATAATAATAATAATAATAATCATTATCATCATCATCATCATAATACAGTCCAACTTGCCTTAAAGATCACCTCTTTATAAGGACCACCTGCTCATAAAGGTCAATAGAATTGTATTCTGATTGCTCTATACTCAAACCTGCATATAAAGGCCACCTGCTCATAAGGGTGGCTTTTACTGGTTCCCTTAGATGGTCTTTATAGACAGGTTTGACTGTATTGATATCAATAATGATGATAATGATAACGCATTTGGCATTGTTTGTTGCATTTAATAGATTTGCAGAGGAAACTTAGCGATTGTCATAAAAAGGCCGAATTAGTTAAATTTTAATAATAATAATAATAATAATAATAAAAATACAAATTATAATAATTGTTTCTTTGTGTTTTTCAGGTGGTACAAGGAAATACTCTAACATTTGGTAAACACGTGGAGAGACAATGTTTGGTATGCATACAATACAGGGCTGTTCAAAGTTTAACATCGTGCTAACGAAATAGAATTAATGCTCGACTGCAGAGTGACCGAACATGGATAACAAGTTACCGAACATTTGCCGACAGATATAGAAAGAACCGTCGAAAACTTCCGATAACTTTCTACCTGTTATCAATGTTCAAAGGACAAACTACGTTTTTGACATTTCAGTAAAACCACGAATTAACGTCCCAACGAAATGTTATTTTTTTACCGTTTCCACGAAAATTGGCCCCCACGAAAATAAAACCATTCACAGCATATATATTAAACGAGGAACCAATTTGGCACCATTTCGTTTACTTAGTGTTAAACTTTCGACAGGTCTGTACTGTGTATCACTCGGCAATTTTTTACCTACTCTCTATATATAAGTCGAGCTTCGACTCCTTTTTCTTGGCTAAGTGTTAAACTTTCGACAGGTCTGTACTGTGTATCATTCGGCAGTTTTTTACCTACTCTCTCAATATAAGCCGTGATTCGACTCCTTTTTGTTAGCAGAGTGTTAAACTTTCGACAGGTCTGTACTGTGTATCATTCGGCAGTTTTTTACGAGTTTTTTACGTACTCTCTATATATAAGTCGAGCTTGGACTCCTTATTGTTAGCAGAGTGGTAAACTTTTGACAGGTCTGTACTGTGTATCATTCGGTTGCTCCCTATCTCTATATCTGCCCAGATTTTATTGCCTTTTCTTAGCAGAGTGGTAAACTTTCGACAGGTCTGTACTGTGTATCATTCGGCAGTTTTTTTTACCTACTCTCTATCTATATATAAGTCGAGCTTCGAATCCTTTTTGTTAGCAAAGTGTTAAACTTTCGACAGGTCTGTACTGTGTATCATTCGGCAGTTTGTTTACCTACTCCCTATCTTTATATCTGCCGAGCTTCGGCTCCTTTTTGCAAGCAGAGTGGTAAACTTTTGACAGGTCTGTACTGTGTATCATTCGGTTGCTCCCTATCTCTATATCTGCCCAGATTTTATTGCCTTTTCTTAGCAGAGTGGTAAACTTTCGACAGGTCTGTACTGTGTATCATTCGGCAGTTTGTTTACCTACTCCCTATCTTTATATCTGCCGAGCTTCGGCTCCTTTTTGCAAGCAGAGTGGTAAACTTTCGACAGGTCTGTACTGTGTATCATTCGGTTACTCCCTATCTCTGCCCAGATTTGACTCCTTTTTGTTAGCAGAGTGTTAAACTTTCGACAGGTCTGTACTGTAGTTCTACTGTACTTAGTACATGAGAAAACAAGCATCACGGCATTGTTTAAAGTGCCAATGTCAGTTATTTCACACAGTTCTCGCTTATGATAACCCAACCTTCGACGTGACCTTGACTGGTGGCGAGCATGTGACCTTGAATGCTGATAATTACGTGGCCTTGACTGCTGATGAATATATGACTTTGACTGCTAATGAATATGTGACTATATTACTGCTGATGAAAATGTTGACCTTCGAATTCACTACTGATAAATATGTGACCTTGTTGAGTAGTGACTTTCTATGGCGGTGTGTAACTTTGACAGTATTTAGTATTTGGCCTTGGATTATTGCGTGTTGACCTTGACCTATATATGGTGAGCATGTACCCTTTATTGGTGATAAATATTTTATCTTGACCGTTGTAAAACCACTACGATAGCTCCGTATGTGAGAGGTCGTGGGTTAGAACCCCGACCAAGGTCTGACCAAAACTTAAAAATAGATATAAACTTTCGCCAAGCACTCGGTACTTAGATATAAAAGTCAAGGTGCATTTTGGAAGAGACCCTATAAACCGATGTCCTGTGTCACGGCAGGTGTGACACGTAAAGAACCCTCATTGCACATTGCCCCGAGTGCATTGCAAAGATCAAAATATCTGTCACTTCACCTATAGGTAGTGAAATATTCTTGACTGGGACGTGAACTCCCCTGCTATAAATCAAATGACTGGTGTTAAGTTTTGACCTTGACTGGTGGTGAATGTAAATGCCCTCTTCCCTTTGCTAGTACACAGGCATGATAATTGTAGGTGTGCAGTGCAGACCAGTCGAAAGTTAAACACTGGGGTCACGAAAAGGAGTCGAAACTTGGCTACCGTGTGGCCGAGATTTGGAAAGGTAGTGGTGAGAGATATAATAGCTAGCAGCTGCCAAATAGCTGCCGAGATGTATCTGACGAGATGCCAGTATGAGCTAATTCGTACGTGTACAATCAAACCCGTCTATAAAGGTCATCCAAGGGAACCAGTAAAAGTGGCTTTTGTGGACAGTTGGCCTTTATATACAGGTTTAAATAATCTGAAAAAGTATAATTGGGATACAATTCTACTTGCCTTTATAAGCAGGTGGCCCTTATATAGAGGTGGCCTTTAAGGCAGGTTGGACTGTACTTACTCATCGACAAACTGTACAGGCCTGTCGAAAGTTTAACACTAAGCTAACGAATAGGTACCGAAGCTTAAAAATATCTCCGCCCCTCGTAATCGATATCTTGACAGGTCTTCGATAGCCGATCGAGATTCGACTTTTTTCGTTGGCTTTCAACAGGTCTGCACTGTGGTGTTGAACAGGTTTGATTGCACCTGGCACCAGAGTAGTTTTAAGAAGTTTGAAAAAAGCGACGTGATTTCGTGAGGCACCATGTTTTCTTACGGGATTCGAACCCAGAATGTATAGTCCAACAGTCCGATTTGGACACGTGTTCTCTGTTTCATCGGTTTCCTTTTATTGAATTTAATCATGATGTCGATTGTCGGAAATGTGCCGATCGTTTCTATTTCGCACGAATTTTATAGGAAAACGAATTTTTGCTTTTATTTAATAGAAAAAACCAACAAATTTTTGCCTTTATTTAATTTAAAAAACTAATTTTGCTTTTATTTAATAGGAAAATGGAAAAAAGTGCGACCCCGAATACAGGTGTGCAATACAACACTTACAGTGGCCGATGAACATGTCATTTCCGGTCTGTGTTCCAAGGAAACATTTTCCAGGTAATTAGTGACGTCATTTTAACAATTTGAACATTGCTGTACTGATTTTTTATTTTATTTTTTTTAATTTAATTTTATTTTATTTTATTTTATTTTATTTTATTTTCATTTTTATTTTATTTATTTATTTATTTATTTATTTATTTATTTATATTTTGAATAAAAGATAACGGTGCATATTCCTAAGCCCATACCAGTAGGCTATTTTGGTTCAATTGGCAGATTGGTCATGTTAAAGGAAAGTTAATAATTCCTTCGTCGTCTATTATTTAGTATTTAGATGTATAATTAGATTTGATGTTTTACGTCCAGTAAAAATTATTTCACTTAATTAAATTAATTAAGTGGGTAGTGACTGTTCTTTCGCCAAGCACTCAGCATTACGAAATGTAAATCACGATTCTTTCGGGTGGGAACTTAAAATAAACGAGGCCCTGTATCACGGTGGGCATAGCACGCTAAAGAACCCTGCTGTATAATGCGATCAGCGCAACGCACAGGCAAAATTTCTGCACCTTCGCCTATAGCTGGCGACGTCTCGATATAAGTGAAATATTATTGACCGGGACGTTAAACTCAACTCTAATTGATTAGGTTTTGTTGATGAAAGAAAGATAACTCTTACACCATTCTTATCTTTATTTGCAGTAAAAATGCACATATGCGAGTTGCCACCTGAAGCCGGGAACTGTGGGGCCAGGTTTATGCGATGGTATTACAACCGTTACTCACGAAAATGTACGTTATTTAAATACCAAGGATGTAACGGCAATATGAACAATTTTAAAACGAGGGCCGAATGTCAGGCCAGTTGTTACCATAGAAACACATTACAAAATGACGCTTATCATGACCCCAGAGCTCTTGCGGTTTCGCGTCCGCAAATTGTCTCGGAACCCGAATATATTACTGGGTACAATCAAGTGAGCACTAGGTCTAGAAAAGGGAGTAATAAAGAAAGAGAAAGGCGAAGAAAACGAAGATTACAAAAACAAAAAAGAAAACGACTTAAAAAATTACGGAGAAGGAGAAAAAGGAAAGGTTTATCAAATAAAAAGCGACGACGAGAAGGAAAAAGTTCTAGAGATAGGCGAGGGAAAAAACACAGACATCGGAAAAGAAATAAAAAGAATAAAAAACGAAAGAATAGAAAGAAGAAAAATAAAAAGAGAAAAAACCAGCGTAACAAAGAATTTGACATAACCGAAGGAGGAACAGATTTTCATAGTGAAAAAACATTGACAACTTCACCTTTAACAGTCATTCCAGAGACAAAGACAAAACAATTTCATGAAGATGAAATAAAGAAAAAACAATATGAAGACAAGAGTAAAGAGAAACACAAAAATGGAATGACTCTTCTCTCCATCTTAGATCCCAAAACACCAACTCCGACAACGCCATCTATCATCCAGAGATAGAACTATTTAAAATCACACTGTTTCTTTACAATTTTATATCAACAGTTTTTCGTTACCTCACTGGCAATCATTTTGGTTATCTAATGTGCGATACTTGTAAGACTATGTTGGGTTAGTTATGGTTCGCCTTTTTGAAGAGGAAACTACATAAGGTGTGAAGAGGTGCAGAGACTTCGGTCGTTTCCGTGACTTTGTCGAGAAACGATAATGACATTACAGTCACGTGATCTCGCCTGATACCCATGACATTTTTGTGATATCTTTTCTAGTTTCGTATTTTTTATTTAACTACGTTTTATACAACTGGTTAATCTTTAAACTGTCAATCCATCCCGTAAAACTACAATCACCAAATAGTTGGAATTATAGTAACCAATATTTCAGAAATCATTCAAAACCTTACTACGGTGAATTTTGTTATGGCAAGACAAAATGTTGCTATGCCTAGACAGAATGTTGCCATGACAACACAAAATGTTGCTATGGCAGGGAATAATGTTGCTATGACAACACAAAATGTTGCTATGACAAGGCAAAATGTTACTACGGCTAATGATGCTATGACAAGGCAAATTGTTACAACATCGAATGCTGCTATGCCAAGGGTAAATGTTGCTATGACAACAAAGTTATAATCATTTGTCATAGTGGACCCTTAACGTGCATTAACAATCATTTCAGCTATGTGTTTTGAATACATAAATTGTGTATCAGAAAACAACCACAAGAGTGTAACAGAATTGAGTGAATCGAAATAAATAGCCATAACATTAATAGTGGTATTAACTAGGTCACTGCGACCTAGTAATGGCGGTGTTGTTAAGATTCCAATGTAGATTGAACGTTATTTACACCTTGGTAATATAGCACCTGTAATGAATCTAGGTCAGAATTTGTCATGATCTTGTAACCGCCAATAGCTTTTAAGGGAACTTTATAGGTCACAGCCATTTCTTTCGTTTATATATTAATGTTGAATGGACTTCAATTTAAGGACATGCTATTATTTTTCAATAAAATTGTTCAGGGTATGACTATGATAGTTAGCTGTTAAAATTCACGCTATATATAGTATTATTAATTTAATTAGTATATTTTGTCACTTGTAATATAATTGGATATGTATAGTGTAGATAAAAACGTTACCATAGAAACATGATCTGAATACAAACCAGTAACTTTTTATAATGGTGTCTGACTTTGTTATCTCCCTTTATTGGTTCATGACTGTATGTTCTGGAAGACCGAAATTTCCGTCTAAGTTCTGAGTTTTGTGATATCAAACTCGTTTTAACTTATCAAGGTGTTTCCTACACAAATTGGGAATTTTCAAGTTTACTTAATGGGGAAAATTCTCGCATCATAACACTAAGTTTGGCTAACCCACCCCACCCCCTAACCCCCCCCCCCCCCCCCCCAAAAAAAAATGAAATAAAGTGAGATAAGTGGAACTGGATTGGGAATGTTTTTCTCTATTTTGGGGAAATATTTCATTTTTATATTGGTAATGACTTCCACTTTCGACATAGAGGTAATATAGGATAGGAAAAACCCTGATTATATACGTTGTTTGTCAAAATACGGAAGTGTTCCACTGAGTTTAAGTATTTTTGTTGTATTTTTTCATATAAAGGTAACGGACAATTAATTCATTTTCCTCACTGTTTTCACATGGAATTATGTACATATAAACAGGTTATGGACTAAATGTTACGGACCTGTTAGAAAACAGCAGTTTCTAAAATTACATATGTAGTGTTATTTAGATAAACTATCGTGACTATTTAAGAAAAATATGTTATGAATTTTTACGTATTGTTTCTTATTCTGCAATTTGTTTTTATAGCGGTCCTCAACATTTCCAGGAGCGTACATAAATGAGTACTCCCGGAAATGGCAAAGGACATACACACGAACTTCAATATCATTATTATAATTATTATCATTATTATTATCATAACCATACCTATTTAATGACCTGTAAATAATTATTAATATATTATGTATTTTTTATTGGTTTCATTCACTTTTAGCATAATAGAGTTCTTATAAATCACCCTCTGTATGCCATTACGTATCAAACGTATCAAATTCTGCCCTCAGTAATCTTGAATGTTGGTCTTTTTCTCATGGTTGAAGGAGTCTCTGTATATTTACACACACAAAAATGTATGTATCATTTTGAAGAAAACACGGGCCATTTTCCCTGTCGTGAAAACCCGTCACACATCGGCTGATTCCGTATTGACCGCAGTTTGCCGAATGGTTTCGTACGATATATATAATATTCTATACGTCATGAGATATTCTTAAGCCAGCGTTAATCAGATATATATAAATATATTGCTATTATTTTTATCAGAAGAAATCCAGAATTATTAAAATTCGTGCATGTCAATTCTGTAAATTGTGAAGTTTTCGCGTCATCTGTTTTCGCACTACTTTTTGGCAGTTTATTCATAGAGTCATGAAATATCATGATATAACTCGGTCTTATTTTATTTGCCCGGACCAATCACCTAAAATAAACATCTATGTATAGACGAAAAGTAGTTTACTTTAGTACTGTATAGGAAACCAAACCAGACGTAGTCGTGTCATATATTGTTTTTGCCGTCATCTATTTTCATTAGGAATCTCTATTTTCCATTCAAATATTTCCTACAAGAACATTTGCAGTATTTGCTGTTTAATACCCGTATCATGTATCTGGTTTTACGCGAGCTGATGATGCAAATGCGACCACATTTAGCTCACCTAAGGCAAAGGCATTGATATTGTTTCTAAAAGCAGAATTGAAATTTTGGCTACATGATACTAAAGAATATACGGTCAAAATTGTCAATCTCTATATGCCATTCAGCCACTTATGTCTCGCCTAAAATGCCCCCCCCCAAAAAAAAAACAACAACAAAAAACAAAAAACAAAAAACTATAAAAGAAAACAGTCAGGTGAGCGTTAAGGCCCACGGGTCTTTTGTTTTTGCTTATTCTGCTTTAAACACTGGAATTCATCTCATTTTTATTAATGGAATAAAAGTGGCACAATGGCGAAATTTATTCTAGCTCCACGGAAATACATGTCGCGAAAAATTTCACTGTTTACAACACACTTGTTAGATTATGTATGCTAAAGAATGTTGTTTGTTGAATATTCAAATGGTGGATGGTTTATCTGTAAATTCAGTCCATACACGTGTATTATCTATGTAAAATAAATAATAAAATTTGTGTCCATTTTTGTGGGGTTTTTTTCTCATTTTATATTAATGGTTGATTTGGGTATTGTGGGGATGACGGGGTAGGGGCGCAGGGAGGGGCAAATGATAGGGGGCGCAGGGAGGGGCAAATGGTGTGTTATGCCCCAATCAGAATTATTTCACTTATATCGAGGTGGTTGGTCATATCTGGAATGGTTGAGGAAACCGGGGTAACCATCAAACTTGAGAATGCGAGGCGACAAGTCTAAGATTGGCACTTAGAAGGTGAGAGCCACAATTGACGGATCGCTGACCACGCCCACAATGTTCCGACAAAGGCCTGGCATGCTTGAATTACACGCAAAAAGAATGAAAACTCGGCCTGAATTGTACCTTTTAATGACCTCACTGACACTAGTACGTCATTAGTTGCCGTTACGTTGCTTTTGTACCGTGATGGCGGCCTTTGTCGAAATATTGTGGGCGTGGTCGGCGATACGCCAAAGCTTTAACTTGTTAAATGGCTGAACAGTCACTACCTATTTTCAAGTCTTGGTAAGATCCGGCCTGGATTCGAATCCACGACCTCAAACTTACGGAGTGAGCACTAAGGCTACCAACTAAGCTACCGTCATGAAAAAATTGTTGAACAGCAAACCTTTAGTTTCAATTAGTACACCGGCTTGTCGCAAATCTAGCTTGTTATGTTTTCTCGCAATCTTAAGCTCAACAAGCAAATTCAGTGAAGCCAGCAGTTTTGTGATTTGCACTTATGTTCAAAAGGGCCATAACTCCGAGGAATATGAGAAAAACAACTCGGGTTAACAATATGCGAATCTCCTATCTTCGTTGAAACTTTGCACCAAGTTTGTGAAATATTGCTTCATAGTTTTGAAGACTTAGTGTAATAAGTGTATTCAAACGTTTTAATTGTGTTATTGATTCTAAATAGCTGTAAATCATTTCAATGATCAAGTTGATGACGTCACTGATTATTACCCGAGATGCAACAGTGGCTGGGTATATAAAGGGGTGAAAACTTGACAGCGGGGTCAGTTTGTATCTGTTCGCAGAAGAAGAAGGCTATATTCATAGTTTTGAAGACTTAGCACAGACAAGAATTTCGGACGGAAAGAAGGACGGACGGAAAGAAAGACGGACGGAAAGAAGGACGGACGGAAAGAAGGACGGACGGAAAGAAGGACGGACGGAAAGAAAGACGGACGGAAAGAAGGACGGACGGAAAGTAAGACGGACGGAAAGAAGGACGGACGGAAACTCGAATTTAATATTCCCCTCTTTCTTCGAAAGGCGGGGTATAATTTCTTCAACAAAAGACTATATAAATCAATCATTTTCATTTCAATTTTGTTTTATTTACGATTGTATATTGTCTGATATAGTAAAGGAGTTTTCAATTAATTTATAAATTAAAAAATCGAGACATCACCATCTCTCAAGTAGATTGGTGTAATGAAATTTTACCACCCAGTCCAGATTCTGTTACTTATTGCGAGGTAGTCAGTTCTGGAATGATGGAAAAAACACAGTGTCCGAAGAAAAACGACTGACCTTCGGCAGACATAATGATTTGTCCCGAGCGTGATTCGAATCTATACATCAACTTATGCGATGAGAGTTTTTGTGATCCGTAAGTGCCCGCTTTAGAACATTCGGCTTATGAGGCCCCACCACCTGTTATGATTGTGACAATGCATGTTGAAACTGTGTCGTAAAAACCTCTTGAAAGTTTAACACTGAGGTAACGAAAAAGGATTCACAGCTCGATTGCCGCGAGTCCAAGATAAAACTAGATTATGGTAAAAAATCTGGCAAAACATAGTGAGCCAACAAGAGGGGTCGAGATAAGCTGACGTTTTGGCATTAGTTTGTTAGCTTAGTGTTTAACTTTCGACAGGTCTGTACTGTATTTCTCTGCCTCTAGACAGCCAAACTTCGACTCCTGTTCGTTAGCTGAGTGTTAAACTTTCGACAGGTCTGTACTGTATTTCTCTGCCTCTAGATAGCCGAACTTCGACTCCTGTTCGTTAGCTTAGTGTTAAACTTTCGACAGGTCTGTACTGTATTTCTCTGCCTCTAGACAGCCAAACTTCGACTCCTGTTCGTTAGCTTAGTGTTAAACTTTCGACAGGTCTGTACTGTATTTCTCTGCCTCTAGACAGCCAAACTTCGACTCCTGTTCGTTAGCTTAGTGTTAAACTTTCGACAGGTCTGTACTGTATTTCTCTGCCTCTAGACAGCCAAACTTCGACTCCTGTTCGTTAGCTGAGTGTTAAACTTTCGACAGGTCTGTACTGTATTTCTCTGCCTCTAGATAGCCGAACTTCGACTCCTGTTCGTTAGCTTAGTGTTAAACTTTCGACAGGTCTGTACTGTATTTCTCTGCCTCTAGACAGCCAAACTTCGACTCCTGTTCGTTAGCTTAGTGTTAAACTTTCGACAGGTCTGTACTGTATTTCTCTGCCTCTAGACAGCCAAACTTCGACTCCTGTTCGTTAGCTTAGTGTTAAACTTTCGACAGGTCTGTACTGTATTTCTCTGCCTCTAGACAGCCAAACTTCGACTCCTGTTCGTTAGCTGAGTGTTAAACTTTCGACAGGTCTGTACTGTATTTCTCTGCCTCTAGATAGCCGAACTTCGACTCCTGTTCGTTAGCTTAGTGTTAAACTTTCGACAGGTCTGTACTGTATTTCTCTGCCTCTAGACAGCCAAACTTCGACTCCTGTTCGTTAGCTAAGTGTTAAACTTTCGACAGGTCTGTACTGTATTTCTCTGCCTCTAGACAGCCAAACTTCGACTCCTGTTCGTTAGCTAAGTGTTAAACTTTCGACAGGTCTGTACTGTATTTCTCTGCCTCTAGATAGCCGAACTTCGACTCCTGTTCGTTAGCTTAGTGTTAAACTTTCGACAGGTCTGTACTGTATTTCTCTGCCTCTAGACAGCCAAACTTCGACTCCTGTTCGTTAGCTAAGTGTTAAACTTTCGACAGGTCTGTACTGTATTTCTCTGCCTCTAGACAGCCAAACTTCGGCTCCTGTTCGTTAGCTAAGTGTTAAACTTTCGACAGGTCTGTACTGTATTTCTCTGCCTCTAGACAGCCGAACTTCGACTCCTGTTCGTTAGCTGAGTGTTAAACTTTCGACAGGTCTGTACTGTATTTCTCTGCCTCTAGACAGCCAAACTTCGACTCCTGTTCGTTAGCTAAGTGTTAAACTTTCGACAGGTCTGTACTGTATTTCTCTGCCTCCAGATAGCAAAACTTCGACTCCTGATCGTCAGCTGAGTGTTAAACTTTCGACAGATTTGTACTGTATTTCTCTGCCTCTAGATAGCCAAGCTTCGACTCCTGTTCGTTAGCTGAGTGTGAAACTTTCGACAGATCTGTACTGTATTTCTCTGCCTCTAGATAGCCAAGCTTCGACTCCTGTTCGTTAGCTGAGTGTTCAACTTTCGACAGATCTGTACTGTATTTCTCTGCCTCTAAACAGCCAAGCTTCGACTCCTGATCGTTAGCTGAGTGTTAAACTTTCGACAGGTCTGTACTGTATTTCTCTGCCACTAGACAGCCAAGCTTCGACTCCTGTTTGTTAGCTGAGTGTTCAACTTTCGACAGATCTGTACTGTATTTCTCTGCCTCTAGATAGCCAAGCTTCGACTCCTGTTCGTTAGCTGAGTGTTAAACTATCGACAGATCTGTACTGTATTTCTCTGCCTCTAGATAGCCAAGCTTCGATTCCTGTTCGTTAGCTGAGTGTTAAACTTTCGACAGGTCTGTACTGTATTTCTCTGCCTCCAGATAGCAAAACTTCGACTCCTGATCGTTAGCTGAGTGTTAAACTTTCGACAGATTTGTACTGTATTTCTCTGCCTCTAGATAGCCAAGCTTCGACTCCTGTTCGTTAGCTGAGTGTTAAACTTTCGACAGATCTGTACTGTATTTCTCTGCCTCTAGATAGCCAAGCTTCGACTCCTGATCGTTAGCTGAGTGTTAAACTTTCGACAGATTTGTACTGTATTTCTCTGCCTCTAGATAGCCAAGCTTCGACTCCTGTTCGTTAGCTGAGTGTGAAACTTTCGACAGATCTGTACTGTATTTCTCTGCCTCTAGATAGCCAAGCTTCGACTCCTGTTCGTTAGCTGAGTGTGAAACTTTCGACAGATCTGTACTGTATTTCTCTGCCTCTAAACAGCCAAGCTTCGACTCCTGATCGTTAGCTGAGTGTTAAACTTTCGACAGGTCTGTACTGTATTTCTCTGCCTCTAGACAGCCAAGCTTCGACTCCTGTTCGTTAGCTGAGTGTTAAACTTTCGACAGATCTGTACTGTATTTCTCTGCCTCTAGATAGCCAAGCTTCGATTCCTGTTCGTTAGCTGAGTGTTAAACTTTCGACAGGTCTGTACTGTATTTCTCTGCCTCCAGATAGCAAAACTTCGACTCCTGATCGTTAGCTGAGTGTTAAACTTTCGACAGATTTGTACTGTATTTCTCTGCCCCTAGATAGCCAAGCTTCGACTCCTGTTCGTTAGCTGAGTGTTAAACTTTCGACAGATCTGTACTGTATTTCTCTGCCTCTAGATAGCCAAGCTTCGACTCCTGTTCGTTAGCTGAGCGTTCAACTTTCGACAGATCTGTACTGTATTTCTCTGCCTCTAGATAGCCAAGCTTCGATTCCTGTTTGTTAGCTGAGTGTTAAACTTTCGACAGGTCTGTACTGTATTTTTCTGCCTCTTCACAGCCAAGCTTCGACTCCTGTTCGTTAGGTGAGTGTTAAACTTTCGACAGGTCAGTACTGTATTTTTCTGCCTCTAGACAGCCAAGCTTCGACTCCTGTTCGTTAGGTGAGTGTTAAACTTTCGACAGGTCAGTACTGTATTTTTCTGCCTCTAGACAGCCAAGCTTCGACTCCTGTTCGTTAGCTGAGTGTTAAACTTTCGACAGGTCTGTACTGTACTTTACGTGATTCACAGACGATTAAAAAGTTAAAAGCGAATCAAAGTTATTTTTCCGTCTTTCCAGCTGATAAATGGTACAAAATAAAACCACCTGTCTGATAAATTCCATACAGTATTCTTTTATAACTAAGATGTTTTATCATTTCTTTTGACTTTATCAGACTAGATTTTGAATGTTTTCACTTTTTCCGCGTGTATCTTGTCTACTTGTAGATAAAAAACATTTTGTCCGTGTTGCTCACGCACACACACGCGCGCACAATTGTTATTTCGTATTTTCGAAGTAGTATTTCTTATATTCGAAAAGCTTTTTTTTGTTGTTGTTGTTTTAAATATTCGAACCGCTATTTACTATATTAGCAACAGTTATTTCGTATTTTCCAAAATCGCATTTAGAAATTACGAAACATCTATTGCGAATATACGAAATAGCTACGTGTATGAGCGAATTACTATTTCGAAATTACGAAATAACCATTGCTCGCCGCGCGTGTATGTGTGTCGGAGTAAAAGAAAATAATAACCAAGCCTAACAAAAGTAAAAAATACCCCTGGGCTATAATTGCAAATATAAAAAATCATTTACATTTAAGTAAGACTGCGTATATAGGCTACCCCCACCCCACCTACAACCACCCCACACACACGCAATTTTATAACTTTTATAACGGCGCCAAAACAGCATGCCGCATTCTAGCACTGGCAAATATAAAACAGTAACACTATGTTATATTATTGTTTTGTATTTGCTACGGCTATTTCAAATACATTTTCTCAAGTCTTCCGCCGTGTCTTTGAATAAAGACGGCAAAAACGGATTATAATTCTCCTTTTACTCATGTAAATATTGTTTTAGAATGCAGAAGAATGCACGAAATTGCTCTTTTTTATAATACCTAACACGTATCAGGATTAAATTCCATTCCCTTAACTCTCAAAATATATGATAAACAAATAAAACCGGGGAAATCGAACTTGATCTGTAACTTATCATAGTCAAACATTAAACCCGTCGATATCTCCATCAGTGCCATAACCTCATAACAAAATCAGATCAAATTGATTAAAACTTTCTTCAATTGTCGGATAGAGAACAAATCTGTTTAATTTCCTTTTCAGTTAAATTTCAGGCTGACCAAATTCGACGGATTTATCCGTTTTTGACAGATTTGTACCATAAAAACGGATAAATGGACGCATAAAACGAAAAGGTCAAATTAGACGGATTTTTTTCCTTTTTGACGGGGTTTTTTTTAAATCAAAAGTACGAAAAAATCGGGTTTTTGTATGAAAATTGCACCAAAACCATACACTTAAGTATAAAAATGTGCCTAAATGACAACCTTGCACACTAAAAATGTACCGATCTGGACAAATAAATAAATTTGACAGCGGCGTACCGTGACCTGATTATATGTGTATGCAAACTTGGAGCGCGAAAGGCGCGACCACGGTAGGGGGGTCCGGGGGCATGCTCCCCTGGAAAATTTTTTAAATCTATATCCTTCAAAATGCATTTTGAGACAGATATACAATACCTTCTCGTGTTAAATTTTTGATACAAATTGGAGATTAATTACAAATTTTAAATATGCGGATGCTACTGATCCTTGGGAGTGGAAGGTTGGGTACCAGGTTTAATCACACATGTTCTCTGATTCACCATTCCTGAACTGACTGCCTCGGGATAAGTGAAATATTCTTGAATTGGGGTAAAACACCATTCAATCTTTTCCAATCCAGTCTATGTTTTGTGCGAATATTTGAGACGAAAAAAATCTAAAAAAAAAAAAAAAAAAACAAACAAACAAAGTGACTGGGACACTGGCCATTGTCTACGGAATAACCCTCAAACTACAGACTGTTTACTGAAACTTTAAAGTTCAAGATTGTAAGAGTGTAAACAGATAACGGCTCCATACAAACTAGCCGAAAATTTTGGAAAACACACACACACACACACACACACACACACACACACACACTCTCTCTCTCTCTCTCTCTCTCTCTCTCTCTCATACTCTTTTTTATTTTAAAATATTTTTTGTGACCAATTTATGTGTACGCACTTGCGTTTTTGCGTATAGGGCGGTACGCCACTGTTTGATTGGTCAGCCTGAGTAATGAACAAACGCAAGCAGCAACAAAAAAGAGCGCTATATGGTCTAAGGGAGGTAACTCGTATATTTTTCAGACCTAAAGTTGTCGCCCATGTTGGAACTCTTCAAGTAATCTGAAAAATACGAAATACGCGAGTCATGACCACACCGAAAGATTCAGACAAAAAGCCTGATTTAGGTTTGTTGGAGGAAGATGACGAGTTTGAAGAATTTCCAGCAGAAGGTAAGAAATCAACTTCCGACTGAAATTGGTCATAACATCAACCAAATATCTTTGTGTTTATATGTAGAGGCAATTTTTTTATACGGTGGGAAAAGGGGGGGGGGGGGTGGAGGTATACTGTGGAATCCACTGTGTCTGTGACAGTAAAAAACTCTTCATATCCATAGAAAATCAAATAAATTTGAATAAAGTTTGATATTTTTAACTTACTTGTACCTAGTCGTAACAGGAAATCTGTATGCGCATCCGCGATTAGCCCTGAATATATCTACACAGGGTAAAACGTTGGTTCTACGGGGATTTAACATGTTGAAAAACCAGGCAAATGGCGGCATCTGTTGCGCATATGACGTAAAACGTCACCAAGGACATCACTTCCGATGTAAACATCGTCATTTTGGCATGTGTAAAACCCCCATACCGCCAACATTTTCCTTTCTACAGGCATATTTTATGACAATCGCGGATGCGCATACAGATTTCCTGTTACGACTAGGTACAAGTAAGTGAAAAATATCAATAATTATTCAAATTTATTTGATTTTCTATGGATATAAAGAGTATTTCACTGTCACAGCCAGAGTGGTTTCTACAGTAGTTAAAAATGACGTTAAGAAAGAGAAATGCGTGTTTGGGTATATCAGTTGAACTTGAGTGTGTCCTCTTGGTACTTTGGTTTCCCCCACCATCCCACTACTGTTCATCTCGATATGGAGTGTGTATAATTTGTTGTGTGACCATTAACAAAGATAATGTGTTGTCTTCACATCTATTGTTGACTTCTACAAATTTGATGGTTTTTCAAATGTGAGAGTGTGAGAGAAAAATAGGAAAGTTAGAAATGGGCTAAGAGTAAGAGAAGAAAGATGCAGAAAAAAGAGTGATTTCAGCCGTGTTTTAACCTCGTGAACCCAAGTCGTCCTGGTTACAGAGACTTTTTTAATTACATATACATGTATAGCAGTAACGTTAATAATATACCAAATTAGTCAGGGGGCAGATCTCAAAAAGTAGTCTCTTTATTGACCCCCCTAAACTTTTTTGTTAAAAGCAGGAAACATGGTGGATCTTATTGCCCTATATGTACTTAGTTAGGCTAGGTATGTTTCCACCTTGACTTTTTCCGTTTAATGGAAATATGGCTGCCAATCAAAGATGGCCGCCAAAAAGATCATTTAAAGTATAAAAAATCAATATCAAATTAACCACTTAAACTTTTAAGTTGAAATTTGGTATTTAATCAATTAAATATTTATACTAATTTTCCATGAATAATTATTGGTTGTAAAATTCAATATGGCTGCCATTTTCAAGATGGTCAACGTATAATCATCGTGCTGCATTTTAAATCAAAAACAACAAAGGATGTCATTATTTTATAACATTAAACCAATGTATTGTATTTATCATATACGTATTTAGTTAGGCTAAGCATGTTTCCACCTTGACTTTTCCGTTAAATGAAAATATGGCTGCCAAATCCAAGATGGCCACCAAAACAGATCATTTTAAAATATAAAATTCAATTACAAATCAACCGCTTAACCTTTTGAGTTGAAATTTGGTGTTTGATCAATTAAATATTTATTCTAATTTTCCATGAATAATTATTGGTTTTAAAAATTTAAAATGGCCGCCATTTTCAAGATGGGCGTCTTATAATCACCACACTGCATTGTTTTAATACAATAAACCAATATATTGAATTTATATATATATGTATACTAGTTAACTGGCTCCCTTTAAAGCTTTTTACACCAGCATGATTCACATCCACAAACAACAGTGCAGTATAATGTGTTTTCAGAATAATTAAGCTGCACAAACATCACAAAGATTCAACAATTCCACATTCATAAATATTGAAGGTCAATTTCCCAACTACTAAAAATAGTCAATGGTAGTTTTTACTGAGAAAATAAACATAGATTCCTAACCATTTCCTGATAATTAATGTGTTTAATATGCATGACCGGAACATAACTTGTAAAGTGACGGACGAATGACTGTGAAGCCATGAAGGTTTTTGTTGAGAGTTGGTAGCTTGAAATAGATTACAAACAAAAGAATCTACACTTGATAATAGCATTACCGACTTTATCGTATATTCATAAGCTTTCAGTTCAGTTTTCAAACTCTGTAATTGTTTGAACACTTCTTATGCTGGAAGCGCAATCACTGTCTGTTGATCAAATACCAGCATATCTAAATGTTTTTCTTCTGATATTTGTTATTAACTCCTGGAAACTTCGGTTTCTCTTTTGTTATAGTACTCACTTCAACCTTACTGTTTAGATTGTAAAACAAAACCAAGAGAATAAAAACATCTGTTATCCGTTATTCTATCCATCTTACTCGGTATAAGGAACAAGTCTTGAGTCTGCCTATTTATGGTTTGCACTCGCCCTGTACTCGAGAATGTAGTATTTGCATTCGCAACCCTCCACTAACCACTGACTCCTTGCCTTGTACTTACTTGCAGAACTCATTTGAAATAAAACTAGCCAGTTAAGCTTAATTCTCTCCCGTTTTTATAAAATTGTTCAAATTATCAGGCAACATGGAATTCCATTTCTCTTCTGTATTCTTTAAATCTGTTTATTATATAATCTACTCAATAAGCCATGTAATACGGTCATACAATAAAAATCGTATTGAATGAGTGTGACGTCATAAAAGCATGCAAGTCATTCCAGAGTGACGTCACACGATTGACCTAGTTCACAGATGTTTGTTTCATTTGACACTGTTTGTTGATTCTAATTTAAGCTGATACTTTTATACTTTTCTTCTAAAAAGAAGATACATTGTATTTAAATTGAAAATGTTTGTTTTGTTTTTGTATCCTGCGGTCAGACTATTGTTTACTTATAATATTTCAGCAGGATTACTTTTGGCGCATGTACACAGTTACGTGAACTTGTTGTGTTTCGGTCAATCAGCTGTTTTCTTATAATGAGAAGACAAGTTTTAAATCTACGAAAATCCCGTTTTTTATGGGATTATATAATAAATAGAATCTTGCATTCGTGTTTATGCAATATTGAATTTATTAAACTCGTTGAATAAAGTTTTATGCAACTCGCCAAGGCTCGTTGCATAAAAAATTATTCAACTCGTTTAATAAATTCAATATTACATAAGCACTCATGCAAGATCCTCTATTTATACAACGGTGCAAACTGCTAACAAATGAATTGTTGATGTAAGGATAGTGCAAGCCTTGGCTTATGAAGGTCCTCATAAAGTTTTATGGCTGTCATCACAATAAAGTATGGTAACACTGTATCCGAAAATACCATGGATATGTGGTGTCCCAAAGTTCAATATTCCTTTCATTCTAAAACGTGTGGGGTGCTCAATTACCCTTCTAGGTCGCTCGTTCGCACTTTCCTGGTGGATGTTCCTGTGTTAAACTTAATTTGAAATTTCAAGATTTTACTGTGATTTGGACATGGATTGGTATGTTTGATTTAAATTTATTCTTTTTGCCTGGTTTAAGCCTTTATAAAAGCAAACAATCTACCAAACAATCTACTATCACACTATTTTCTAACATGATACTTTGTGGTTGCTGCGAGATAATCTTCAAAGTGCATATTGTGGTTTTCCAATGCTGTTAATCAATGTCGCACCATATATTATCGTACAGGTCTTTATATTTTTCGGCATAATTATGGAGTTTCAAAAATCAAAACAATATTAGCTAAATAATATCATTGTGCCAGTGAAAGCAGAAAGAGTTAATGGAGATAGTGATACACTGGACAAAAAGAAGTAACTGTATTCTAAGTAACATTATAAGGTAGTTTACGACCAATCAACAAACATCTGATGTATTCACAGGTTGATGATGCCATCCAGAAATATTCTAATATTGGGAAAGCACCAATGCACAAACCTTTGCCAACTTTGTAGATTTGCAGATAGCAAAGTGTCATTTCAGGAATAGTGATAGAGTAGATGTTTTGTTTGATTGATATTTTGAGCATTTTATAAAGTCTGACAAGAAAAAATAATGAATTAAAAAACAAACACAAACACAAGAATCCATCCACAAATCACAATCATAGAGCATTAAAGCAGTAAGAACTGGTAAGAATAATTCGATTTAGAGAATAATACATGCATTGCAGAATAGAGATAGAATGTTGAAAATTGGAATAATTCAATATACATATGGACAAGAATAAAGAATGAATCTGATTTTTTTGTTAAAAAAGAGATAAACAAAAAGGGTGTATGGCAAGCAGTTGATGGTAAGGTTAGTTTTTTATGCAAATACTCCATTCTCGAGGACAGGGCGAAGTAAATCAGGTATCTGAGCACACTATAAAGAGGCAGGCACAAGAATTGTGCCAAAGGAGCCAAAGAAACAGATAATGGTCAGACGCTTATCCTTTGTAGGGGTGCAGATGTTTTTTATGGTCTTGGTTTTTGTTGTACAATTAATGTTTTGGAAATAAAAGATTGTTATTCAATTTATTTATAGCTGTTGAATTTTTGAACTGGGGGAAATATGTTATATCCTGAGCATACTTATATAATAAGTATAAGGGATATACGTATATAATATATTGCTGCAAGGTGCCCGTGGATGTTAATCATGTTGCTGTTGTTTGAATGAGAGAGATGACTATTTTTTATTGCAGACATCAAATGTCATAGCTATTAAATTGATTCAAATGATCTTTATTGAAAACTTGAAAAATATATATATTTAATGCAATCCTTTGTTGTATTTGATTCAAAATGCAGCTCGATGATTATAAGTCGGCCATCTTAAAAATGGCGGCCATATTGAATTTAACAACCACAGTTTGTTCATGAAAAAAATTAGTATAAATATTTAATTGATTAAATACCAAACACCAAATTTTAACTCAAAAGGTTAAGCGGTTGATTTGTTATTGAATTTTAATTTTAAAGTTATCTTTTTTGGTGGCCATCTTGGATTTGACAGCCATATTTTCATTAAACGGAAAAAGTCAAGGTGGAAACATACTTAGCCTAACTAAATGCATATATATTAAATACAATACATTGGTTTAATGTCATAAAATAATAACATCCTATGTTGTATTTGATTTATAATCCAGCACGGTGATTATACGTCGGTCATCTTAAAAATGGCGGCCATATTGAATTCTACTACTAATATTTATCCATGGAAAATTAGTACAAATATTTAAATGATAAAATACCAAATTTCAACTAAAAAGGTTGAGTGGTTAATCATGTTAATTTGATATTGAATTTTTATACTTTAATGATCTTTTTTGGCGGCCATCTTGGATTGGCAGCCATATTTCCATTAAACGGAAAAAGTCAAGGTGGAAACATACCTAGCCTAACTAAGTACATATAGGGCAATAATTTCCACCATGTTTCCTGCTTTTAACAAAAAAGTTTAGGGGGTGTCACATTTTTGTGATCTGCCCCCTGACTAAATTTTAAGAGAGCAACATTTAATAGTTATACAAAGCTAGGTTTCCATAAATTTAAAATAATTAGTAGCCAAATTTCCAAAATTTGTGAAAATATAGTCCTTTTTAAAGTATTTTTCTACAAATTTGCTAAAATAGGTTACTTTTTGAAAGAATTCCTCAGAAATTAGTAGCCAATGGCGATTTTGGCTACCAGGAATGGAAACATAGACAAAGGGATAAGAAACCAGCTGTAGAGCTAGATATGTAGTGTAGGCACTATACATATGCAAATGAGATAGGTCCTTGGATCGAGCATATGTAAATCAGTTATGGAGCATGCATACATTCTGACTAGCAGACAATTTTTATTTAACAATTGAACTGTTTAGAAATGCGGTTCATAGTCAATATAAACCCAATTGATATGCAAGCAAACTGAATAACGCGCTAACGCGCATTATGATTAGTTTGCCTTGCATACCAATTGCGTTCATATCGACTATGAACCGCATTTCTAAACAGTTCAATTGTTATATTTACGTTTAAAACTATTTTCTTTTCTTTTTCTTGGTTCAAAATCATTTTAGAAAATTTTAATTCCGCGCTTTGTCAACAACAATTTTCGATTAACGGAACAGCTGATGGAACAGCAGATCCAACTGATCAGCTGTGCAGTTTGGTGCCAGAAATTCTAGGACAAAATAGTGCGTGGAAAAAACAACAAATTGCATACAAAATTTCTACTAAATTGTTCAATTTTTTTTGAATACAATTATTTCGGTAATAAATAATCACCAAGAAAATAATAAACTTTATTTTTATGTCAATATAGTTCTGGTTTTGTGTATTTCATATTGTGTATTCATATGCAGATTGTTGTGAATGGAATTCCCGTGACGTCATCAAGGTAGATCTTGCAGTTCATAGCTGATATGAACGCAATTGCTGTGAAACCTTGTGTAGAAAACAGAAAATATATATATATATTTATAGATTGGACAGTTACCATGATAGTTACTATGTCATATTTACTTATTTATAGATTGGACCGGTAAAGAAGAAGATGAGGATGATGTCAATGTTTGGGAGGATAACTGGGATGATGATAATGTAGAGGATGACTTCTCTATACAATTGAGGTATGCATAACATGTTACCATGGTAACAAACACAGGAATAGAAAATGTGTAAACCACTCATTTGATACCTAGTAGCAGAAAGATTCACTTACTTACTTACTTAGTCCTCTTCGTGCCTTGGGCACATAAGCCCTTGACAGAGGACCTCCATCTCTGTCTGTCGGCTGTCATTTGCTGTACTATGCCCCAAGTCCATCCCTGCTTTTTCATTTCTTTCACTATACACTCAAACTTTATACCAAAACATCCCTGCTACATGTGTATAATCTTCAATCAAAACTTTTGTCTAAAACTTGTAAATTTTATAAGATTATTTATTTATTTTGTACGTCTGTTTTTGGGAAAGTCTAGGGTGTATTATAGAGAGCGCTGTTAATGATGGGAATTTGAATATCAATGCATCAACTGAAAAATATATCTGATAAATCAAAAGGTCAGAAAACTGATTTAAATAGTAAGAACCTTTTAGAAATTATTTTAAATTTAGATTATTCTGTCTTACCCTAGGGTAACACAAGCTACACACGCTATGGCGTCACAATATCACTTTGATTGTGATGTCAGCAATTGGGAGTCTTTGGTTGCAAATGCAATCAGTGCACCTTTTTGCTTAGTTTTAGTATACCTGTATGTTTTGCCTTAAACATTCACAAAACAGAAAAATATTGGATATGGGGGAAAAAGAACCTGCTTTTTACTGTATTTCTGTTTATTTTTACAGGGCGGAGCTAGAAAAACAAGGAAAGACAGATGGACAAGAACCAATGAAATCATAGTATTTAATCCACACTTAAAAAATCGGAAAATTGACATTTTGTTAAAAAAAATTAGTGAGATCTGACCTAGATCATCCATGATGCTGACTGAATGATTGTTCATTTTCCATTGACTTATTTATGTTTTCATTGTCATGTTCAACTCAGCGGATATAATAATATAAGGATTTTCATATGGACAATATCTCATAAGATGTCGATTACAGCAAGTGTAGAATTTAAGAACTTTCGGAAGTGTGGAATTACTCATTCAGTTAATTATTTGTTACAAAAATGGATAACTTGATAATTTCATGTTGATGAAACATGACCTAAACGTACACATCTTTTGTTATTTTTAAATAATTTTTTTGTGGCCTTGGGCATCTAAAATAAATTTGATAGGTTCCACAGATCGCATTCATGTTGTTTTTTCCTGTGTACTTGGGCCCCAGTTTCACAATCATTTCAGTTAATAACTCTATTATATCTACTCTCTACAACACAACAACGCAACTAGCTCAGTTCTGCTACATTCTTACCCTGTTATCTTGAGATTTCCCACCTTGGAAATCTCACAACTCCTCCGTAGGTTTTTTGTTGGCCACCTATGTACACAATCATTTCTTAACTAAGATTTTCTTTAAATCTAAAATCCTGATAATTTAATCAATTTTTAAGATACACCGATTTTGAAGATTGATTCAAGCTTAAAACATATGCATTCTAGTTTTGCCAAAAATTTGTATTTTGAGTCCCCTTTCACAGCCAATATTTATTCGTGTGAATTTCACATGAATTTCAGTTCACGTGAAATTTTTTATGTGAAATTCATATTAATTTCATGTGAACAAAATTTGGCTGTGAACACAATTACTAAAATTAGCTAAATTCAAGTTAAGGAACATCTTAATGAAGGAATAGTTATGATATTGGGGGCTGGTCCCAGTTTCACAATCATTCCTTAACTAAAATTTTCCTTCACTTAAATCTTGCAAAATTGAAATCTTGATAATTTCGTTATTTTTCAAGGTATTTAATTGTTCAAGGTGTCATTTTCAAAATCCCTTAAAGCTTATAACATCTGTTTTCTAGTTTTTACCAAAGTTTTTATTTTGAATTCTATAAAAGATTGCAGAAAATAGCAATATTTAAGATAAGGAAAATCTTAATGAAGGAATGATTGTGAAACGGGAGGGTGGCTGGTACATACACAAAACCACACATATGTGGTTTTCTGCTGTAGCTGATCGCACAAGTTTATTGTGTGGATGAATACATTACACTCGTGCCTTCGCACAATAAACGAGTGCGATCAAGCTACGTCAGAAAACCACTTATGTGTGGTTTTGTATTTATCACATACCCTACCAAACTAAATGAAAAGCTTTCTTTGGCTTAATCTGTCAAAGAATTCACAATCAACTCAGTATTTGATATTGATTTTTGATCTGATTCGAAAAATCTGATACCTTACTGGAAAAACTGCTAAAGAAGTAATTAAAAACTACAGATAACTCTTCGTTTACGCATCATTGGTTAACATTTTACTAATACCATCGTAAACACTGGGAAAAATTAAAAAAAAAAAATTGATTTTACAAAAACGTCCGCGATTCTCCCAACTCGAGTAAATTCTCCCAACTTAACATGACGTATGTATCACATATTGACGTCATATTATTTTTGTCATTACGTATCACATAATGACGTCATGTTATTGTTGTCAGAAAAGGGAATTCCCCTAAAAGGAGTTCCGGCTACTATGGTGATACAGAATGTTGTATCACACACGCGTGTGATACAGACTTCCATATCACATAGCTGGAAAAAACAGTGTATTGCTATAGTAAGATTAAATGGATATGTGATAAATTTACAATTCTATCTGTATGAATATCTCTATCATAGAATCTCTCATGACTTGAATGTGGATTGCATTTTAACAAACTCTGGTGCTTGATCTAACATAATGGCCAAAAAGTTTAGTGAAGTTGCGTAATGACTTTTTACTCCCAGTCAAGATTCTTTCACTTATATCAAGTCAGTTCAGAAATGGTGAAGGAAACCAGAGTGTCCAAAGAAAGCTACCAATCTTAAGTGATTTCTTGGGTACTCCAGTTTTCTACACTATTCCAGAACTGACTGCCATCGATATACAGTCCAACCTGCCTTAAAGGCAACCTCTATATAAGGACCACCTGCTAATAAAGGCCAGTAGAATTGTATCCCAATTGTTCTTTATTTATATTATTTGAACCTGTTTATAAAGGTCACCTGTCCATAAAGGCCACTTTTATTTGTTCCCTTGGGTGACCTTTATAGACAGGTTTGACTGTATTATAATAATATCTTAACACTCATTACTCCACTCTATGATTTTCACAGTTCACTTGCCAAAGGTTGGCTATTTTCTCTAGGCACCCCAGTTTCCTCCTCCACCCCTTAACTTCACTGCCTGTCTCAATATTGATAATAAAATCAAGTCTTGACTAAGAGTGTAACATTTCATTTCTCTACTCTTAAATTCGTAACCTCATGCACAATGGAATGTTATTTTATTACAGTCAACCCGTCTATATAGGCCACCCAAGGGAACCAATAAAAGTGGCCTTTATGAGCAGGTGGTCTTTATACACAGGTTAAAATGATATGAATAAAGAACAATTGGGAAGCAATTTTACTGGTCTTTAAAAACATGTGGCCCTTATATAGAGGTGGCTATTAAGGCCGGTTAAACTATATTTTTTCAACTATGCTGTTGATAACCCATAACCAGATCCAGGTAACTTGATATAATGATGATGATCTAAATGTTCAAGAGGCCTCACTTGCCAGGTAGTTTACAGCACCTTTCACTTATATGGAGGCAGTCAGTTCAGGGATGGCAGAGAAAGCCAGAGTGCCCAGAGAAAACTACACACTTCAGTAGTTTTCTCTCAGTATTATCATTTTCTTAACCATTCACTTCCTAGGTTTCAACCCCACTTCAACAGTTCTTAGTGCGAGAAAGTTGGTTAGTTTGCTTGCTAAAGGTTTGTGGTTTTCCCTGGGCACTGGTTTCCCCATCATCACAACAGTTCAATACAAGTGAGAAAATCTTGACTTTAGGTATATAACATCATTACATGTATTCAACCCAACATTTCATGTCGATGATGTTCACAAGAAGAGGCAGGCTTATATGAACAACCAAATATCTTCTAAACTTACTTAAGATCCTCCAGCAATTGATTGAATTGATTTTACATCCCAGTCAAGAATATTTCACTTAAATTGAGTCATTGCTGGCCATTGGTGGTATGGCAGAAATTTTGACCTTTGCAGTGAACTCGGGGACAATGTACAGGAAGGGTTCTTTAACATACCATGGGGCATCAGTTTTTAAGGTGTCTTCTGAAGGACCCATTACTTTCATTTCTAAATGCAGAAACGCTACCGATTTTCAGATCTTGGTTTGATCTGGTCTGGGTTAGAAACCATGACTACCCACGTATGGAGAGAGCACTGCGTTGACTGCACAAATGGGCTTTCTAAAAGAGCCAGACTAGACAAATGCTATTTCTATTAAATTACTATTAAAATGTTTATGCTAGTCAAGATTCTTTTAGTTGATATATATTGAGGCAGTCTTGTGGAATGGTAGAGGAAACTGGAGTACCCAGAGAATACCAACTACCTTTGCCAAGCGAACTGATAAAGATTTTTCACACTTGGATATGTCCCTAGTGGAATGTGAGCCTAGGTGGTGAGTGATGCTGTGGATTGCAAGTGCACTTTAGATCACTTCTTCAGAGGCTCCTGTCAAGTAGGTTTTACCCTTGTGACATCAAAGATATGGGAACCAGACAAGTTGTCAAGGAACGGTTATCTGACAGAACTCTTTCACGGGAAGTTTATGGTTGTCAGACCAAATAACTAGACTTTGTGAAATGGATTTCGCCAGTGTACCAAATGATCAATAACAATGTGTGGAATGTTTTGGAAAATGTCAGGAATGGCTGCAATAACGTCATTTCTACGGGGAAAATGCCAACTGAAGCAATTCCATATTAAGTGGAAATAATTATTTGCCTTGATATATATAAAACATCCTTACTGGAATGAGTTCAGTTAAGTAATGGTGTTAATGTCCAAGACAAGAATATTTCACTTATATTGAGGCATCCTGTTATAGGTGGAGCACTCGGGTGCAGAAATTTTGAATGTGCGTTCCACTGATGACATTATACAGCAAGGTTCTTTATTGTGCCATTCCTACCATGACAAGGGGCCTCAAATATTTTAAGTTTCCATCTGAAAGAACTGTGACTTTCATTTCGTAATGACAAGTACTTGCCAAAAGAATGGTCACTACCTACTTTCAAGTCTTGGGTCAGACCTGGTTGGAGTTCAAACCCATGACCTCCCACTTACAGACAGAGCGAGCACTTTACCAACTGAGCTACCACAGTGGTTTTGACTGGATTGTCAGATACAATTAATCCACTCCACTCAGTAGCATTTTTAACCTTTGCTGCTTTCAGAGCTAAAACCAAAGTTGACACCACACCAGGACTGCCCGCCTTGATGTTGGTAAAAGTTTTTTCTTGCACATGAGACAGGGAAATGCCGCCTTTTTACCCATGTGAGATTTTTCTGTCTCAACCCTAGGGAATATAACTTGTCTGGACCAACAATTTTCACATCATCACTATCATTTACACACGCTTAATTGATGACGTCATAATCATTTTATGTGAGGACGTCAACAAAACTGATGGCGTCATTTTCAGAAGACACCGATGATAGCCTGAAAACTGAATGTTTGATGCAAATGTTTGTTTACAAATCATTTTTTTTTGCTGCAAATGTGTGAGAAAAAGAATCCTACACCAGTAGCAGTGTAAGACGGAGATATCTCAAACTCAGATGAAGCCAAAGCTTGTTCTGGACAAGAAAATACATCCTCGTTTGAGATATCTCTGTCTTACCCTGTTACCGATGTAAGATTCTATTAATCTTGACTGGGTCGTATACCACCGTTGCTCCACTCCACCCCATGACTCCAAACTGTTATTAATAATTAACCATCGCCGCTTTTGAAGCTTAAAACAAAATTAACACAATAACTAAAATAAGTAAAATTTAATGCATTAAAGCTATATCACACAGATTGGAATATTGACCGCTGCTACAATTCTTCTTTGCTTAAAACTGGCGGTTTTTTCATAAATTTTAAAAATTCTTCCTCTGTTCTATCATTATTATATTCTTGTAAATATTTTCCATTTGTATAAAATTTAAATGTTGGAAATCCTTCTATCTTTTCTTTTCCACAAATATCTGAAAAAAGAAAAAAAGAAATTCAGTGAATTTGGATCCCCAGCTAGCATTTTTTTTTTTTTTTTTTTTTTTTTTTCCTTTTGTGATTTGCACTTATGTCCAAAGGGCCATAACTCTGAAGAAAATGAGCAACCGACAGGGGTTAACGATATGCGCATCTCCAATCTATGTTGATACTTTGCACCAAGTTTCGTGAAATAGTGCTTCATAGTTTTGGAGAATTAGCGCAGACAAGATCGAATTTCGGACTGAAGGAAGGATGGAAACTTAAATTTTAATATCTTCCCCCTTTCTTCGAAAGACGGGGGATAAAAAATAAAACAGTTAGTATTTTCCTAAAATCAGTACATTACAGGGTAGTTCGAAACTTATCACACATTGATTCACTTGGCACTTATTATTAAGTTTGCTTTGTATGACAATGAATGCTCTTACCTCTTGCAGTTGTACAATCCACTGCCCCTAATATTTTACTTTTATCACCATTTTGTAGTCTTTCCGCAGCTCTTTGGAAATCAGGTTTAGCTTTTTTACAATGGCCACACCAAGGTGCATAAAACATTATTAAGGCAGAATTTATGTCTTTTAGGTAGCTTGTAAAATTTTTGTCAGATAAATGCTTGACATTACTGGGTACTGAACTCCAGGCTGGCTCTGGTGGTGGTGGCGGTGGAGGTTCTTTTGGACTGAAAAAAAAATCCAAGCATCAAAAATGGTTAGGTAATTTCAATGCGCATGTGAAGTGTGAGTGTGTTTTATGGTCTGCCTCACTGAGTCAGTATGCCACAGACAAGCCTACCACTCACATTATACTAACACCCGGTGAACCAGTAAAGGCTAACGGCAAGGAAATTCACTTTCCCACATGTTGCCTGAGCGGGACTGGAACTCACAGCAGGGAGATACCCTGGATTTGTAGACTGACGTCTTATCCATTAGGCAACCATGGCCGGTCTCCAAATGAGAAGAGCAGAATTTACAATTTTTTCAAGGTTTCATGATTTTTGCTTAAAAGTTTTTTCCCACAAAAAGAGGGAACCAATTATTGATAATTCGATACTTTAATCAAACGCTGTAAGGTGTTGATAATTTATCGAACAATGATGTGTAACCCAGTGATTACATGAACACCTAGACCCAGTTGTTGGAAGCCTGATTAGTTTAATCAATGATTAACAAAAAATTAAAAAGGCAACAAACATCAAAATAACATTATCAAATTGAATGTTTTATAATCATATGGTTAGATTTGATAGAATTCTGTTTACTTTCAACATTTTTAACTTTAATTTCAAAACAATTTTGAAATTATGCGAAATTCAAATTTTGACTAATCAATTGATTAAACTAATCAAGCTTTGTATAACTGACCCCTGGACCCAGTTGTTGAAAGCTTGATTAGTTTAATCAATGATTAGAAGAAATTTAAAATAGGAATAAAAATCAAAATATTATTATAAAATCGATAGTTTTATTAAAAAATTTTTTGTTTCATGAAATAATTATTCATTTTCAACATTTAAATATTAAGTTCACAATATATCTGAAATTATGCAAAATTTAAACTACCGGTAATCCATTGATTAAACTACAGTCAAACCTGTCTATAAAGGCCATCCAAGGGAACCAGTAAACATGGTCTTTATGGACAGGTGGCTTTTATATGCAGGTTCAAATCATATGAATAAAGAGCAATTGGGATACAATTCTACCAGCCTTTATAAGCAAGTTGCCCTTATATAGAGGTGGCCTTTAAGGCAGGTTGGACTGTAATCGGGCTTTGATCGACCAACTGACCCCTGGTAACTGTTAACGATGGTTCTTCTTAGTTACACACATACTTACTCTTTCATAAAATCTACTATATCTTGAGTATTTCTACCAGAACTATATTCAAAGGCATCCGCTCCATTTCTGAAAAACATATAAATCATCATATAATCATATAGAGAGAATCAAAAAGTTTTTAGTGGTGGTTGTAAGCCTAAATTATTCCCTGGTACAGAATTTCCAGGAAATTTCTAAAAACAGAAATATCTCACTAGTACAGCTTTTCTGTTGGAGTTTTTACACCAGCGTGTTTATTCTGTTGAAATAAATTTTACTAGTGTCTTCATTCCCAGGAGAGAAAACACTGGAGGATTTTTCTATTTGGAAAGAATTCACCATTACAAGCTATAAGTTTGTTAGATTGCAAGTGTATGAATCTCAGCAGTGTATTTATTTGGGAAGACCCTATAATGTTTAGGGGTGGAGTAAACGTAATCGTGTTTTAAGTCAATTCTGGGATTGCAGAGGAAACCAGAGTGCCTGGAAAAAAACACTGAATTTTAGCACTGTTGACCAGCTAATAGTTTGTTAGATATTGCAAGTGTATAATCTCAGCAGTGTATTTATTTGGGAAGACCCTATAATGTATAGGGGTGGAGTAAAAGTAATGGCGTTTAGAGTCAGTTCTAGGATGGCAGAGGAAACCAGAGTGCCTGAAGAAAAAACACAGGCCTTCAGCACTGTTGACGGGATAATAGTTAGTTAAATATTGCAAGTGTATCACCTCAGCAGTGTATTTATTTGGGTATTACCTATAACATAGAGGGGTCGAGTAAAAGTAATGCTGTTTTGAATCTCAGTCAACATATTACAGAGGAAGTCTGTTCTGGGACGGTGGACGAAGCCAGAATGCCTGGAGAAAACACTGGCCTTAAGCAACCAAATTGACAAATTCTCTCAGTGTTGACAGGCTAGTGACTTGTTAGATATTGCAAGTGCATCAATCTCAGCAGCGTAATTATTTGTGTAGACCCTATAACCTAAAGAGGTGGAGCGAAGTTATGGCAAATTTAAGCCCCAGTCATGTTTCATTACCATAAACACCCAGCACCCAGTATTATTATCATCTATTCTTTATATAACTTTATATAGACCCTAATTTACACAATGGATATGTCTGTTTGAATATTTAAATTAAAGGTCAAACCACCAGGTCAAACTTGACACACTATATCAAATTACCACCACCATACAAACAATACAAAAGTTACATTAGAATAATTAAATACCCAAATATGAAACCCAAGACCACATAAAAAGTCCTTGTACAGGCAATGACAGCAAATATATAACACATAAACATGTCTTGGTACATGCAGGCAGTGAAAATATATATTACAAAATGTGTCCGGGAACAGGCAGTGAAAACACATCACAAAAATACTGAAATAGTCCTGGGAAAGATGTGAAAACGCACACTGCACAAAAACAGCCCTGGTACAGGCAGTGAAAAGCCACCATCACACCAACAGTTTCACACAGGGAAAGGTACTTCACATATCCAATAATGGCACATTTATTATATAAAAGCAGACATTTAGAAACATGCAGAAACAAATCTGTTAAAATATTCTTATTTTTTTATATGATTTGATGAAGGCATTTCCTTCAGATCATCAAAGGAGAAATATTTTGTAAATATCTGTTAAAATATTTCCATTTTTTATATGATTTGATAAATATGTTTCCTTCAGATCATCAAAAAGAAACATTTTATAAATATTTTCAAGCCTAAAACTAAATGGATTAAGTGAATTACGTCCCCTACTTCAGAAACCAATGTTTTAACGGTGATGTCATAATAGTGTTACTAAATATAAAAATTCTTCGCCTGAAGATTGCAAGCAAGATGTAATGCAGGAAAGGACTAGCATTTCTACTGTTAAAGTTTTTTATTTCTTTATATATATAAATATGGGTTAATCTAGATTGATTTAACTATTTAATTGGCAGATGTTATTACCACATATATTTTACGCATGTAACTTTATACATCGATTGAATAGGATTAAATAGTCCAATTTTGAATTTAAACAAAATTTTTTCCCCCAAAAATTGCTGTCTAAATAATTGATGATCGATCTTTGATTGTGATGAACTGCAAAAAACAATCCGACTGTATGACGAAAACAAAATGGCAGATCTAAAAACATATTTACCGGTACTTTTTTTTATCAAAATAATCTATTATTTGACCCAAATATGACAAATTTCAATTAAATATAGTACTTTAATTATCACTAAACTGGTGTATTTATAGCCAATCATAAAATTATAAAGCCCATGTACATGTATACTATAAAACATGGGTATAAAAAATATGTGGTAATAAAACATTTCTTATCGACACGTACGGGGCAATAACACTTCGTATTTAATTTGTAGTTTTCGTATGAAATATTGAAAATTTTCCCCTGCTACATCAAACGAATTGCTCTATCTTTTCTGAAAAAAAAAATTCCTTGTAAAAAAATCTTGCCCCCAATATGATTATGCTATATACAATTATGCACTATGCTTTATATTACATAATAGTTAGTAGGCAAGCACAGAAACAAACAGCTGTTGTAAGCACATAACAAAGGTTTACATTGAGCTATAGCTGGTATAAGCACACACTCAGACTGAATTTCAACTGGATTGAAAAGATGTGAAAATAGAAATTAAGCTTTATCTTTATGGAACTAGGAACTATTCAGAAACTTTAAGTTAAATTGTACCAATTGTCTTAATAATACTTTAGACGAGGCAGGCAATGTTTCACCCAAGTATGTGACAGGTGCTTGTTATAACCAAGTATGTGGCAGATGCTTTTTACACCCATGTATGTGGCAGGTGCTTGTTACACCTAAGTATGTTGCATGTATTTGTTACACCTAAATATAAGTATGTGGCAGGTGCTTGTTATGCCTAACTATATGTGGCAGGTGCTTGTTTTGCCCAAGTATGTGGCAGGTGCTTGTTACACTTAAGTGAGTTGCATGTATATGTTACACCTAAATATATGTATGTGACTGGTGCTTGTTACACCCATATATGTGGCAGGTGCTTGTTATGCCCAATTATGTGTGGTATGTGCTTGTTATGTCCAAGTATGTGTGACAGGTGCTTGTTTTGCCCAAGTATGTTGCAGGTGCTTGTTACACCTAAGTATGTTGCATGTATATGTTACACTTAAATATAAGTATGTGGCTGGTGCTAGTTATGCCTAAGTATGTGGCAGGTGCTTGTTAACCTAAGTTTGTTGCATGTATATGTTACACCAAAATATAAGTATGTGTGGCAGGTGCTTGTTACAACCAAGTATGTGGCAGGTGCTTGTTTCACCCAAATATGTGGCAGGTGCTTGTTATACCAATGTATACCAGCAGGTGCTTGTCACACCCAAGTATTGTGGCAGGTGCTTGTTACATCCAAGTATTGTGGCAGGTGCTTGTTACACCCAAGTATTGTGGCAGGTGCTTGTTACACCAATGTGACAGGTGCTTGTTACACCCAAGTATTGTGGCAGGTGCTTGTTACACCCAAGTATGTGACAGGTGCTTGTTACACCCAAGTATTGTGGCAGGTGCTTGTTACACCCAAGTATTGTGGCAGGTGCCTGTTACACCCAAGTATGTGACAAGAGCTTGTTACACCCAAGTATGTGACAGGTGCTTGTTACACCCAAGTATGTGACAGGTGCTTATTACAACCAATTATGTGTGGCAGGTGCTTGTTACACCAATGTATACGAGCAGATGCTTGTTACACCAATGTATACGAGCAGGTGCTTGTTACAACCAAGTATATATATAAATATTAACTCATTACAAAAATTTACTGTAAACTTTGTGACATTTTTCCTGAATCTATTCAAAAATATAACTTTCCCAGTATGAATTTATTCTGAATGTTGGCATACATGTACTTGAATGTTTTTATATTTTCAGAATGAATTCAGAATTTTAAGACAAAATTCAGTCAGTATATAGTTAAGTGTTCAAAAAAATTCAGAGGCAAATTTTTAGTGTAAGAACAAATGCAGACAGCCAGAGACCTGTAATATTTGTTTTTGTAATATATATTCTGACATATTTTATTATAATACATGCAAATATAAAAGCTATAGTATATATTGGAAATAGCAGAGTACATGTACATGCATATATATATTGTGAAGTGTTAAATGGCTGCTACATTCATGCAGAACAGTAAAGATTACACTTACTTGAAATACTTCACTGAAGCAGAAGAAAACAACAGTAAATATAAGTACAGTTATATGTACAAAAATGTACTGATAAGCATGGGTATTATCTAAGGTGCTCAAAGTGAACAGAGTAGTGATGGGCATCGGTTGCATTTTCATAATCGATTAATCGGTTATAATCGGAAGATGATTTCAATTGATTTTCCGATTATAATCGGTTAATAAATTGAAGCGGAAATTACAAAGTAAATCAGATTAAATTTTAATTTTTAGTCTTGATAATATATGCAAGATATTTGTATCTCAGTTAAGACTTAAAATATCCTTCATTTTTCTGATCATTTACTCTTCCTTACATTTGTGTTAGTTTTCTTTTCCAAGTACACTTATTTCAGCTACAATTTCATACTTATTTTATAAGAGACATTCCATAAACGAACTTCAGTAAATAATCAAAATTGATCGATTATTATATTTTAGAATCGATTATCGCTAATCGGACACTCAAACAATTAGATATCAATTAAATCGATTAATCGGTCCAACACTAGAACAGAGTACCATATAATGGGTAATTTATGCGGCTATTTAATTAACACTTATATTTGCTGTCATATCTTAACTAGGAAAATTAAAATCCCGTAATATATATATTATGCGTAAGGCATAACTTATATACAGTCAAACTTAAAGTCCCCTGCTCGCCCCGACTAAGTATATCCTATATAAATTAACTTTGATGGCTCCAACTTTGATAGATTGAATACTCCCACTTGGACAAACAATAAATATTTCTCAAAGGTGTAAATTTAGTGAAAATCTAACTTCTTTCACTTGAATACAATTGTCAGAGTGATATGTGACCAGGCATTGTAAACAAAACACAAGCCAAAGCCATGTTACAGATTTCTAGAAAACTAATAGAGCGACAGGTGGGGGCGCTTGGTCGGTAATTCACTGAGTCGTTCATGCTTGATGACTTTTTAACCTGATAATGCCACACAGATTTTGATCGAACAAATTCTGTAATTTACATTTCATTGGAATGTATTGCCTGTATTTCCTGTTATTATTATACACATAATTATTAATAATATTGGTATTATGTTCCCAAAAAAGGAAGCACGTGGCCTAGTGGTTAAGGCGTTGGACTCATGATTCGAAGGTCGTGGGTTCGATCCCTGGACCGGGCGATGTGTTGTGTCCTTGAGCAAGACACTTAATTTCACGTTGTTCCAGTTCACTCAGTTGAAAAATAAATGAGTACCAGCAAAATGCTGGGGGTTAACCCTGCGATGGACCGGTCCCATTCAGGGAGAGTCTTGTACTCTCAGTCGCTTAATGCCACCGAAACCGGATAAGCTCCGCCTGATGGGCCTAATGGCTCGGGACAGACTTTAAAACTTTAATGTTCCCAAAAAATTAAAAGTTATGTAATAATATTTGTTTTACATTTATTGATTAATTTATTGTATATCTGATATGTTTTAAGGTAGGTGGAATTCTAGATTTACCTATTTTTCAATTTCAATTTTTATAACAAGCGTAGTTGTTTTATCTGAACAACCATGGGAGTAAAAAGGGTTACATTTTTATTTTCTCCTAAACCCTCAACCGCTGTGCACTATAAATTCGCGAAAATTTTATACCCTATTTTCTCCGCACGCCTGCCCGACATTCACCATACTATAAACCGGATTTGCACTTCATGCAACCTGGCCAATAATTTGGTTAGGTCGGTGCATTTTAAATGTATTTAATTGTTAGTTTTATGGAAACATTTTCAATTTAAAGAAATAGATAATAAAAAACCATGTGCACTCTATTTATGGAAGTACAGTAGCTGTGTTCTAGATTGTTCACTTATCTCATATAAAAAATTAGGGCTGGTCACATGATAGATTTGCAGACACTTAAGTAACAACACTGGTACTCACATGTCGGATATCCACGGACACTAAATCTATTTGCAATTCCTGGTTCAATGGTGGCGTCTACTGCTGCCAAAACTCCCTGAATCTGCCAATGGAAGAATGCAAATTTATTTATAAAGTTTGTCAACATTTTCATTCAGTCAAACCTGTCTATAAAGGCCACCCAAGGGAACCAGTAAAAGTGGTCTTTATACACAGGTTCAAATAACATGAATAAAGAACAACTGGGATACAATTCAACTGGCCTTCATAAGCAGGTGGCCCTTATATAAAGATGGCCTTTAAGACAGGTTGGACTGTACATGTAAAACAAACTATACTGACATATAGCAGACATGGGCAAGTAGTACATGTACTGTCATTGGCTTTTGAAGTCAATGTTTGTAGGTTCGAACCTCGCTCCAGATTGAAAACTTTCTGAGATGATCTTCATCTCCTGCCCATATTAGAACTGTAAAAAGCTCAAAACTAGAGTATTTTTTTCCCGATGAGACTGGAAACTGGGGTCCAATGTCTCAGTGCACACTAAAGACACCACAGTAAAGCTTGAAAAGGAAAAATATACCTGTGGCCACTCCAGAGGATGCTTACAACTAGAAGCGATTGAGCAAGCTAAGAAGAAGACTACCCTCCACTGCTTTGATAACCTCAGGAGCTTAACTGGCCAAAATTTAATGAAGTACAGGTTTATAGGTCACAGCTAAAATCTCTCTGCCATACAGTAAATTATGGATGGATCAAAAGATGAGAGATGTCATGGGTTGAACAATTCTAATACAACCTGGCTAACATTCCTCAGTTGCCAAGTGGTCTAAAGTGCATGTTTTAGGACAACAGCCTAAATGGTCTGAAGTGCATACTTTTGGGACCACAGCCTAAATGGTCTGAAGTGCATGTTTTTGGGACCACAGCCTAAATGGTCTGAAGTCCATGCTTTGGGACCACAGCAAAGTGGTCTGAAGTGCATGTTTTGGGACCAAGGCCACATGATCTGTAGTGTATGCTTTTGGACCACAGCAAAGTGGTTTAAAATGCATGCTTTGGGACAACAGCCACGTTGTCTGAAGTGCATGTTTTGGGACCATATCCATATGGTCTGAAAAGCATGCTTTGGGACCACAGCCAATTAATTTAAAGTGCATGTTTTGAGACCATAGCCAAGTGATCTAAAGTGCATGCTTTGTGACCACAGCCAAGTGATCTAAAGTGCATGTTTTGAGACCATAGCCTAAATGGTCTGAGGTGCATGTTTTGAGACCACAGCCAAGTGATCTAAAGTGTATGCTTTGGGACCACAGTCAAGTGATCTAAAGTGCATGCTTTGAGACCACAGCCAAGTGATCTAAAGTGCATGCTTTTGGGACTACAGCCTAAATAGTCTGAAGTGCATGCTTTTGGGACCACAGCCAAGTGATCTAAAGTGCATGCTTTGGGACCACAGTCAAGTGATCTAAAGTGCATGCTTTGGGACCACAGCAAAGCGGTCTGAAGTGCATGTTTTGGAACTAAAGCCGATAGCATCATTGATATGCTTGCAATAGATTGCGATCCTCATTGCAACGATGTAATATGATGTGACAATATCTAACATTTTCTGGGTAAGGACATCTAGATTTATTTTGCAAGTATGTCGCTGATGTTTTGGAAATTTTAGTGGTCAAATTGAAAAATTTTAGTCAATTTCCCCCTGTGAAAACTACTTTTATTTTGTAATGTTAAAACTATCTTTATTTGGTAGTAATTTTAGGCAAACAAATTCAATGGTCTGGTTCCGCTGTTTTGACAATCCGGTTCAACTAAAGTATTTACAGATGTTGTACATAAATATTATCATGTTTACTTACATTTTGTTGTTTGAGTAACGTTGCTGCCTGTGCATAATCTGGCTTCATTGCTTTACAATGTCCACACCCTGTTTGAAAAAAAATGTATATTTACAAGTACAGTCAAATCTGTCTATAAAGGCCACCCAAGGGAACCAGTAAATGTGGCCTTTATCGGCAGGTGGCCTTTACATACATGTTCAAATAATATGAATAAAGAACAATTGGGATACACTTCTACTGGCCTCAATAAGCAGGTGGGCCTTACATAGAGGTGGTCTTTAAGGCAGGTTAGACTGTAAATGTATACCAGCCTTGCACAGTGGTTCAAAATCATAATCAGTTTAAGAGTAATTCAAATTACTAATCCATGTCCAAATCACAATCCCAAAGGAAGTTAAAACTTTGAAAAGGACAAATTAGGTAAAACATATGAATTTCCACCAGGGAAATGAGGCCGGTGCTCTGGAAGGGTAAACACCTCCTGTTTAGCCAGCTACATTTGCCATGTGTATTAGAAATTGCGAGTGAAAAGAACATGGAGCTATGGGACGTCAAATGTATCCAGGGTTATCCTGGACACAGCTTAACAATATTGTTATGATGTCGTAAATTTTTTTGAGAGCCCTGATAAGTCTAAACTTTCAATATCCCTGGGGCAACGATAATGTATTTATTTGTAATCAGTTTGCAAATTGGTCCAAGTTCTCGCAGTGGAAACAACCTCTACCACATTAAATTTTTACAATTCCTTTACTTACAGATTACAGTGTAACTAAGAGAGAGAGAGAGAGAGAGAGAGAGAGAGATGTAATCCAGAGAGAGAGAGAGAGAGATGGGGGAGTGAGAGGGATAGAGAGAGACAGATAGATAAATGTAACCCAGAGAGAGAGAGAGAGAGAGAGAGAGAGAGAGAGAGAGAGCAAAGACTATTTTTTACATTTACTTACATGGAGCATAAAACATTACTAGGATGGATGGATGAGATTGCATGAGAGAGAGTGAAAGAGAGAGAGAGAGAGGAGAGAGAGAGAGAGAGAGAGAGAGAGAGAGAGGAGAGCAAAACATTTACTTACATGGAGCATAAAACATGACTAGGACGGATGGATGAGATTGCATGAGAGAGAGTGAAGAGAGAGAGAGAGAGAGCAAAACATTTACTTACATGGAGCATAAAACATGACTAGGACGGATGGATGAGATTGCATGAATGTATCAAAGTTACTATCTGTTAAGAAATGCAGATTTTCAAATCCTGGAGAATCGGCCCACTGTTTCTCTGGTGGTTCTGCTGGAGGTGGTGTTGGAGCCGCTCCAGGATTTTGTGGATCCTTCATAAAATTTACAAAATCTGCTTCCTGGAATTCCAGAAATAAATCATTATTAAGTACATTATAACAAAATTCACAATGGGGTTTATAATCTGATAATTTTTTAGGTAACTTACTAATAGGAGTCGGATGATATATTGATAATTAGAGTTGGTTTGAGTAATGGTGTTTAACATCCCAGTCAAGAATATTTCACTTATATCGAGACTTCGCCAGCTATAGGCAAAGGTGCACAAATTTGGCCTGTGCATTGAGCTGATGGAATTATATACAGTATAACCTGCTATAGAGTCCACCTCTGTATAAAGTCCACCTGTCTATAGCAACCAGTCTGAAGTATCCCCAATGGATTTTACTATATAATGACCCTGTATATAAAGTCCACCTGTCTAATGTGAATAGAGTCCACCCTTTTTAGTCCCAAATGTCTTCTCAACCTGTCTATAAAGTCCACTATTTCAATCAACTTTTTTATTTTATTTTATAATTTTAGTCTAAATTTTATGTAAAAAAAATTCAACCAAGTTATTATTATATTCTTAATGCTTGAAGATTAGAAATATATAATTATTGTAAATCTTTTATCATTGTGTAAGTTTTACAATTTTTTGTTGCAAAGAGTATAAGTAAAATTTTGAGAAGAAAATATGTGAAGTCCTTATACTCATGTCAATGACTGAAGCCATTAGATAAGATGGCAGAAATAGTCTTTGTTATTTAAGGTAGTATTACCTATTGTTTTAATTAGTGACAGCCTGCTTCCTAAGACAAGAAAGACAATCAGTCAAGTGTATACTAATAGATAAACTGTTACCATTTAATCAGATGTACTGTTCATTAAAATTATAATGCACTTTTCAAATATCTTCTATATTAAATAATAAAATAATTTTATTTTAAAAATATCATAAAAATAATTTTAACAAAACTGTCAAAAGGATATTTTAAGTATTTTAGGTATTATGGCTATTATTTTCATTTCTTTGTATATCAGTATCAACAATACATGTTTACTCCTTCATAAGGTGAACCTCTATATAAAGTCCACCTGTCTATTAAGTCCAATTTTGCTCCGTCCCCTGGGTGGTCTTTATATACAGGTTATACTGTACATCAGGGTTCTTTACTGTGCCAAGCCTACCAAGACACAGAACCTTGTTTATATTAAGTTCCCATCCGAAAGAACCGTGACTTTCATTTCATAGTAATGCCAAGTACTTGGCGAAAGAACAGTCACTACCCACTTTCTAGTATTGGGTCAGATCCTGTCAAGAGTTTGAACCCACGACCTCCCACTTACGATGAGTGAGCACTCGTTCAATTGAGCTACCACAGTGGTCTATATCGATAAAAGATTAAAATTGATGGTTAAAATTATGCTATTCATATTAATACCATTTTGGTAGCTCAGTTGGTACTCTTTGTATGTGCATGATACGCAAAGTCATGGATTCAAACCCTGGTCAGGTCTGACCATGACATGAAAATTGGTAGTGATAGCTCTTCCATCAAGAACTCAGTATTTGGAAAGTCAGGGAGTCATTCTGAAGAGACCCTAAAAACTGATGTCCTGTGTCATGGCAGACATGGCATGCTAAAGACCTCTCTGTACACATTGCCCTAAGTGCATTGCAAAGGTAAAAATTTCTACCTCTTTATCTTTAGCTGTTGATGTTTTGATGTAAATGAAATATTTTTGACTCATGGCCCTGGATCTGCCCTCGTGGTGTGGAGTCGAGTAAAGGATCTTTACACCCAAGTAAAGACAGTCAGTTCATGGATGGTAGAAGAAACCAGTGTCTGAAGAAAGCCACAGACTTTTGAGAGATGCCCTGACAGTATGTGGTCTAGTAGGACGACAACCTTAAAGTAAGTGATGAGAAGTGCACAAGACCACTTAGCTACCAAAGTAACTGAGATATGGACAAGTTGTAATTGTCAAAACATAACACACCTGCCACATATGGTGTGGGATATAAATGTATCAGTTAAACTATTGAAAGGTAAGACTCACCTCTCTTCCTCCCATATAATTTTGAGGATTTTTTCCATATTTAAAATACTTAAACGTTGGATATCCAGAGACTTCATGTGTTGTACAACTTGATGATTGTATTGTGCAATCAATTGCTGCAAACATAACCTACAATATACATGTATAATAACAAAAATTACCCTTATTAACATGTCATTTATGTCATATTGAGGCAGTCAGTTCAGAGATGTTGGAAGAAACAGTAGTGTCTGGAGAAAAACAAATGATCTGTGGCAAGCGAAACTGACAAACTTCCTCGTACTAAGATCTGGCCAAGCAGGATTCAAATCAAGGCTTTTAGAAGCACTGTGATCTGTAAACACTCGTATTAAAACTTCAAACTTTTTATATGAAAATTGTACCAAAATCAAACACTTAACGATAAAAAAGTACCTAAATGGCAACCTTGCACACTAAAAAAGTACTGATCTGGATAAATAAATAAATTTGATTGGTCAGCATGAAATATTTCTGGATCTTAGTTAAATATAATGAGTGAAGTGGTGGGTGGAGTGAACATGGTGAAGTGGTGGAACAATGGAGTTTTATAACCCAGTCAATCTATTACCTTTGTGTCATCTTTATATTTTTCAGCAGCATTTGTAAACTCTGGTTTTGCTTTTTTACAATGGCCACACCCTAAAATCATAAAAAATAAAATTAAAAAATTATTTTGAAATAAAAACATTTGAAATCCATTGTAGCAAATTCCTGGAATAATATTGTTTTAAGGGAAAACATGAACTGTTGTTCCATTATTCCATATCCAAAAGAAAAATTTCATCCACACAAACAATTGTGGGTATCAGATGGTGCAGCCATTGAAAGTAACTTTATGTTCACAGCAGTATTTTCTCAGAAGGAGATGGGGTTGGCTGGGCCATACTCTAAGAAAACCAGCAACCAACACAACCAGGCGGGCACTTACTTGGAACCCCCAGGGAAAAAGAAAGAGAGGAAGACCCCGAAATACATGGCGCCGAGACCTTGATGCAGACGTCAAGCTGACTGGAAAGACCTGGAGACAGCTGGAACAGATAGCACAAAACAGGCATAGATAGAGGGCAGTCGTTGATGGCCTATGCTCCAGGAGGAGTGAAGGGCCTAAGTAAGTAAGTAGTATTTTCTTTGCACCAAAAAATTCTATAATCAAAGTGCAATACATTTTGAGATGTGGAATTATAACTGCACATTTAATTCAGCATATGAAAAGAATAGAGTAATGGTGTTTTTAACCCTGGTAAATCTCCTTTGAACTTGTTAGTTCTGGGATGTCAGAAGAAACCACAAAATGTTAGGGGTAAGGGGGTATCACTTGGTACTGTGGTGAACCCCATGGTTTTATGTTTTCCAATCGACTAATATGAAATTTTCTTTTTGTTTCGTTGATGTGAATATCTCTTAAAACTTTTAATTTAAAACTTACAAGGAGGATAAAATAGGACTTCTGCCCAACTAATTTGAAATTTTCTAATAGTTTTGTTGATGTTGAGTTGAGTAGAGTAATAGAGTTTAGCATCCCAGTCAAGAATATTTCCCTTACATCGATATAGACGAGGGTGCAGAAATTTTGCCTGTGTGCTGCACTGATGGCATTATACAACAGGGTTTTTTATGGTGCCAAGCCCACCATGACATGGGACCATGTTTATTTTAAGTTCCCACCAGCAAGAACCGTCACTTTTATTTCGTAATGCTGAGTGTTTGGCCAAAGAACAGTCACTACCTACTTTAAAATCTAAGATTAGACCCCATTGGTGTACTAACCCACAGCCTCCCACTTAAGGATGAGCACTCTACAAACTGAACTACCGCAGTGGTAGTTTTGTTGATGTAAAAATATCTTTAACAAAAACAAAACTTACAAGGGGCATAAAACATGACTAAAGCATGTTTTTTCTTCTTTAGTATATTTTTAAATGATTCATCAGTTAAATGAACAACTCACTTTCTACTTCATCCCATTTTGGTTCTGGTGGTGGAGGCGGAGGTGGTTCCTTTGGACTGCAAAAGTGAATAAATAAAAACTGTTGAAATTCTTGATACTAAAATAAATAGATGAATAAATATCAGGCCCCGGTTTCACATTCATTCCTTAGCTAAGATTTTCCTTAACTTAAACATGTTAAATATTGCAAAATTTCAAATCGATATAACTTTGTTAATTTTCAAGATATTGAGGAATTTAAGGTGTCATTTTTAAGATCACTTCCAGATTAAAACATTTGCATTTAATTTGGCAAAAATATTCATCAGTAGTTTTATTAAGAGATTAAAAAATTGCTAAATTTATGTTAAGGAAAATCTTAGCTAAGGAATGATTGTGAAACTGGGGCCAGGAGAGGAAACTAAAATTTACCATGTTTAAAGATGCACGAGACACAGTCAGACAAACACACAAACACACACTTTTAACTGCCATAATCTCATCCTGTCATTGCCAGATGAGCTAAAAAGGTTGAAATCATGATTATAAAATAAATACAACCCAACCTGCTTTAAAGACCACCTATATATAAGGGTCACCTGCTTATAAATGCTAGTAGAATTATATCCCAATTGTTCTTTATTCATATTATTTGAACCTATATATAAATGTCACCTGCTCATAAAGAACACTTTTACTGGTTCCCTTCGGTGGTCTTTATAGACAGGTTTGACTGTCAATGAGCAAATGCATGTAAATAAAGTAAATTTATAGAAATTAAAAATAACAATAAATTCTAATATGCTTTGTATATATACAGTCAAATTTGCCTTAAATGACACCTCTATCTAAGGACCATCTGCTTCTAAAAGCCAGTAAAAATCCCAATTGCTCTTTATTCGTGTTATTTGAACCTGTATACAAGGCGCACCTGGCCATAAAGACCACTATTAATATTTTCCATGAGTGTCTTTTATAGACAGGTTTGACTGTACATGTTGTACTATGAATACCAACCCGTGTAAATGGACCTAATCAAAACAAGATTTTTACTAAGGGAAGTTCACCGAGACTTGTTCTTTCTACATGCAAGAAATATTCGGACACTTTGTGAAATCCTTTTTTATTTCATATAAAACCATTTATTTTTAAAAATTTCTAAAAAATTTATTTCTTGATCAATTTCCATGAAGTTTTCCCAATTAAATGTAAAATTTGTTGTTGTATTTCATATAAAAACCATATATTTTTAAAAAATTCTCAAAAATGTAATTTTTGGTCAATTTCCATGAAGTTTTCCCAATTAAATGTAAAATTTGTTGTAGTTTCTTACAATAATTTTCAAAATACTGTCCACCTTATAAGTCAAGAAAACATAGCTGAACAGCCATGTGAAGCATAATTATAGTAGTAGATTTCAATTTTAGAAATTTCTGTTGAATCTGAAATGTTTATCTATTAAATACAACGAAATTCTCTTTTCTTATTATTATTAAGAAAAACTTCAACAAATTTTACATTAAACAGTAGTAAAAACAAATTCATGGAAATTGACCAAGAAATAAACTTTTGAGAATTTTTTTATAAAAAATGTGGTTTTATATGAAACAAAGAAGGATTTTACAAAGTGTCCGAATACTTCTAGCACGTCTCTGTATGTTTCCGCTCTTTTAAAATCTGTGAGCTTTAAGACAGGTTTTCACTATACAACGATATTGCACATACTCTCATGAAACAAAAATTCTGAATTTTGTCTGAATATCTCTAAAGAGAAAATCATTTAGACTTTTTTTTCTCATTTGGAGTTTTTCTAACATAAAAATTTAGTGTCTGAATTTTTCTGAACACTTTATTTACCGTATATTTCCGTATATACGTCGCCCCAGTAGATACGTCGCACCCCCACCCCAGGCCAGCAAGCCCAGTATTTTCTAAAGGTCGTCTGCATACGTCGCAGCCAAAAAATTGCCAGAGAACATTAAAGATTTGCTCGGCAAGAACCATTAATTTTCAATTCCATGAATAAAGAAACAAAAGCTTTTACCGGTGTTATTTATTATTTTCTTCTTAATAAATATTGTTGGAATAGCTTGTGTAAATTAAACAAGTATGTAGATATTATTTTTTACATGTATGGATACAAACGATGAAGATTGCTTGAATAACATGTACTTTTTGGCTCCCGATCATGAGATCGGTTAGTTCACATGTTGTTGTCACCGACAAAGGAAGTCAAAGTTTGATCATGCGCAAAGGTTGCGATATGTATTGCATAATTTGTTAAAACAAAGGGGTCGCTTTATAGCGTTATTAGACTCATGTTTCAGATTTTACAATACTGGACTGTCGATATTATGTTAAAGTTGACGATCTATTGCTTACCGGGGGATAAATATCGCCATTTTATATTGTTCAGAATGACATGTGGTTTTCCATTCGAGAGTATTGGTCAATAACTAGGACCTCCGGTTGTTTGAACTTTGTGAAAGAATAATTTGTATTCATTTTTTGTTGCGTTTAAAATCTAAACATATCGTTAGAATTGCAAATTAAATTTTAATAAATTTTTTAATATCCGATCAGCGATTGTCGAATTCTGACACTTTTTACTTAAAACCGACAGATACGAAACTGCCGTATGACCTCTGACATAGGAATATATATTAGTGTTTGTAATGGCGACGCTTTCTTCTTCAATATATAAACATAGGTACCGGTAAACATGGACAATTATATCAAAGGATAAGTTAACGGGAATGGCTTCAATCATTAAACAAACAAGATACACGCGAGGTGTTACCGGGAGGACTTGATTATATAAAGTTAATTACAGGTGACCAGGTATTTACTTCTTTGCCAACGGCTATTCTGTTACACGTGACAACTTGACAGTGAGACTCATACTTACCTTATTTAATCAATTATTTGTTTATTTCAAAAACTTTATTGGTCAAATTTAATAATAAAAAAATATCACATATAATAATAATATATTATACAAACATATAATAAAGAGCAAAATTTACTTTCAACTAGAAAATTACCGTAACTTCCGGTTTGTCGATCTTCTAAAATGCCTTGAAAATTCGAGACAGATTATCAAAATATTTTAATGTCGGCTAGTTAAGTCGCATTGGATTTTAAAATATTAAAATTTAGTGAAAAAGTTGCGACGTATCTACGGAAATATACGGTATTCTAAATTTTGTCTAAAAATTTGGTTTAATTCTGAAAATGTAAACATGGTAAAACTGTTCAATATTTAGGAAAAATTCAGTCCTATCAAGCAAAAAAAAATTCAGACAATTTTGTCACAAGTGTATCTAAAAATGTAACTTACTCTTTCATAAAGTCTATTATTTTGTCTTCATCTCTTTCGTTAAAATCAAAAGCAAATTCACCATTTCTGAAAAGAGAAGCAAAATAGCATAAATATTGACAAATTATCAACTCATGCAGGTATATTGAAGAGAAAAGAGAAGTTGATAGCAAAAATAGCATAAATATTGACAAATTATCAACTCATGCAGGTATATTGAAAAGAAAAGAGAAGTTGATAGCAAAATAGCATAAATATTGACAAATTATCAATTCATGCAGGTATATTGAAGAGAAAAGAGAAGTTCATAGCAAAATAGCATAAATATTGACAAATTATCAATTCATGCAGGTATATTGAAGAGAAAAGAGAAGTTGATAGCAAAATAGCATAAATATTGACAAATTATCAATTCATGCAGGTATATTGACCATGATATTTCGTAAGCAAAAAAGGGTCCTAAGAACAAACAATCCTAGCGTGATGCAGATAACAGATACTGAATGCAATAAATATAGTCCAGGGCTTCGCTGGGTTGTTTTTGGGGCTGATATTCTGCCCCATTCACAATTCAAAATCATATGGTTTTTTCACAATCACTTTGCCAATTTTCATAATTTTGGAAATTCTAGTTTTAAAAACAGTATTTAGGAGTTTTCTGTAACTTTAAAGGCTTTTTTTCACTATGTTGGTCATTATGATGTTAATTTTCACATTTGCAAGGGACATAGCCCCATTCACAAAAGGGTGAGGGAGAGACCTGTAGTCTGTTAACAAAACATGGCTTTGTGTTTTTTATGATTTCTCCACAACTGCTGGGGTGATTTCACTTTTATTATACAAGTAATTTTTTGTATACATAACCCAATATCAAAAATATAACAAAAATTGAAAATCTCAAATTTTTACCTAGGGGATACTTTTTGCATGTAGATGGTCACATACTACAATCTACATGTATATCACACAGTAAAACCTAGTTATTATGCCCTTTGATAACTTAGCTGTCTCGCTTGTCACTTCACTGCTGTAACACAGTTGGTAGAGTGCTCACAATGTAAGTGGGATGTCATGGGTTCGAACCCTGACCAGGTCTGACCCAAGAGTTGAAAGTGGGTGGTGACTGTTTTTCACCAAGCACTCGGCATTATTATGCCCTTTGATAACTTCTTGCTAATCAATTCACTGCTGTAACACAGTTGGTATAGTGCTCACTATGTAAGTGGGATGTCATGGGTTCGAACCCCGACCAGGTCTGACCCAAGAGTTGAAAGTGGGTATTGACTGTTCTTTCGCCAAGCACTCGGCATTATGAAATGAGAGTCATTGTTCTTTCAGATGGGAACTTAAAATAAAAGGAGGTCCCCTGTCACGATAGGCATGCCACAATAAAGAATTTTGTTGAATAATGCAATTTCTCACATAGCAATAAATTAAATACCATAGCAAGTTAACCTGTTGCTATGTGAGAAATTTTTTTGAAGGGTGGTGACAAATTAATACATATTACTTACTTGAAATACTTGACTGTGTATTACCCATGGTAACAAAACCAACAGGATATGAAAATAAAAGAATAAAAGAAATTAGGAAAAAAAAACTTGTTGGGAATTCTTGAATTTTATACATTTTATAAAGAAATATGGGAATCCTTGAATTTAATGCATTTCATACAAAAAATATGTAAATGCTTGAATTTTATTCATTTCATAAAGACATGGTAATCCTTGAATTTTCTCCATTTCATAAGGACATGGGAATTCTTGAATTTTATGCATTGCATAAAGACATGGGAATCCTTGAATTTTATGCATTTCATACAGAAAAATGGCAATTCTTGAATTTTCTCCATTTCATAGACATAGCAATCCTTGAATATAATGCATTTCATACAGAAATATGGGAATCCTTGATCGATTTTCTCCATTTTATAAAGACATGAGAATCCATAAATTTTATTCATTTCATAAAGAAATATAGAAATGCTTGGATTTTATTCATTTCATAAAGAAATATGGGAATCCTTGAATTTTTTTCCTTCATACAGACATGAGAATCCTTGAATTTTATGCATTTCATACAAAATTATGGGAATCCTTGAATTTTTTTCCTTCATACAGACATGAGAATCCTTGAATTTTATGCATTTCATACAAAAATATGGGAATCCTTGGAATTTTTTACAATTCATACAGAAATTAGGAAATACCTGTTGGGAATCCTTGAATTTTATACTGTTCAGAAAATTTCTTTTCTTTTGTTGCATCTACTGCAGCTAAAATACCTTCAATCTAAAAATAAAATACACAATTTAGTCTTAAATTGTCCATCATCTAGTGGATGTCCACATGGTCCATGTCTTAAATTAGTACTTCAAAGATATTCAAATTTTAAAGTGAAAAAGTCCAGTAACTAGTGGAATTTTATCCAAACTTGGCCCAGTGCAAAGCAGATTATTTGTCATACACGATTCTTACATTAAATAAGTTAAATGAAAGTAAAATGTCATCCTTTTTAGTGCTAATTTACAACCACTTGGTATCAACTTCACAACATCGGATTACTTGGCAAAGAAACTTTTATCATGAGCCCTGAACTGATTATTTTCTTATTTGATCACTGCGACCTACATTTTAACTACTTGGTGTAAAGTATACAACACCTTTTTACTTGGCATAGTGACAAGCAGTTTGAAATGTTTTATCATGAGCTTGAACAAATATTGAATTGATTATTTTTAAAACGGATCACTGTGACCTACATTTTGCTCTTTTAATTTTTCTGCTGCACTTGTATATTCTGGTTTCATCTTTTTACAATGGCCACACCCTGAAAAGTAGAGAATTAAAAGATATACAAAACAAGAGGACTACAATCTAGGAAAAAAGGGACATAACCCTATCTATAAAGGGCAATTATACCTATTGTAAAACTTATAAATATATGAAGAGAGAAAGAGAGATATATAGACAGACAGACAGAAAAAGACAGATAGCGAGAGAGAGAGAGAGATAGACAGACAGACAGAGATAGCGAGAGAGAGAGAGAGAGAGAGAGAGAGAGAGAGAGAGAGAGAGAGAGAGAGGAGCAATATTGCATTATTATCAATTTTAAAATTTTAAAAGAGAGAGATAGAGAGTGATACTGGATACATTTGTTTAATTAATTGCATCAGTACTAAATATACATGTTGGACAAGGTTTATCGGTGACTGGATTAGAAATAGTTGCCTATAGTATGCAGTTCTGAGCTACCTAATGCATGTCCAAGAGAGAGCAGGAGTCTTTCAATCCTTTTTGGGAATAGGGCCAAGGCCCTTAGAATTGGGAAAATAAGTGATGTTTTGATTCAACAAGAGGCAAAAATATTACTTTCAGACTTTTACTGGTCATAAAATACATGTATAATTAAATACAAATTAGAATTCTGTTTGTCTATCTTTTCTTGCTGTGTGTCTGTGAAAGATGAAGTTTTAGAAATTGATTTGGAAATCATACCATTTCATGTATAAACACAACATACAAATTAATTAGGAATATTTCAGTTATCGATTGGGAAAATTTGCTTTATTGAGTGCCCTGGAGAGAGAGAGAGAGAGAGGAGAGAGAGAGAGAGATGTACCAACTTACATGGAGCATAAAACATTACAAGCACTGATGGATTATTCTGTAAAATATCTTCATAATTACTATCAGTAATATGTTGTACATTGCTTTCTTCATCTGACCACTCTGCTTCTGCTTTCTTCTCTGTTGGGGGTTTGGGACTGTTTCCAAAAAAAAATATAAAGTTATTAAATACCATTTCAAAACACTACTTGATATTACATCTGGCCCCAGTTTCACAATCATTCCTTAGCTAAGATTTTCCTTAACTTAAATCTGGTAAATTTTCAAATCATTATAATTTTCTTAATTTTCAAGATGAAGAATTTAAGGTGTCAATTTGAAGAAAATTTCCAGATTAAAACATTTACATTTAGTTTTGACAAAAATATTCATTAGTAGTTCCAAAAAGACATTACCAAAATTTGCTACATTTAAGTTAAGGAAAATCTTAGCTAATGAATGATTGTGAAACCAAAGCTTGATCTAAAGCATGGTAGCCATTTTTTGTAAAATCTTGCTGACAAACATGGTCCAAAGCATACAGGGCAACATACTGCTGGCCTGTCTCCTTCACATTTATAAAATGTTTTGGCCCAATACAATCACAAATGTTGATCTATTGAAACATGTGAAAAAAGACAATTTAAACGGCATCATCAATAAATAAAGCAGAGATGGTTCAGATGATTAAGATGTGTCTTTAGAATGGAAGGAAGTCGCATCAACAAAGCTGCCCTTAGATGGACAGGAGAAACAGTCACATCTCCCCTGACCAGGTGAGGCAGTGACATCTGCCATGACCCATGACCTGGTGAAGCAGTCACATCTGCCATGACCGATGACCAGGTGAAACAGTCACATCTGCCATGACCCATGACCAGGTGAAGCAGTAACATCTGACATGACCGATGACCAGGTGAAACAGTCACCTCTGTTATGACCCATGACCAGGTGATGCAGTGACATCTGTCAATACTCACAATCAGGTGAAACAGTCACATCTGGCAAGACCCATGACCAGGTGAAGCAGTGACATCTGTCAATACTCACAATCAGGTGAAACAGTCACATCTGGCAAGACCCATGACCAGGTGAAGCAGTGACATCTGTCAATACTCACAATCAGGTGAAACAGTCACATCTGGCAAGACCCATGACCAGGTGAAGCAGTCATATGGGCCATTACCCATGACCAGGTGAAGCAGTAATATATGTCATGGCCTATGACCAAGTGAAGCAGTGATATCTGGCATGGCCCATAACCAGGTTATCGTGATATCTTACATGGCCCATAGCTAGGTGAAGCAGTCACAACTGCCATGGCCTGTGACCAGGTAAAGCAGTGATATCTGACATGACCCATTACCAGGTGAGGCAGTAATATCGGCCATATCCAGCTGAGGCAGTGATATCTGTCATGGCCCATGACCAAGTGAAGCAGTGACATCCGTCATGGTCCTATGACCAGGTGAGCTAATTAGGTATAATACTTACTCTTTTAACCAATTAACAATGCCGTCTTTGTTATTTTCACCTCCATATTGATATTTCTTTTTACCTTTTCTGAAAAAAAAATTAAAATTTTCAAAACCTCAAGAATGCACAAAATGACGTAGATAAAAAAGTTACTTGGGTATTGTTGAAAACTTTTATAATGAACCAGATAATTTTTGAAGGTAACTTTTAACCTTTTAACTATAGAAATGCTATTTATTGTGTTATAATTCAATTGTCTTTTGTTTCAAGCATTTTGATTGGTCATATTTTTCTGTTATGTTTGTATGATTGATATGGCTGTCAGTGACTTCATCTTGCTATAGAGACATTTGAATTCCTAAGCCATAGCAGTGTTCAATCTAGAAATTGGACACAGGGGGGTCATGTTGGCCCAGCCAACATTTGACAGGGGGCCAATTCTTAAGGTAAGGGGTCAATGCCTACAGACGATGTACACTAAGTGATCTTAACCAGAAGACAACATTTTCACATGTTTATTGGTGAATAAAATGACACAGTCTAAGTGATTGTAATGATAAGCAGACGACGAAAAACACAAAGCAGTGGTCATGTTTTGTTGGAAGCAAAATGTGTATATACGCTTAATGACTGTCATGCTCCCAATCACTTTGACGACCAAATTAATCAACATTACTTTGATGCTTGAAAACAACTTTCTATGACTTCCATATATAAAGCACACAACTGACAAAGACAAACCACAGAAAACTATGATGTCACATATTTTTGTGTGATTACAATTGTATTTCCGTAAATAAATCGGTCAACATTTCTGGTTATCCTCAGAAGGTGAAAATTTAACGCGCCTATTTTGGCCCAGTAGACCTTTCCCAGCCATATGAAGGGTTGTACATACACACTGTGTATATAATATGTATGCATCTTGACAGCTCACTTTTACATTTCATATTTTTCCATCTTGTTTTGCTTTCATAGTCATTTAAAAATTTCAAAATTCTGTCACTTATGACATGCATGTAGAGTTGGAGTAAAAACCAGAAAAATGATGTGTAAACTGTAATGGTACCGACTATATAAAGTTAGCTCTTAGTCAATATTTCGGCATAATATGACGTCATCATATTATGTGTAAATACTAATAGAATCTTACACCGGTAGCAGGGTAAGACAGAGATATCTCAAACGAGGATGAATATTTTCCTGTCCAGAACCCTGTTACTGGTGTAGGATTTTTTTTCTCACACATTTGCAACATAAAACATGATTTGTAAACAAAAAATTGCATCAAATATGCAGTTTTCAGGTCACCATCCATGCCTGCTGAAAATGACGTAATCAATTTTTGTTGACGTTCTCACGTAAAATGATTATGACGCCATCAATTAAGCGTGTGTAAGTGATTGTGACATTGAAAATATTGTTTGTTGACTTCGGAACTTTTCTCATGCTATTAAGTCCTCCAAATGATAAATCTAGAGCAGGTATAACTACGCATGAAATTCAGCGTGTAGCCTGTCTCAACCCTAGGGTGAGACAAGGAAATCCCACATGGGTAAAAATGCGGGATTTCCATGTCACAGGTGTGAGAATATTTATTCTGAAATGGAGGTGATAGTGAAAGGAACAATGTAGTGCATTTCTAAATTATCAAGTGTCTTAATAAAGGCTGTAAAGCCGAAATACTGACTAAGAGCTAATTTTATATTGTCATTTTGAAATGGATTTTCCTCTGAGGGAATAATCTAAAGAAAGTTGTAAAGGTACTGTATAAGAAGAAATGAATGATGAATGTGAAAAAAAGATTAATAGAATCTATCATGAGTATCCATGTAGGATAGAGAAATCTTACCCCAGGGGTTGAATATTTCAGTCTGAAACGAGGCTTGCAGAGTCTCTGACAGAAATATTCAACCCCGAAGGTGAGATTTCCCTATCCTACATAGATAAACTCATGATTGATTCTTTTTCTTCCATTTTGATGACAATTTTCGGCTTGACGTATCAGTCCCATCGACGCCATCTTTGTAAATCTAACTTTGTTATTTAGCGTTTTTCATAAAAATAAATATGACTATCGGACAGAAAGAATGTACCCGATTTTGGTTTATACAACATGTATAAACTAGAAAACAAAGCCATTTATTCTAATCTCCCAAAATAAACATTTGTAACGCAGTGAAAATATCTAAATTTTTGGAGACTCGGGTGTCATTTTCCCACAAGACGACATCATGTCTTCGCGATTTGACATCATTCAGTTGTCCTTTGATTGTGACATCACTGAAAGACGCGCGTGGAGGTGAAGATAAGCTTGTGGAGGTGAAGATAGAAATTTCTTCCATCGTTTTTTCAAGCGGAAATCTCTATCTCAAACATAGAAAGATGAAAGAAAAAAGATTAAAAGGTATTTTGATATTGTATATATATATATATATTTATATGCTGTACATACTCAAAATAATAAAGTGTGGGAAAACCTGTGATATTGAACTGTGATCTTAGCTCCATCTGGTGGGGTTTATCTACATCAATTCCAACCAAGACCTATAAATGCAAAAAAAAAATTGTTCCATGTATAATTAACTTAAAATATTTTGATTTATTGTAATTATTATTCAATTTGAAATCAACCCATGTCAATATACAATTATTGACTTTTGATGAGGTCGACATATTATAGGGTTATTGAACTAATATTGTAAAATATTGTCCCGAGTTGACTTGAAATTTGCACCAGCTTGCGAGTGCAAATTTCGAGCCAACGAGGGAAATTATTTCACAATATCAGTTCAATGACCCTTTTCTAAAACAATACCAAACATACTAATCCATGTCCAAATCACAATCCAGAAGCAAACTAAAAACTTTGGAACTGAAAAGTACAGTTAGATGCATGATCTTCCACCTGGGATTTGAGGCCAGGTGCTGCAGAAGGGTCAGCACCTCCTGTTTAGCTAGCTACACCCGCTGCGTGTGTAATCAAAATTGTGTGAAAGGAACATAGCAAAATAAATTTTGTTTAATTCCGTCAAGTATTTCATCTAAAATACCATTTTGTCATACAATACATAAATATTACACTAGTTCTTGTAAATGGATATAAGAACTAGTGCAATATGACAACAACACAGTGATGGCGTCGACAACAATCATATGACGTCATAAACCACAGCATCATGTGACAAAGTGTGCAGTATGAAAAAATTGATTCAGGAAACCTTGGACTGGAACAAAGTTAGCATGCAAATATGGCATTTTATTGCACGCTAACACCTCGGGATTTTCTCATTTAATTTCTATGCGAAGCATATATTGTTATATAATAAAAGGAATGACCAACCAAAAAACATGACATTCACCGAGGCTTACCGTCACTGTTTAAAAATAACAAAATGCAAATCTTTGTTTACAAATCATGTTTTTATGCTGCAAAAGTGTATGCAAAAGAATTCTACACCAGTAAAACTGGTAAAATTACAGATTAACCAGTCTCAGAGTTCAGTATAATTGCAAATTGACCAGTCTCAAGGTTGAGTAAGTTTGCAGATCAACCTGTCTCAAGGTTGACTATAATTGCAGATTAACCAGTCATGGGGTTAAGTAAAATGGCAAATTAACCGGTCTCAGGGTTGAGAACACTTTCAGGATTACAGACTTGTAACACTTACAGCTTTTCCTTTTACTTCTGTGGCAGCGGCTGAAAAATCTGGCTTTAATCTTTTACAAAAACCACACCCTAAAAGTGATAACAAGAAAATCTATTTGTAATCAGGTAATTTTCATAGGAATCTATCATAATGGGTTTATAAAGTTGTAGAATGATAGGAGCTTACATTCTAACATATGTAACTTATAAAAATGACGACAATTCCATTTAATTCTGTGTGTGTGTGTGTGTGTGTGTGTGTGTGTGTGTGTGTGAGAGAGAGAGAGAGAGAGAGAGAGAGAGAAAGAGAGAGAGAAAGAGAGGGGAGTGTGTATGTGTGTGCCAGAGAGAGAGAAAGAGGGGAGTATGTGTGTGCCAGAGAGAGAGAGAGGGTGGAGTGTGCCAGAGAGAAAGTGTGTGTGTGTGGTTATTTTTAAGACTGTATTCACTATATTCAGTATAAGGAAAAATTGTCTGTTTGCTTTTTAACTTTTCTTTAGGTACTAAGCTTTAATTCAACATCATCCAAGACATGACTGCCTCAATATCTTGACTGGGAAATAAAACCTCATTCCTACAATCCATTTTCATTCATCATGTTCATAAGAATAGCTTAAATATAAGCTTGAGCTATCCAAATACAACTTGCACTGTTGTACTGCTGCTGTAAAAATATCCACAGTACAAGAAAAATATTAGTGGTACGAAACTTTCGTGGTTTTGACCTTTTTCACTATTTCACGGTAGGAAATTTTCACGATTCCAACTGTAGGAAAAATGAACCAAATAAACTAAATCAAAACTCATTCTGATACTTACATGGTGCATAAAACATCACTAACATGGGATTTTTTTCTTTTTTTAATAATTTACTAAAACTCTGAAAATAACAGAAACAAGATCGTCAAATAAAACATTGTAACACATTTAAACAACAGCCTCCCCAATCATACTCGATAAATTATCTAAAAGCAAGAGCTTCCTGTTTGACAATTTTGAGACTTTTTGTCTTACAAAGCATGTCTTGTAAACAGACAGCCTTACTGGATGAGAGGTCTAAAGCACACACTTACTACCTAATCACAGTGTTCTCATCCACTACGATTGGATCACACTTGGACAGACCCTATGAGTCATATGTGTGGCTGTTAGTTTCTCCTCCCACTGAATATCCCCAGTAAGATCTAGTAAAAAGTTGTACCCATTTTAACAGTCAATATACCAATTTGAGGAGTGTCTATGAATCACATGTGGCTGGTGGTTTCTCCTCCTACTAAATATCACCAGTAGAACTAATATACAAGGTTATACACCATGCTATAAGTCTGTATGCTAACCTGAGGAGTGTCTATATGAATTACATCTGTGGCTGTTGGTTCTTCCTCCCATGGTATATCACCAGTAGGATCTAATAAAAAGTTTACCATTGACTGAAAAAATATAAAATACAATAAAAATAATAAAAAATAAATAAATAAGTATTTGGCAGTGAAGTTGAGTTGAGTAATGGTGTTTAACGTCCCAGACAAGAATATCCCACTTATATAAAGGTGTCGCAAGCTATAGGCGATGGTGCAGAAATTTTGTCTGCTTGTTGTGCTTTTGCATTATATATCGGGTTCTTTATTGTGCCACACCTACCATGACATGGGATCTCGTTTATTATAAGTTCTCATCTGAAAGAACCCTGACTTTCATTTCGTAATGCTGAGTGCTTGGCAAAAGAACAGTCACTACCCACTTTCAAATCTTGGGTCAGATTCTGTCAGGGTTCCAACCCATGACCTTCCACTTACAAATCAAGCATTTTACCAACTGAGCTACCGCAGTGGTATTCAGCAGTGGAAATCTGTGATTTATTTTGTAATTTTTCTCTTTGTATTTCATATACTGTATAAGAAGAACCATTCACGAGGAAGAAATATTTGCGATGTTCACGGTGACACTTGTACCGCAAATATATCTTCTAAGCCAAAACTATTTATTTCCCTTGGTTCACTTTTCCTACAGTGGGAACTGTGAAAATTTCTTACTGTGAAATAGATTAGAGAATCAAAACCGCAAAAGATTCCTACCGCTAATATTTCGTTTTATACATTGCTTACTAGATTTTGATTTTGAAAATAACCTTTTACTGACATACACTGTATAATTTTTCCTGGATTAGTACCTGTACATTGATCACCATGGTTTATTGAATACAACTGTGGTCAAGGTAAAGTTCTTACATATGCTCATTAGAAAAATGTAAATGACAAATTTTCAAATTCTACCAATTTCAGCTGATTTAAGCAATTTGTGGGGCCCTGGGGGTATAATTATATGTAATATAGTATTTATATATACTTGTGATTATTGTTTACCTTCTTAGCCATTTTTCTATCATAATCTTTATTAAAATCTCCATCTCTGAAAGACACAAGCAAATTCAATGAATTTTGACCAATATCAATAGATAAAAATTTGTATATATTACGGTACTATAAATTAGTGTTGCAAATTTGTGATAAAAAACTTTTAAAAAGGACTATAGTTGCACAAATTTGGCTACTAATAATTATAATATTATGGAAATTTAGGGTTAAACAAAGTTTCCATGGAAACATAATTTCTATTCTCTGTATGTTTAATTACAATACATGAGGTCAAATTTCTAGGTTAATATTTGGTTGTTATTGTTACCAGGTCATCAATCCACTGTTACTAGGTCAATACTCAATGGTCACCAGGTCAATACTCAATAGTTACGAGGTCAATACTCAGTGGTTACCAGTTCAATAATCCACTATTACTAGGTCAATAATCCGCTGTTACTAGGTTAATAATCAACTGTTACTATGTCAATATTCAATAGTTACCAGGTCAATAATCCACTGTTACTAGGTCCATACTAAATGATTACCAGGTCAACAATCTACTGTTATTCGGTCAATACTCCATGGTCACCAGGTCGATACTCGGTAGTAATGAGGTCAATACTCAATGGTTACCAGGTCATTTATCCACTGTTACTCGGTCAATACTTCATGGTTATGAGGTCAATACTCCATGGTTATGAGGTCAATACTCCATGGCCACCAGGTCAATACTTCATGGCCACTAGGTCAATACTCCATGGTCACCAGGTCAATACTTCATGGCCACTAGGTCAATACTCCATGGTCACCAGGTCAATAATTCACTGTTACTAGGTTAATACCCCATGGCTACCAGGACAAAAGTCTTTAATTAACATATTTCATATATTTAGCTTTATATACTCACTTATAATGTTTTAATTCCATTTTTGATGGATTGACTTTTACATTCTTGCATATCTTTTTTGCATTGCTGTAAAAAAAATATTCAAAAACATTAATACAGATGGTGTTATTTAGTATTTCCAGAGTGGATTGAAATTTCCTAAAAATGGGTTCAAAATTATGTTTGTAATTGAAGGGGTAGGACTTTTGCAATTATTGATGGCTAGTCCCACTTAAAGTTTTGAAAGTCCAATATCAACACAGAAAGGTCCATATATGCAATTAGGTTATCAAAAAGAGCAATATTATCCTGGTAAAAAAGTGCAGGTCTACCAGGCTATTATAGTTTTTAAATACTAAGGGTCCAAATGTAAAATTAATGGGTCCTGGACAAAAAGTTCAAATTTAAAGTGGACAAGCTGGCTACCATTTACAAAATTTAGGTCACAAGACACAATTCCAAGTCAATTTGGCCACCATTTTAGTAGACAAACAAGAGGCCCATGGGCCTGATACGCTCACCTGACAACTAATGGCTAGCTGATAGATTTAAAGAAAACATAAATACTAAACCCCAATGACTTTTTTCTTTAAATCATGATAACTGTTGTATCAATACCTACAACATTCTAATATAAATGCCTATACAAAAAGTTAATAGTTTTCAAGATAGTTAACCATTTCAGTGTTGTTTCACATCTGTGACCTTGACCTTTGAACTCATGACCTTTTTCTATACATCAATATGATCGTTGTATCAATACCTACAACATTCTAATATACATGCCTATACAAAAAGTTTATAGTTTTCGAGATAATTAACCATTTCGGTATTGTTTCGCATATGTGACCTTGACCTTTGAACCCATGACCTTTTTCTATACATCAAAATGATCGTTGTATCAATACTTACAACATTCTAATATACATGCCTATACAAAAAGTTTATAGTTTTTGAGATAATTAACCATTTGGGTATTGTTTTGCATCTGGGACCTTGACCTTTGAACCCATGACCTTTTTCTATACATTAAAATCATTGTTGTATCAATACCTACAACATTCTAATATACATGCCTATACAAAAAATTTATAGTTTTCGAGATAATTAACCATTTTGGTATTGTTTCACATCTGTGACCTTGACCTTTGAACCCATGACCTTTTTCTATACATCAAAATGATCATTGTATCAATACCTACAACATTCTAATATACATGCCTATACAAAATGTTAATAGTTTTCGAGATAATTAACCATTTCTGTATTGTTTCGCATCTGTGACCTTGACCTTTGAACCCATGACCTTTTTCTATACATCAAAATGATCGTTGTATCAATACCTACAACATTCTAATATACATGCCTATACAAAAAGTTTATAGTTTTCGAGATAATTAACCATTTTGGTATTGTTTCTCATCTGTGACCTTGACCTTTGAACCCATGACCTTTTTCTATACATCAAAATGATCGTTGTATCAATACCTACAACATTCTAATATACATGCCTATACAAAATGTTTATAGTTTTCGAGATAATTAACCATTTGGGTATTGTTTCACATCTGTGACCTTGACCTTTAAACCCATGACCTTTTTCTATACATCAAAATGATCGTTGTATCAATACCTACAACATTCTAATATACATGCCTATACAAAAAGTTTATAGTTTTCAAGATAATTAACCATTTCGGTATTGTTTCACATCTGTGACCTTGACCTTTGAACCCATGACCTTTTTCTATACATCAAAATGATCGTTGTATCAATACCTACAACATTCTAATATACATGCCTATACAAAAAGTTTATAGTTTTCAAGATAATTAACCATTTCGGTATTGTTTCACATCTGTGACCTTGACCTTTGAACCCATGACCTTTTTCTATACATCAAAATGATCGTTGTATCAATACCTACAACATTCTAATATACATGCCTATACAAAAAGTTTATAGTTTTCGAGATAATAATTATAATCAGAGGTAAAAAAAATTAGGTCACGACCTTCACAATTGACCTTGACCTCAATTTGAAGATACTAACAAGAAGATGTCAAAACTGAAAACCCCATGTCATTATCTGGTCAAATAGTCAAGTTATAACAATTTGAAGCTATTTTACGATTTTTCAAAATTAAACGCAAAAACGCGTAACCTATTTTTTATCCGAATTTCACAAAATGAACAAACTATAGGCTTAAGACCCTAGAGAAGCCAAATATCACATCAGATTTTTTCTCCAATCAGTACTTTCGGAGAAGAAGATTTTTTAAGATTTTTGCACCCCTAGGTCACCTTGACCTAGTTATGGTAGCCATGGCAACGCCACGAACAAATCTGAATTGCACCGGCCCATATATACTTCTGACAAAGTTTCATTAAAAACTGTCCAGTAGTTTCAGAGGAGAAGTCGAAAATAGGTGTTAACGACGCACACACGCACACATGCACATACACACGCTGCGCTATGCCATAAGCTCACATGACCTTCGGTCAGGTGAGCTAAAAATGAGGGCTGTTTAGTGATGATAACTCCAAAACTTAACCTCTTGGTCCCTGGATATGGATTAATTGTCTGATCATCGTCCACCATGTTGTTAGAGAAGGGAGAAACAGAAATGAAATGGACTCTACAACATTCCAGAAACTACTTGCTGATGTTGCCGATGATCGATTATTAACCTTGTGATCGTTTTGTTTTAGGATTAATGCCCCAACAATGACAGACAATCCATCATCGGTGCAGGGTTTGTACAGACATTTAGACTCCAAATTTAAGGACTTTTAGGGTCTTTTCAGGGTGTTATTTGCAAATTCAAGGTATAATCAGAAAGACAATTTTAGCAAAAAAATATTGGTGTCAAGACAATTAAATCAATAAAACCATTACTAATGTGTCCATAGTAACGACACTTGAAGTGGATAAGGTTGAAGTTGGGCGTTCGGGAGGGTCAGGTACTTTTAAATTGCTCATTTCAACATAATTTATTTATATCAGTCTATTTGCAACCACTTAACATCGAAATACAGACACACAACTGGCCAAATTCAAGGGCTTTTTAAGGCCTTCAGGATAAATTCAAAGGCTTTTTAGGGTCAGACTTCTTTTTAGGGCAAACCTCAAAATTTAAGGACTTTTCCAGGCCTGTATGAACCCTGTCGGTAATAACTGCTAGATCACTAGCTAATGAAACTTGTTGATAGATACTCCAATATCACTGTACATATCTTATATTGACTTACCTACAATCAATTAACACTAGAGTAGCTTTACCCCTCATTTCCATGGCAACCTCATTAAACAAAGACATTGAATCTGATGCCGATTTCCCTGAAATAATAATTTTTTTTACATTTTACTAGTTTTTTTCTCTGGAAAATTTAGAGTTCTGTTTCAGTATCAAATACTATAAACCAACTTTTATTGGCATGTGATGATTAACTTTAGGGTGTTTCGAGAGGACAAAATAATTACAAAAATTGATCGTCGTGAATTTGTTTTCGAAAATGGTTTTATTTATACCAAATATTCAGCTAAAGTCCATATAGTGAAAGTTAATAGTCGCGAAATGGTTTTGGTATGACAATCGCGAAAGTTAATTTCCGCAAATAAAAATTGGTTTACAGTATTTTTTTTTTTGGGGGGGGGGGGGGGGGGGGGGGGGGGGGGGGAGGGATTCTCATGTTTTGGCTCCATCTGTACATGCTGTAGAGGACTTAATATTGGAGTGGAGTAATGGAGTTTTTGGCCCCAGTCAAGATTCTTTCAGTTATGGGATGGTGGAGGTTCCCCAATAAATTTTGAAAGTTCAATATCAACAGTGAAAGATCAATGTGCACTTATGTTATCATATCAAAAATGTAGGACTATCCTGGTTAAAAACAGCAGGTCCATCAGACTTTTACAATTTAAATATCAAGGGTCTCAATGATAAAATCCATAGGCCCCAAACTTGGGACTCAAGGAATTTTGAACCCCTGAATAAGTCAAAAATGGGTTTTGACAAAGCAGGCACTCAGAATATACAAAAATGGTTTTACACAGCTTTGCTTATATAGCTGGTGCTGTCTTGATAAAAGTGAAATAATATACATTTATTGCCTTTTGGTGAGGAGATATGAACAAGTGTTCATATCTCCTCAAACAAAGGCAATAAATTGTTTATTATACCGAAAGAAACCATTGTAATAAGAAGAGAGAAAGAAAGAAAATATTTTTAAAAAAGACAACCTGAAAAACATAATTTCTTCTCCGATTCATTGCTTTTCTCCTATCGGAATCATCGGAAGCAAACGCTAGAAACGTCATGACAGATTCTTCATCGATGACGTCATATCATTGTGACGTCATGATGTGTTCGAAGAGGTGGGATATGATGTTTCAGAGGGATACACGATGTTTCTCCACCCTGATCACATGATCCAACGATCCAATCAAATTACAGATAGCATCGTATTTTTCTTATGAGGTATAATAATCTCCAATATGGAATGTAAAACCTACGGTAATAGTATGTATACACAATGATCTAATATATTAATTTAAAAAGAACATTTAAAATCCTCACAATTAGCTTGACTGATTGAATGAAGTTTAATTCCAAGTCAAGAATATTCACTTATATTGAGATGTCACCAGCTATTGGTTGAAGTAGCTGAAATTTTACCTTTGCAGTGCACTTAACGCAATGTATAGGGAGGTTTTTTTTACCATGTTATGCCTGCCGCGTGACACGGGACATCATCTTTTTAAGGTCTCTTCTGAGGATTCTGTGACTTTCATTGCTTGGGGAAAGAACAATATCTACCTTTTAACAAGATCGGTCAGTCGGATCTGCCCAGGATTTGAACCCACGACCTACCACATACCTCATAATTACAAAGAGTTAGGTTAGTTACTGATTTGCAAATATAACTAGGAGGTTTGTTTTAGTCCTCAAAACTTTCTTGAATTCCTTCAAGTCATCAATATTCTGTAAAACAGGTTTGCCATCCTCGTTTCCACATCGATAGTACAAAACTCAAAATAGATATAATTAAAAATATTAACATTAATTAAATTAAATTTATGTTTCCAGTCCCTGCATGGGTAGCCAAATTTGTCATTAGCAACTAAATTCTGAGAAAATCTTTCAAAAAGTATCATAACTTATTTTAGCAAATTAGTTTAAAACAAAATACTTATAAAGGACCTATATTTTCACAGAGTTTGGGAATTTGGCTGGTATTTTGAATTTATGGAAGCAGGGATGAAGTCTCACTATTTGAGTTAGAGGCCCAGCTCACTTCATTAAAGAATTTGTAATTGTAATAAATACAGTGAAACATGTTATAATGAAGCCATAGGGACTCTATTTTAACTTTTTTATCAAGTGACTTGTGTTATATTGTTAAATTGGTCGGGTTCAAAAATGACTTCGTTCTATCCATATATCGTTTTAAGCGTGTTCGATATATTCGTGTTTTACTGTAGATAAAATTTGTAAACATTTAGGGGCCAGACTGATTTTTAGTAGCCATTGGCTACTGGGCCCCTGCTAATCTTCATTCCTGTGAAACTTGGTAAAATACAGTACCGGTAAAACTTATCATAGACTTATAGTTTGATCTCATATTTGCAACCACCTGTACATTAAGACCACTGATTAAGTCCCTTTTATGTATAATAATAAATCATCATGGCAGATTAAATTCACTATTTTCATGGATATTTAATACAACAAATTTAATGTCAACAGAAATTTTTAAGAATTAAGGCCCCAAAAAAAGATTTATTTTACCTGGAATTCTTTCTAATATTTTTTAAATACCAGTACTAAACCACAAAATTTAACCATATGGATATTAATATTTCTACAGAAGTTAAAACTTAAAAAAACTTTAAAGTCTAAGGTCCCAACGGGATTTATTTTACCAAACACGTTTCCACCAGAATTCTTTCATATTAATTTTTTTAATTACTAAACCACAAAAATTTAACCCTATGAATATTAATATTTCTACAGAAGTTAAAACTACAGAACTTTTAATTTAATTTGTCATAATTAGGGTACCAAAGAGGATTTATTTCACCAAACAAATTTCCACGGAATTCTTTCCTATAATTTTTTTTAATACCAAACACCAAATTAAACCATACGGATATTAATATTCTACAGAAGTTAAACTTTAATTTTAAATAGTTAAGGCCCCAAAAAGATTTATTTTCACTAAAAATATTTCCATGGAAATCTTTCTATCATTTTTTTTCAATATTAAATCACAAAAATTTTAATCCTATGAACATTAATTTTTTAAGAAGTTAAACTTAATTCAAACTTTTAATTTAGTTTTAATAATTAAGGCCCCAAAGGGGATTTATTATTCGCCAAACACAATTTCCACGGAATTCTTTCCTATAATTTTTTTAAATTACTAAACCACCAAATTTCAATTTATGAATATTAATATTGCTACAAAAGTTAAACTTAAGGTAAAAAAAAGTTTAAATTTTAATTTTAAAATTAAGGCCCAAAACAGGATTTATTTTCACCACACACATTTTCACAGTATTTTTTCTGAATAATTTTTTTATAGAATACTAAACCACAAAATTTATGGATAGTACCGGGTTAATATTTCTACTAAAGTAAACTTGAAAGAAGTTCTATATATAAAAAACAATATGTATATATTTAATGTCCCTTTGCTTTATATGTCAACTAAAAAAGGGCATTATATAAAGACCACCTGTCTATAAAGTCTACCTTCTCAGGTTCCATGTGTGGTCTTTATATATAGGTCTTTCTGCATTGTACATACAGAATTTTACAGACAAGGCCTGTTAATATAATTATAATGAAAAATAATAATATTTTAAGTAACCCATTAAGATCTAAGGGGAAAATGCATCAAATTTGACATTTATTATTAGAAATTTAAATGTTTATAATTTATGAATTTTGGCTTCCAAATAAAATTAACATACTTAGGGTTAACAGAAACAGAGAACTTGTTTCTTTTGGCCCTGATAAAATTTCCTAAATAAAGAATATAATCATTATGTAAATAAATGCAAAGAAAGCAGATAATCTCCAGATGGACATTCGTTGTATGTGTGTATATTATTTCTTTGCGGATAATCTCCAGATGTGACAATCGTTGTATGTGTGTACATAAGGTTGTACTAGAAAGTATGTATAGTAAAAAACATTGACCTGTCTGCTTGACCTTTTACTAGGAATATTCATATAGAAGGATCTATTCAATATAGTGTGTGGTGTGTGGTGTGTGTGTGTGTGTAAATCCTGTGATATAGACATAAGGTTGTACTAGAAAGTGTGTATAGTAAAAAAACATTGACCTGTCTGCTTGACCTTTACTAGAATATTCATATAGAAGGATACATTCAATAGTGTGCGTGTGTGTGTGTGTGTGTGAATCCTGTGATATAGACATAAGGTTGTACTAGAAAGTGTGTATAGTAAAAAAACATGACCTGTCTGCTTGACCTTTTATTAGGAATATTCATATAGAAGGATACAAGGATACATTCAAAAGTGTGTGTGTGTGTGTGTGTGTGCATGTGTGTGAATCCTGTGATATAGACATAAGGTTGTACTAGAAGGTGTGTATAGCCAAACACATTGACCTGTCTGCTTGACCTTTTACTAGGAATATTCTTATAGAAGGATCCATTCTATAGTGTGTTTGTCTGTGTGTTTGTGTGTGTAGATATAGATATAATTAGGCTGTACTACTATTGTTCCAGGGAACTTAGACAGTTGCTTTTTTGTCAATTAAGCTTTTATGTTTAACGATTTATATTCAATGTTATACATATTGAATCTAAAATGTAAAAGCCCAATTTTATGTCAGAAAGCAAGTGTTCTACAGCCCTCTGGTTTTGCTCTACATACCGGAAATTAGTTGTTTTTCAAACACCGCACATATATTATACCCTCTCGTTATCTGTGCCTTGTATGCAAATTTAGAGCATTGCATGAAGGGTAATTTTTATATATATACATGAGTATGAGTAAAACCTGAACTGCAAACTTGAAAGACAACCTTGTTTTTTACCTAAGTGAAAATAATGAGTATGCAGGTCAACCAGGTGTGATGTACACCTATCTGATATAAACAACACATTGGTTTTTCTCTGTTATGAAAAATGACAAAAGTTTCAATATTAACCTCATTTGTAGTTCAAGTTCAAGTCAGCAAACCTCATAAATTTAAAATTCTGGTTAAACTTGTTGCACTGAAATCATTGAAAAATTACAAAAAAAAATTGATAAATTTTAGGTTATGTTTAAAATATTGGTTGATTCCAAATACAATATTTATATTATTTAACTCTGGTACAACTTATAAAGAGTAAGCTCTGGCCCTGAAAAAGGGTTGCTAGACAACTCCTACCCAGGACAACTTGTACCCCGTACCCAAGAAAGCAATTAAAGAAAATTCTTGGGTAAGAGTTGTCTCGGGTTGGGTACAAGTTGTCTTGGTATGGATGCGAGTTGTCTTGGTTTGGGTACAAGTTGTCTTGGGTACGAGTTGTCTTGATACCCTGAAAAGTTGGAGCCAAGACATTTATTAGCCAATTTAGGAGCCGATTTCTATGTTAAGGAGCCAGTAAATCTAACAAATGGGACAAAAATGTCTGAAATTTTCTTTCTCTTATCTGCTGTATAGATTACTTGATTATAAAACAAATTGTAAACCTTGTCCAATAAACTTGCCAGTGATTTTGTTACATTTGTTAAAAACAACCTTCTGCCTTTTAAATTGGGAAAATTTAAAGTTCTGAAATACAGCAAACTGCATAATGACATACTTGCAATAGCTTAGGTTCCTCATTGTAAAGATGTTATATTGTGACAATATCGAAGATTTAGTAGGTTTAATTTGCTAGTATATCAGTTATTTTCAGGAATTTTAGCGAGTGAATTTGGAAAATTTAGTAATTTTCCACCCGGGGGAATTACCTTTATTCCATAGTAATTTTAGGCAAACAAAATCACTCCTTGCATAAACCTTGGTATTATTCACATACTTGAACCTACTCACAACAGGAAATCATTATAATACACTGTTGTCGGGTAATTCTAAGAACCTAACACTTCAGCCAGTCGTAGAGGTATTAATACAGGAGATAAGAAAAGCAAGATTTTAATATGCAATAACTATGATCTTACATTTTATGTGTGCATTCATCAAAGGAAATGTAATTGACATTTTCCACATTGTCAGTCAACAATGTGTGGTAACACCCCCCCCCCCCCAACCCAGTTTTCGCAGCGACATATTTTTCAGCTAATTCTGCACACTTCGGAACATTTTTTTTTGTTTTTGGTATTTCCTGTATGCAAATGTACATGTATGACTATATAATAGAGTAATAGACTGCCATCAGTGGCAATAGGTTGAAAATAATATACCCTCTAAATGGGGTTCGTTGTCGTACCACATGATAAACCGACTCTGTTTGTTTGGGATTTTGGAAAAAGTTTATGCTGCAGACTAGGTACAAGTAAGCAAAAAGTATCAAATTATTATTCAAATTTATTTGATTTTCTATAGATATGAAGAGTATTTCACTGTCACAAACATAGTGGTCCCTACAGTAGGTGGTATATAACGTGGTACAGGGACAAACCCCATCGTTTTTCGGAGATATAAAAACCATATTGTTTTTTCAAAGACATAAAACACATCTTTTTAAACATTATGCATTATTCTAACATGACCAGTGTTTTCCTTCATATGAAACATGAAGAGAGCCAGCTGTGGTATAACAAATGATGTATCCATCGCTGTTCCCGTTTAATGACATACTTTTCTTATGACGTCATGCTATGTGTCGGGAACAATGGTTGTGACGTAATTTTCATTCACAGTGTTTCCGATAACGCAAATTTGTGCGTAATTTACGCATAAAAAATCAATTTGACCCCCTATTTTTTCCTGAGAAAGTCAGCCTGACGCACTGAATCTGATCTCCGAAATTCAAGTTTTAACCATTATTATTTTTCATGTTCGACGTGGTCTTCGGTCTTCACGTCGTAATTATTCAAAAGTGAAAGTAAAATTATTTTTAGAAAATCAAAAACCAATTTCTGTTCGAACTTTTCGGGTCGTTTCTCCATGTCTTACGATAATTTAATAAAGTGCGCAGACGTGATGCGCATTAAATTTCACGTAAACAATGTCAACCTTGATGAATTTTGGCTTTACAAAGCCTTCAAAAAAACCATCGCAAGTGGACAATAATAACAATGAGAACCAAACCGAAGGTATAAAAATCCCAAGCAGCTCTACCGTGAAAAGAACATTTAATTCCCGATGGTTAGAGGAATACAAATGGCTGGTATTTTCAGATGGGAAAATGAAGTGCAGTAAATGTATTGCCAGCAAACGATCGAATCCGTTTGCCTTCAGTGGCTCAATAAACTTTCAGCGTTCGGCCCTTCAATGAAACTTTACTTAAAAAACAAGATCCAGTAGTTTCATGTTAAAAAAGTACTATTCATTAATGCACATGGTTTAAACTTAACAAAGTCTCCTAGCTACAACATATTGTGACCCTTAAAATTTTCATTTGACCCTCAGATATTTTTCCAAAGGGTCATGAAAACCCCCAGTATGAAAAAAGTCCAAAAACACTGCATTCATAAATTTTTTTTTAAATGGAAGTAATCTCAACAGCCAAATTGTTTCAATGGATCTTTTTGCAAATTCATAGTTAAATATACTTCCGAAAAAAGAGTTCGCAATGTTTACTTCATTCCTTTTTATGTAAGTCATGTTAGAATTGAAATGATCAACATTTACTCATGGTATATCGTGGAATAATACACGGGTTGTCGTTAACATGCGACGAATATTTCACTCTGTGGCAAAGTCACCTCGTGATATATTCTTCCGCATGTGAACTCTGGCATTATTATTCGACGATACACCATGGGTAAATGTTGATTATTTCTTAAATTAACAGGGACATATAAGGTGCTTTGTGTCCCCTAAATATCAGTAACATTTTTCTATGATGATGTTATCAGAATTTAACATCTACATCCCCTCGTTCAAATTATGTACAGACCAAGCTATTCCTTTCTATAGAAATTTTACAGTAATCCAGATTGCACATAGCAATTTCCCATTACAACAAGGCTAAATTAAACGAACAAAACAAAATATTACTTAAATTTATGCGATTATTTTTATGAAAATTTTGCATAAATTCACTTTCACAACCAACACAGTGACTTCTAGACTAAATGATTTTAATTTTAGAAGGCATAAATGATTAGATCGGCTTCTCAAAATCGTGTAACAAAAATTTTGAAGAATGCAGGGAAGGAAATTAGCTAAAATTAAAATACCAAGTTCCCTACGTGTCACATTCACCTTGCAGTCGGACAGGTAAAAATGTAAAATGGCATGAACTGCATCCCCCCTTCAATCTTTCACCGGTAAGCTAGAAACGTAAAACCAATGGTGCAAAATCAATTGGTTTCTATTTAAATGCTAAATTTTAAAAAGTATATAATGCACAAACCAATATTAATGCTTGAACCACCATAAAATGGTGCCACTTGGCCATGTTTTCTGACCGGTATCACGGATTCTCTAGCTGCCACGTACAAAACATAAGGGTCGACATAAATTACAGAATGGGAAAACCCCCAGATAGGAATATATAAACCGAAACGAACATTGTTATCGTTGACTAATACAATAGAATACAATACAATAAATAAATAAATAAATAAATAAATAATAATAAATAAATAAAAAATAAATAAATAAATAAATAAATAAAATAAATAAATAAATAAATATACGATGGTGTAATATCGGCAAGAGTCCATTAAATATTTGAAAATATCACACGACTGTATTGCCACAAATTGAGTGCACATGGAAAATGCAAGAATAAAGTCGTATTTTCCAACAAACTCACAAAAATTGTCAAAACTTGATACAAAATATACTGTTTTTATTTGAAAATATAATTTGGTAAGGTCAGTGCATTTTAAATGCATTTGATTGATAGTTTAATGGAACATTTTCAATTAAAAGAAATAAACAAAAAGTTTACACCATGTACACTCATTTTATGGAAATACAGTTGTCATATACCATTTTTTGAATGTATTTTATGATTAAATTCAAAAAATGGTATATGACACAGTAGTCATTACACTAAATACCAAAGTTTATTAAAATTCAATCTAAAGTCAATTAGGCTGAGTAGTTTGATTGTCACGAGGTTTCCACATTGTGCAAAATAATAAGTGTAAAAGGAAAAGATGAACAACATCACTATTTAAATTTTATAACTTGCATGCACTCATTTGACACAGATAGCAAATTGTTCAGTTTACTTTAATAATTCTTGTTGTTCTAATACAACATCATTGGCAAATCTTTTTTTACCCATCGCGCTAACTACTTGAAATGCATTGTGCATTGTTTACCGTCTCAAATTGCAACCATTGCTTATCTATCTAATTAAGGCCGTTAATTTTCAAAATTGTCGCGCTGAGTGTGGGCTCACCGGCAACTTGATGTGTCTCTTTTGTGTATGTTTTGCAGATTTTCGTGCCTCGATAGAATAATTTTCAGACTCAGTTACCTGGTTACGACCATTCGGAAAAATGAATGTTTTGTCAATGAAGCGGGTGGATGATCAAAATCTAAAATGAAGGGAATATGAAACTATGGAAACTCAAATATATCCAAGAAAATTTTGAATACAGAGACATTAAAACAATATTGTGATGAAGGTCATAAAACGGTTTGAGGGTCTCGATAAGACTAGTCTTGCAATATCCCCGAGTCAACAGTTTACGTGATTGTAAACATCTTGCTTCGTTGTATAAAGTTCCCGTAGTTGGAAAAGACTCTACCATAGCGTTTTAAATAACTATCAGAAAGACATATACAATAAGCATGGGAACCCGGTATTTTGATTTACAGGAAAAGAAAGTGGACAAAAGAAGAATTGATGTTTTTATGTGACTCATAAAGCTTCAAATGTTGCCTTTCTTGGGTGTCTTAACTGCTGGTTAAAGTCCAAATATCAAGCAGCACTAGAAGAATCAGTTGGGCATGAACCGGCCTGATGTTTCTGTTTGATCGTATCATTTAAATTGTTGACCCAGGGATATTGCAAGCCTAGGCTTATCAGGGCCCTCAAACAGTTTTATGGCCGCCATCACAGTATTGTTGATAAGTTAAATGTCCCTGTGTCCAGAATTGCCCTTGAAATAATTGACATCCCATAGTTCCACGTTCCTTCCCCTAAATTTTGATAACACGTAGCTAGCTAAACGGGAGGCGTTTACTCTTCCGGAGCACACGGCCTCAATTCCCTGGTGGTAATTCACGTGTTTAACATAACTTGTCAGTTTCAAAGTTTTTACTTTGCTTCTGGATTGTGATTCGGACATGAATTAGTATGTTTGGTTTTGATTATTTCAAGTCATATGCGATAGATAGCATATACATCGTCTCCAAATTTTGGATTATTAGGTGATAGAATTCCATCTATACATTTGTAATTTGAGTTGGATTATTTTCTACCTTTTCTCCATATTTAACAACGTACTGCATAAATTCTGCTTCATTCGAATAAAGAAACAAATCAGCTAGTAATGGTGCAAAGTTTGTTCCCATTGGTATTTACCGATTGTTTGATGAAAATTATACAGACGAACAAAACTTTATATGATATGTTGTTGATTGCATTTTCGGTATGTTTTTGTTTGCAGTACACATAGCCAGAAACATTGACAAAATAACCAGAATCAGTGTCCAGCGCTGTAGGTTTTGTAAATCAATTACAAACGCAAGATCTTTTAACATTCTTCATTATTGAAAGTGGGATAATGGTTTAAACTGTAGAAAAATCGAAACTCTTTCTACTTTACCAGGCAGAATTTCTGTAAAGGTAGTCTGTATGGCTATAAGCCCAACAAACCGGTGGTGATACATGTAGTGATTTAAAGGATCTGAGACAACCGAGAGTATAATACTCTCTCTTGGATGTCGGGACCTCAACCTAATAATAGATTAACCAAAGCATATTTGCTAGTAGCTGGTTGGTTGGTTAGTTGGTTTAATGTTGCTAAACGTCGCATCAACAATTTTTCAGCTATTCGCGACGAGAACTATTTTATTAATCTCTGGATTAATCTATGAACAATTTTCAGTGTGCATGTGAAGTGTGTTGTAGGGTCTGCCTTGTACTAGCGCGCACTCAGGGCGACTTTAACGTGCTAGCTCACAGAGTCAGTACGCCGCACAAAAAGCGTACCACTTCCCCAGTCCATTATATTGATACAAGGTGAACCAGTAAAGGCAAACGGCAAAGAAAATTCACTTTGCCACATGTGGTCTGAGCGAGACTCGAACTCACAGCGGAGCGAGACTCGAACTCACAGCGGTGAGAGACCCTGGATTTGAAGACTGACGTCTTATCCATTAGACCACTGCGACCTCTTTGCTAGTAGCTGGGTGGACGTGAATATGAAATTAAATATCGGTCTCAATGACATATCACGCCGCTTAGATAGGGTTAAAACGATTGTTCTTTTAAATCATGTCTGCGAACTTATCCACTAAGCCATATGCCTTTAATTTTGGATATCTTAGATATATTCCCTCATACAATCAAAAACAAGCATACTAATCCATGTCCGAATCACAATCCAGAAGCAAAGTAAAAACTTTAGAACTGACAAGTTAGGTTAGACACGTGAACTTCCACCAGGCAAGTGAGGCCGGGTGCTCTGGAAGGGTGAGCACCTCCTGTTTAGCTAGCTACAACCGCCACGTGTGTAATCAAAATTGTGTGAAAGGATCATGGAACTATGAGACGTCAAATATATCCAGGGCAATCCTGGACACAGATAGATCAAACTTATCGACAATACTGTGATGACGGCCATAAAACTTTTTGAGGGCCTTGATAAGCCTAGGCTTGCAATATCCCCGAGTCAACAATTTATTTGCAAGCAGCCTACTTCGTTGTTCAAAGTTCCCGTAGTGGGAACAAGCTCTACCATAGCGTATTAATTGGGAAAAAATACACCATAAGCAGGAGAAGCAGATATATTGCTGCATAAAAAAGAAAAGTTGACAATACAAAAATTGAAGTCATCACGTTTGTCATAAAGTTTCAAATGTCCCCTCATACAAAGTATTTTGTTAGCTAAATTTTGTAAAATATTTGTTTATTCTTTGGATATTTTTTAACCACTTGAAAAAAATGGTTTCACAATTTTTGTCCAAGCACTATTGATGAATACGAATTGTATTCCGAAACGATCGTCTAGTGCTGTAAAAGTAAAACTGGTATAAAATGTAAATTAGGACTAGTTAAGTTGGCAGAGTAACCAGAAACACAACATTTTATTTCAAATGGCCTTGGTAATATTTTCTAAAAAAAAGACTACAATAAAAAAAAGACGTATCTGGATTCGAAGTCAAAATTAAACAAAAATAAAAATGATTTTAGAGCTTATTCAGACATAGCTTCTTTCACTTCAGGAAATTTGTGTTTTTTTAATTAATATTTCAACATAACCACGGACTGCTGGCTTTAGCATAGATGCGCCTTTGACAAGCGATTGTGTTTTCAGCGTAATGCAAATGGTTTCTAAATTTATAAATGTTTATCCTTTTCAAATTCCTAGATCTGTGGATTAAATATATGTAGATAATCCGTACCAGATGTGATACTGTGACAGTTGTGTATGTGTATATACATAAAACCTTTGATACAATGTATAACAATAAAAAGAAGCAGAATTCATACAGAACCTTGATAAACATGGAGAGGGGACTGTCACCTAATCAGTCAACTCAAAATGCATATATATATCTATATATGATGTTCTATCTCTAAACAATCCTAAATTTGGAGATTATGTGAATGGTATCTACCCAAATAAAAAATACAATTACATATTATACCAGTTTAAATTTAATTCAATTTGATACAACTGATTCTTCTAGTTCTGGTGCATATTTGGACTAAAACCTCAACCATGACGTCCAAGAAAGGCTACACTTGAAGTGATGACTTCATTTTTTCTATTGCCAACTTTCCTTTTAACCTGCTTCTCCTGCATATGGTAATACGCTATGGTAGAGATTGTTCCGACTACTGGAACTTTATACAATAAAATCGAAGCAAGTTACTAACAAATGAATTGTTGACACAGGGATATTTTAACCCCAGGCTTATTATAAAGTATTAAATGTTGTTGATAAGTATGATGTCTCTGTATTCAAAATTATCCTGGGCATATTTGAAAATCCCATCTATTATGATGCTCCTTTCATTCTCAATTTTGATATCACACATGAAGGGTGCGACTAGCTAAACAGGAGTTGATTACCCTTACCTTCTGGATCACCCGGTGGAAGATCTACGTCTTTACCCTAATTTCAAAGTTTATTCTTTACTTTTGATATTATGATTTCATGTACTTTTTTTGTCAGAAATATACAATTGCCTAAATTTGTTGCCAGTTAAAATCTGAAAATCCTGAAAAACTATAGTTTACTCCCTTATGCAAAGTATTTCCTTAGCTAAATTTGGTAAATAAATTTGGGTCCTTTGGATATCTTTTAAATCCCTTGGGAAAAATATTTGGATTTTCACATTTGGTCCAAGTACAACTAATGAGGCACTGTACGTATAATACATAATTTCCAAACGGACGTCAAATTAACACTGGTATAATATCGGACGCCTAGTTCTGTTAAATTGACGCTGGCATAACCTGTAATTTCTAAACAGACGTCTAGTGCTGTTAAATTAACACAGGTATAATCTGTTATTTCTAAACGACCTTCTAGTGCTGTTATTTCAACACTGGTATAATATGTAATTTGTGAGTTAGTTATACATTAAGTTTCTGTTTGATTAGGCTTTACTTACTGAAGTCAATAAGACTTATAAAGAAAACATGTCAAATATGAATGCAATGTAACAGATGGCACGCTTGTTGTAACAAATATGTTACAAAAATATGCTTGTAACGATAATAGTAACGTTACAGAAGTAATCAAACAACAAACATACTTATTCATGTCCAAATCACAACCCCTAAGAAAAAGTAAAAAATAAAAAAAATAGAAGCTAGACAATGAGGTTAAACAAGTGAATTTTCACCAGGGAAGTGAGGCCGGGTGTAATTAAAAACTGAATATAATTATTTTTATTTTTTTTGTAAGTATTGAACGAAAAACAAGTTGTACACTGTAAGTTTGTGAATTATCAATATTGGAACTATTTACGAAGAAAGCCGCTTACAAATAAATCATTGACCCAGGATATTGCAAGCCTATGCTTATCAAGGCCCTAAAAATGTATGTCCGTCATCACAATGTCGTTGATATGTATGGTGTCTGTATCCAAAATCATCCTGGATATATTTGACGTCCCATAGTTCCATGTACCTTTTATTCTCAATTTCTATTTCACACATGACAGATGTAGTTAGCTAGCTAGCAAGCTAAATACGAGATGCTTGCCGTTCCGGAGCTCCCGACCAAAATTTCACAGTTCCAAAGTTGTTACTTTGCTTTTGGATTGTGATTTACACTGTTGGTTTGTTTGTTTTTACTATTATTCCCTGGTGGAAGTTAACGTGTATAACTTACTTGTCAGTTCCAAAGTTTTTACTTTGCTTCTGGGTTGTGATTCGGACATGGATTAGTATGTTTGTTTTTGATTATATATATAATTTTTTACAACTTGAAAGAGTACATGTAACTAGTTTGCTGTCGTCATATCGTATTCATTTTCATGTTGGTTTCAACATCTTCAAAATAATTATGGTTTCATAATTTTGGTCCAAGCACTACTGATGAGAAATTGTATTCCGAAACGGCCGTCTAGTGCTGTAAAATTAAAACTGGTATAATATGTAATTGTTTCTCTGAATTTTCAGCATGCCTAAATATGACTTAATCGAAAATTTCATTAAACTCTTTCCCGAAATATTGAAGATATAGGCGAATTTTTAATTAATCTCTAGTTTGTCCTAATTGAAAATTCCTTTTTGGGACACTGTGTTGTAACGTCATAATAAAAAAAACATACTAATCCATGTCCGAATCACAATTCAGAAGCAAAGTAAAAACTTTGAAACTGACAAGTTAGGTTAGACACGTGAACTTCCACCAGGGAAGTGAGGCCGGGTGCTCCGGAAGGGTAAGCACTTCCTCTTTAGCTAGCCACAACCGCCACGTGTGTAATCAAAATTGTGTGAAAGGAACATGGAACTATGAGACGTCAAATGTAATCAATGGCAATCCTGGACACAGATAGATCAAACTTATCGACAATACTGTGATGACGGCCATAAAACTTTTTGAGGGCCTTGATAAGCCTAGGCTTATATAATTATTTTTATTTCTTTGTAAGTATTGAACGAAAAAGAAGTTGTACATTGTAAGTTTTTGAATTATCAATATTGGAACTTTTTATGAAAAAAGCCGCTTAAAAATAAATCATTGACCCAGGATATTGCAAGCCTAGGCTTATCAAGGCCCTAAAAATGTATGACCGTCATCACAATGTCGTTGATATGTACGATGTCTGTATCCAAAATCATCCTGGATATATTTGACGTCCCATAGTTCCATGTTCCTTTTATTCTCAATTTCTATTTCACACATGACGGATGTAGTTAGCTAGCTAAACGCAAGGTGCTTGTCCTTCCGGAGCGCCCGACTCTACTTGTTTGGTGGAAGTTCACGAGTTTAACTAAATTCCCCAGTTTCAAAGCTGTTACTTTGCTTTTGGATTAGCTGCTTGCAAATAAACTGTTGACTCAGGGATATTGCAAGCCTAGGCTTATCAAGGCCCTCAAAAAGTTTTATGGCCGTCATCACAGTATTGTTGATAAGTTTGATGTCTCGGTGTCCAGGATTACCCTGGATATAATTGACGTCTCATAGTTCCATGTTCCTTTCACACAATTTTGATTACACACGTGACGGGTGTAGCTAGCTAAACAGGAGGTGCTTACCCTTCCGGAGCACCCGGCATCACTTCCCTGGTGTTCACGTGTCTTACCTAACTTGTCAGTTCCAAAGTTTTTACTTTGCTTCTGGATTGTGATTCGGACATGGATTAGTGTGTTTGTTTTTGATTACACTTCGATTGGTTTGTTTCTTTTTTACTATTACTTTTAATAAAATAACTGGCAAAAGAAAGAACAGTTTATATAATAATTATATCATTTTTACAAGTTTAAAGAGAATCCGTAACGAGTTTGTTGTCGTCATATCGTATTCATTTTTATGTTTGTTTCTGAATTTCAGCACCTAAATATGACTTAATCGAAAATTTCATTAAACTCTTTGCCACAATATTGAAGATTCAAGTGAATTTCTAATTAATCTCTAGTTTGCCCTTACTGAAAATTCCTTTTTGGGACACTGAGTTGTAACGTCATAACAGTATTAAACCAAACAGACAATGAAAATTATTACTATGTACACAGTAGTATTACTAACAAAAATCATGTAGATGTAAAGTCAGTGATTTGTGAAAGAAATGATGGCCATAACGGCTAAACGCAAGTAAGTGGGGCGTTGATTAATGCATTGTTCGATAGAGATATTCTTCCTTAAAGGCATATGCTATGAAATAGAACCACCATTCAAAACAAGCGAATTTTTTCACTGTTTGTTCTATATGAACATGCAAACAAAAATATGCAACAATAATGGTAGGTCACCGCATGTAATTTTTCAACAACTCTTGTTCAATATATGCAGTAAAAATCGGTATAATTTTTCATGATTAAGTCGAAAAAAGAACTTTTGGACACTGAAGTGAGGCGAGGTAATGTTTGTTTACATTTTAAGTTCCCCATTTTGTGAAAGGATAGAGACAGGGTGATTTTTTAACTCAAGCGCCTGTGAGTATTTGTTATCATTTCATGATACTAACTAATGCCTGTTTTTGATAAATTGAAATTAACATCTGATTGTCAGCTAGCAATAATTGAGATTTAAACATTAACCCAACAGGGTTTATATAACTGTATTTATATATATATATTAAATGCATTCCTTCGATTTATTAAAACACCTGTTATTAAACGGTTGTTGACATTCTTACAAAATTAAATCATAAATGTTCATATATTTTATGAGACTTGGTTATATACCAACCAATAAAGCAAATCTACTTTAGCGAATGTTATTTGTCAATATGATTTGAAATATGCATAGGAAACATACACATATCTATTGCTGACGACAGCGACACCGCTTACACATTTTCACTATATGAATTTTTACTAGCGTTAATTGAAATTTTATTTATTTAATTTTCCAAATTAATTATTTTTATTTCATTACTGCTATATCTGCATGTTTATTAAACAAAATAAAATAAAATCAAATCAAAATCAAACAAGTTTAAATGGGAAGACATATCTTTTTTAATTATGTTTAAATTTGCTTACATTTAATTTTATCATATACAACAAGAGCCACAGAAATACCTGTTTGACAAATGTGGCGATTTCAACTTTTCTTATGTCAACTTTGCATTTCTGTATATGCAACTATATACTTGCTTCTTCTGCTCATATTTGTTTCACAATCAAAACGCTATTGTATACTAGGGGGACTTTATACAATGAAACAAGCTGCTCAAAATAAACTCTTGCCGCAGGTATATTTTAATATCACATCGAAGGATTGGCAATAAGCTAAAATTATAGTATAAAGTCCAATATGTATCCCATTCAAATTTCACGACAGGTAAACATAGCGTACAATGGCACTACACACCAAAACCTTTCAAGGATGACATATACGGAACACATAAGGTACAAATCAACAACAAACGTACTAACTTATGTCCGAATCACAATCGAGAAGCAAAGCCAAAGTCTTGAAATTGACAAGTTATGTTAGACACGTGAACCTCCACCAAAATCATTTGTCGTGAATTTTAAATGCAAAATTGTAAATGAATGTTATACACTTACCAATATCAATGCTTGAACCACCATAAAATGGTGCCACTTTGCCATGCTTTTTTCCTGGTATGCTGTCTGGTCTGTTAGGAGTTTCAGTCCAATTTGGCTCCACACAAAACTGTGTGTTTAAGTTTTATAGTCAGGAAGTTAGAAAGTGATCCTGGCAGAAAAAAAATTTCACACGGATTCTCCAGCTGCTGCGTAAACATAAGGGATTATCTAATTTACAGAATTCTAATACACCTGATAGAAATACATGTATTATAAATTTACAGAAATAATTTAAAACCCCTGATAAAAATACTATAAATATACAGAAATCTAAATCCCCATATAAAAATATTATAAATTTACAGAAATCTAACACCCTAAAAGAAATATTATAAATTTACAGAAAGCTAAAACCCCTGATAGAAATATACATACAGATTCAGATGGTGTATGGATATCCAATATCGAATATCTAACTTACTTTCCTTCTAAATCGATATTAAAAATTCGAACATTTTTAAAGAAAACTTTTAATTTCTGCAACTAAATTGAGTGTTACAGTTTGTGTATGGTTTTCTTTTGTAACTCGAGTATACTCGAAATTATGTAACTCACCATCGAAAATGTTTTTAAACAATAGTATGCGTATTAACAAACATGTTTACATAGATGATATATATTAATTCCTTCTGTGTCATGGGTAATGCAGACTCATTAGTGAGTTTTCACTCCCAACCTTAACTATCAGGGGTCCAGTGTATACATAGAATTATCTAACTCCTCAAGAAGATGTAATCTCAAGTTGTATTTGTATTAACCAACATGTCTACATAGATGTTATATAGGAATCCCTTCTACATTATGGGTTATGCAGACTCATTAATGAGTTTTTTCACTCCAAACCCCAACTATCAGGGGTTCACTGAATACTGTTAACTCCTCAGTGAATTGATTATGATTTTATCATAATGTAGCACACGTTTTGAGAACCATTTCTACTTAGATTTTAGATAGGAATTCTGTTTATACCTTGGGTAATATAGACTCATTTGCGAGTTTTTCACTCCAAACCTCAACTATCAGGGGTCCATTGTATGCTTGAAATTATGCAACTCCTCAGGAAAATGTTTGTAATCTCAAGTTGTATTTGTACTGGCAAACATTTTACATAGATGCTATATAGGAATTGCTTCTGTATCATGGGTAATACAGACTTATTATTGCGTTTTTCGCTTCAAACCCCAACTATCAGGGGTTGACTGAATACTGTTAACTCCTCAGTGAATTGTATATGATTTTATGTCATATAGCACACGTTTTGAGAAACATTTCTACTTAGATTTTACATAGGAATTCCGTTTATACCTTGGGTAATATAGACTCATTTGTGAGTTTTTCACTCCAAACCTCAACTATCAGGGGTCCATTGTATGCTTGGAATTATGCAACTCCCCAGGAAAATGTTTGTAATCTCAAGTTGTATTTGTATTGACAAACATGTTACATAGATGTTATATAGGAATTCAGTTTATACTTTGGGTAATAGAGACTCATTATTGAGTTTTTAACTCCAAACCTCAACTATCAGGGGTTCGCTGAATACTGAGTATTATGTTTCTCCTCAGTGGATTGTTATGATTTAATGTCATGTAGCACACGTTTTGAGAACCATTTCTACTTAGATTTTAGATAGGAATTCCGTTTATGCCTTGGGTAATATAGACTCATTTGTGAGTTTTTCACCTCAAACCTCAACTATCAGGGGTCCATTGTATGTTTGGAATTATGTAACTCCTCAGGAAAATGTTTGTAATCTCAAGTTGTATTTGTACTGGCAAACATTTTACATAGATGTTATATAGGAATTGCTTCTGTATCATGGGTAATACAGACTCATTATTGCGTTTTTCACTGCAAACCTCAACTATCAGGGGTTCACTGAATACTGTAACTCCTCAGTGAATTGTATATGATTTTATGTCATGTAGCACGTTTTGAGAACAATTTCTACTTAGATTTGATAGGAATTCCGTTTATGCCTTGGGTAATATAGACTCATTTGTGAGTTTTTCACCCCAAACCTCAACTATCAGGGATCCATTGTATGCTTGGAATTATGCAACTCCTCATGAAAATGTCTGTAAACTCAAGTTGTATTTGTATTGATAAACATGTTTACATAGATGTTATATAGGAATTCCGTTTATACCGTGGGTAATACAGACTCATTATTGCGTTTTTCATCCCAAATCTCAACTATCAGGGGTCGCTGAATACTGGGGTTTATGTCACTCCTCAGTGAATTGTATATGATTTTATGCCATATAGAACACGTTTCAGGGGTCCATTGTATGCTTGAAATTATGCAACTCCTCAGGAAAATGTTTGTAATCTCAAGTTGTATTTGTACTGGCAAACATTTTACATAGATGCTATATAGGAATTGCTTCTGTATCATGGGTAATACAGACTTATTATTGCGTTTTTCGCTTCAAACCCCAACTATCAGGGGTTGACTGAATACTGTTAACTCCTCAGTGAATTGTATATGATTTTATGTCATATAGCACACGTTTTGAGAACCATTTCTACTTAGATTTTAGATAGGAATTCCGTTTATACCTTGGGTAATATAGACTCATTTGTGAGTTTTTCACCCAATCCTCAACTATCAAGGGGTCCATGGTATACATGTAATATGTTACTCCTCGGGGTAATGTCTGTAATTTCAATTAGTATTCGTACTGACAAACATGTTTGCATAGATGTTATATAGGAATCCCTTCTGTATCATGGGTAATACAGACTCATTAATGAGTTTTTAACTCCAAACCTCATCTATCAGGGGTTTGCTAAATACTGGGGGTTATGTGACTCCTCAGTGGATTGTTTATGATTTTATGCCATATAGAACACGTTTTGAGAACCATTTCTACTTAGATTTTAGATAGGAATTCCGTTTATACCTTGGGTAATATAGACTCATTTGTGAGTTTTTCACCCAATCCTCAACTATCAAGGGGTCCATGGTATACATGTAATATGTTACTCCTCGGGGTAATGTCTGTAATTTCAATTAGTATTCGTACTGACAAACATGTTTGCATAGATGTTATATAGGAATCCCTTCTGTATCATGGGTAATACAGACTCATTAATGAGTTTTTAACTCCAAACCTCATCTATCAGGGGTTTGCTAAATACTGGGGGTTATGTGACTCCTCAGTGGATTGTTTATGATTTTATGCCATATAGAACACGTTTTGAGAACCATTTCTACTTAGATTTTAGATAGGAACTCCGTTTATACCTTGGGTAATACAGACTCATTTGTGAGTTTTTCACCCCAATCCTCAACTATCAAGGGGTCCATTGTATACATGTAATATGTTACTTCTCGGGGTAATGTCTGTAATTTCAATTAGTATTCGTATTGACAAACATGTTTGCATAGATGTTATATAAGTATTGCTTCTGTACCCTGGGTAATATAGACTCATTTGTTAATTTTTCACCCCAAACCTCAACTATCGGGAGTCCATTGTATACATTGAATAATGTTACTCCTCGGGGTAATGTCTGTAATTTCAAGTAGTGTTCGTTGTGACAAACATGTCTACATAGAGTTTATATAGGAGTTGCTTAGGTACCGTAGGTGATAAAGTTTGAACTGTGAGTTTTGTGCTCTAAAACTCAACTAAGGTGCTTACTAATTCTATAAAGCGGTAAAATGTGAATTATGTAACATCCCAGTGAAATGTCTCAAGATTTCAAGTAGAATTTATACGAATCACAAACATTTTTACAGACAAGTTATGCATATATACGGTTGTAATTCAAGTTATATGGAACCACTCGCTCTGCAAGAGGAATGTCGAGGGTTCGAACCCCTACCGGGTCTTGATAGTGGGTAGTGACTGTTCTTTTAACTTGCCAAGCACTCGGCATTAAGAAATGAAGATCACTGTGCTCTCTGATGGGAAAATTAACGAGGTCCCGTGTCACGGTAGGCTTGGCACGATATATAACCCTGCCGTATAATGCCATCAGCGCAACGCACAGGCAAAATTTCTGCACCTTCGCCTATAGCTGGCGACGTCGCGATATAAGTGAAATATTCTTGACAGGGGTGTTAAATACCATTTCTCAACTCAACACAAGTAACGGTGAGCTGTCTGCTAGAAACCTCGAATATAAAGGAGTATAATTAATTATTGTCTCATTATGCTGAGAATTATGTGGAAGCGCGTGGCCTAGTGGTTAAGGCGTTGGACTCATGATTCGAAGGTCGTGGGTTCGATCCCTGGACCGGGCAAGACACTTAATTTCACGTTGTTCCAGTTCACTCAGCTGAAAAATAAATGAGTACCAGCAAAATGCTGGGGGTTAACCCTGCGATGGACCGGCGTCCCATTCAGGGGAGAGTCTTGTACTCTCAGTCGCTTAACGCCACCGAAACCGGGATAAGCTCCGGCCTGATGGGCCTAATGGCTCGGGACAGACTTTAACTTTTTTAATGCTGAGAATTATGTAATTACCAAAGGAAATGTTTATGTTTTCAAGTAGAATATGCGTAAATTTATTACAAGCACGACTATATAGAAACAATTATGAGAAATATTTCAACATAAAGGTAATAAAAGGCTTCGGTTTGTAACTCGATTGGTGAGCTGTCTGCTCCAAACCTCAATTATAAAGTAGTCCAGTGAATGATCTCCACATTAGGCTAAGAATGATGTAACTCCCCCAAAAATGTTTCAAGTAGAATACGCATTGACAAGGACGACAAGTTATGGGAAACCTTTCAACATACATCATTCTCTCCAGATTTAACAAGGTTCTGTATCAACTTTATACTTACAAAGAAACAAATCAGCAAGCAATGGTGCCATTTTGTGCCCATTGGTATACCACTCGGTCACCGAGGTCGAGTTAAAGAACGGTAACTCTGTTCCATGATTAATTGTTAAACTGTCACGCATAAATACATATCTCTCTCTCTCTCTCTCTCTCTCTCTCTCTCTCTCTCACTCTCTCTCTCTCTCATTAATTGTTAAACTGTCACGCATAAATACATCTCTCTCTCTCTCTCTCTCTCTCTCTCTCTCTCTCTCTCTCTCTCTCTCTCTCTCTCTCAAAATTTACTGTCAACCAACAATAATATATATTAACACTTTCCATAATGGAAACCGAAAACCAAGAATTTACCACCATATCAACGCTCTCTCTCTCTCTCTCTCTCTCCTCTCTCTCTCTCTCTCTTCTCTCTCAATTTAATGGGAACAGTGAACCTAGAAATTACAACTACAAAGTCCCATGAATCGTATTAAATAACAAAAACAAATATGAAGAATTAATGCATTTCATTTCCTGTTTATCTCCAGGTAGGTAAATTTCTTATAAAAAACCACATGATTAAATAATTGAATGAAAGCGCTAGCAGAAAAAAACTAATGTATTAGTTCTTCATATTTAATTATTTAATATATAAATTAAATATATTAAATATATATCTCTCCTGACTACAGTCAACAAGTAAACATAAATGTTAAAATTAACCTAAATTAGCATACTGTCCTTCTCTCTCTCTCTCTCTCTTCTCTCTCTCTCTCTCTCTCTCTCCTAACTACCTTTAACAGGTAAATGTTAATGGCAACTAATCTACCCCCCTCTCTCTCTCCTGACTTCCGTCAACAGGTAAAACGTAAATTTCAAAACTAACCTAAATTAGCATATACTGTCATACTCTCTCTCTCTCTCTCTCTCTCTCTCTCTCTCTCTCTCTCTCTCTCTCTCTCTCGCTCCTGCCTTCTTTCAACAGGTAAACGTTTTTGTTAAAACTAACCTAAATTAGCATACTCTCTCTCCTGAATACCTTCAACAGGTAAATGTAAATGTCAAAACTAACCTAAAACACTCTCTCTCTCTCTCTCTCTCTCTCTCTCTCTCTCTCTTCTGATTTCTGTCAACAGGTAAACGTAAATCTCTCTCTCTCTCTTCTGATTTCCGTAAATGTCAAAACTATCCTAAATCAACATAGTGTCCCCCTTTCTCTCTCTTCTGATTTCCGTCAACAGGTAAACGTAAATCTCTCTCTCTCTCTCTCTCTCTCTCTCTCTCTTCTGATTTCCGTAAATGTCAAAACTATCCTAAATCAACATAGTGTCCCCCTCTCTCTCTCTTCTGATTTCCGTCAACAGGTAAACGTAAATCTTCTCTCTCTCTCTCTCTCTCTCTCTCTCTCTCTCTCTCTCTCTCTCTCTCTCTTCTGATTTCCGTCAACAGGTAAACGTAAATCTCTCTCTCTCTCTCTCTCTCTCTCTCTCTCTCTCTCTCTCTTCTGATTTCCGTAAATGTCAAAACTATCCTAAATCAACATAGTGTCCCCCTCTCTCTCTCTTCTGATTTCCGTCAACAGGTAAACGTAAATGTCAAAACAAACCTAAATTAAACTGTCCTATAAGTTATAATCTAATTTACAACTATACAATGGTGTTTAAGTTACAGAAATAGACCTGTTATATGTGAAGATTTATTGTATTGTATCATAAATTATAATTAGCAACATTTTATGAAAGTAATAAAATTTTACATGACATATATATGACTTATTTAGACGAGGAAAATTAACATTGGCTTGAATTCACACTAGGGACTGGAGTGTAAACTGTTAGGAAGGTTTCAATATTGGATAACTGTGGATTTTAACATTTCAAAGGATCATCATTAATCGATTTGAGTGAAAGGTGGATAAATTTTTAATAAGGTGAGTACATTTACATTTACTGGAATACTGTGAAGGACTCATCAGCATCAACCCACAGGGGTAAAGGCCTTACATTTCCTTAGAAGTGTCATGTGCTGATTTTGAAATTTTGAATACATCATTTTAGTAAAAATTCAAAATCAGCACATGACCGTAGGCTTCTCTTCCTCCCCATTTTGAACGGTACCTGAAATGTTACAACGGTTGCTTCGTATGTGGAAGGACGTGGGTTCGAACCCCCGCCTGGGGTTAAAAGATTTAAATGTTCTATCTTGGAAATTTTTGTTTTTACGATTGTGCATACCAACGTTTTTATAAATATTTCTAAGCAGCAATAATTTGATACATCACTACATTTGACGTCCATTATGTAATTATAATCCGAATCTCTCTCTCTCTCTCTCTCTCTCTCTCTCTCTCTCTCTCTCTCGCTCTCCCTCTCTCTCTCCCTCTGTGTGTGTGTGTGTGTGTGTGTGGTGTCGAAATGTAACAGATTGATTGATTGAAGTGGGTTTTACGTTACAGCCAAAAATACTAACTTATATCGAGATGCCACCAGCAAAAGGTGAAGTGGCAGATATTTCAATGACCTTTGCAGTGTGCCAAGTAACCGTGTGCATGGAGGGTTCTTTAACGTGCCTCGCCTGTCGTGGCACGGGACATCGGTATTTAAAATACCGAGTGGTTTTTGAAAGAACAGTCACTATTTTCAAGACTTGGCCAGGGCATGTTTCGAACCCACGACCTTCCATATAAGAAGCAAGCACTGAAGTAAAGCAGCTGCGAATGCGTTAGTTCTCGGTTTTTTTTTTTTTTTTTTTTTGTGTAAGAACAGTCGCTATTTACAAGACTTGGTCAGGTAATGTTTCGAACCCACGACCTTCCACATAAGAAGCAAGCACTGAAATGAAGAAGCCGCGGATGCGTTAGTTCTCGGGGTTTTTTTTGTGTAAATATACTTTAAAGTTTAAAATGATTGTCCGAATTTTGGATATATAAACATAAACTCGGTCAATTGTCCATCTGTCCTCGTGGCCTGAGGATAAATAGCTATATGTCAACAAAAGTATAGGTCACTGGGTCATCTATATTTAATCTGCGAAAAACGTTCATTTTAATTCAAAACAAATTTGGAGTTATTTGGGAACCTAAGTGTTACTGCGTGAATTCGGGTTTGTCCATATAAATGATGTTGCATAACATTTTTGGAACTATCATGCATATGGTCAATTGTCATATACAATTTTTATGAATAATGGTAAAATTTAAAAAAAAAATGAAGAAAGAAAATTCGGTTTTTGTCCATATCAATTATCTGTTTTTATAGCATTTTTGAAGACTATTATGGATATGGTCAATTGCCATATACCATTTTTATGAATAATGGTAAAATTTAAAAAAAAACTAGAAAAACTGAGCCACAAGCTCACAAAAATACCCCCCCCCCCCCGCTCCCCCACATAAAAAAAATCCATCGGATCAAATTTTCAAATAGGTGTACATCTACATTATATCACAAAGATTGTGTGAAAGTTTCATTAAAATCCATTGAAGGGTTTAGGAGAAGTTGCGGCTAAGAGATAGGTACCCTAAGGTGTAACGGAAGGACGGGCGGACACCCCTATCACTATATACCCCCCCCCCCACACACACACACACTTTTTAAGCGGAGGGTATAAAAAAAACGAAGAAAGATAAATTCAAAAAAGTGTATGACAGAACTATATCATATCCAGAGATCACCAACGTGCAAAAAATAGTTACCTGATATAAATGCAGCGGCGGATCCAAGAAATCTATTTTTCGTTGTTGTGGAATCGGGCGACATGCTCCCCAAGGAAAGTTTCTAAAAGATATTACAGGTCCGCAATCTGAGCAAGTGATATATACATACATAATATCTTGGACAGAAATAAAGGGAGGGGGTGTTGGACACCCGGAATTACCCCTACCTCCACTTCTAGTTCCACCACTGATCATTAAATCAGATACATTGCGGGCACAGATAAAACAAATGGAATTAGACTTGGGATCTTACCCAAGACCCCCAACAATAAAGCATAACTATTAAAACTTACTGCGGTAGCTCAGTTGGTAAAGTGCTCTCTCCGTATGTGGGAGGTCGTGGGTTTTATCCCCGGCCGGGTCTGACCCAAGGCTTGAAAGTGGGTAGTGACTGTTCTGTCGCCAAGCACTCGGCATTACGGTATGGAAGTCGCGGTTCTTTCGGATGGGAACTTAAAATAAACAAATTCTCGTGTCACGGTTGCGCGATAATGAATCCTGCTGTATAATTCAATTAGTGCAACGCACAGGAAAATTGCTGCACCTTCAATTCGCCTATAGCCGTAGACATCTCGATATAAGTAAAATATTCTTGACTGGGACGTTAAACGCCATTCATCGACTCAACTCATAACTAGTAAAGATAAATTGTCCGACTTTGATAGTAAATTGCGAGATATATTTTTGATAACTCGGATGAAATTAAATACAGGTAGTAGTGGGGGCAAACTCTCTCTCTCTCTCTCTATGATGGATGAATTTAAAGTTCACCCCGGGTGTGTATATATATATAACAATGACGATTATCACATATATAAATAATAATATATCATAATATAAGGTCATGGTATTTTAGATGTTTATGGTCAGGCGTCGAGACTGACCTTGATGTGTCATGTAATACTGAACCTGTCCAAAGTTTAACACTCGGCTAACAAAAAAGGAGGCAGGACTCGCTTGTCGGTCGACTGAAATATAGACAGCTAGTGGCCGATAGCTGACAAGACTTAAATAACATCTGCCGAGAAGCTGCCTGGGTATAGCTAACAAGGGATAGAAATGAGCTGCCGATTTGGCAGTTATTCGGCAGATTAATGTTAAACTTTCGACAGGGCTGTACTATATATGTCTATATAAATAATTACAACTCACCTAGGTAACTACACTTAAGGTGTACGTACAGATATATAGAAAAATATAGGTAATTTTTATACTTACGAACGGAAATTAGGTTAATGAATTTGTACTCTGATCGTATCGATGGTAGGTATCATTTTATATTTAATTTTTCCCTGTATTTTAATTTTTTTTACATATTTCATTTTCCCCCTGTATTGTACTGCCTAATTCGGGGGTTTATTGTACAAGTTATAATTTTTTACAGGTGTTTCAGGGATAAACAACTTGTTTTTTCTTACGTTTTTTACGTTCTTCAACATTGTTATAAGCAGTTCTGCTTCTGTGATGCTTCTTATAATTTTCTCTGGATGGTACTATTATTGTGATGGAAGGCTTTCAGGGATACCTAATCGTAATCTGATGACTTGTTATTGCTGACTACGAAAGCTTGTTCGTGTCACTTTGTAATCTGATCTTTTTCTCAAATCGTACGTACGAATAAAAAAATCGTACATACGAATTTGAAAATCGTACCTACGAATTTAAAAATCGTACATACGAATTTAAAAATCGTACCTTCGAATTGAGAAAAAAAATTAGATTACAAAGTGGCACGAACAAGCTTTCGTAGCTGACTGAGATTGGTACACAAAAAACTAAATTAGCGAAGGCACAACCGTCACCTTTGATAATAACGAGGACATATTTTTAAGGGCATTGTTTTGAAGATCAGGATACAATGTCGCCAATAGAGCTAAACAGTACTTTTGAAATATTTCAATTAGTCATTTCAAATAAAGACGTCTGAACTGGCAGTTGCATGCGTTCTTTACGGTGGAGTGGAGTGGAGTGCGGGGTTTTTCAACTTATATTGAGGTGGTAAGTTCAGGGACGACGGAGGAAACCGGAGTACTCAGTTAAAACCACTGGCCTTCGCCTCAGAATCTCGCCCGAAAATGTAACGATACGTTATGCGCCTCAGCGTTGGGTGGCAACTAAAGGCGTTTTAATGAGCAGATTACGGCGGAGTGGAGTGCAGCATTTTTCAACTTTATTGAGATGGTCAGTTTAGGGATGATGGAGGAAACCGGAGTACCCAGAGAAAACCACTGACCTTCGCCTCTCAGTTAGAATCTCGCCCAAAAATGTAACGGTACTTTATGCATCTCAGCGTTGGGAGGCAACGATAAACACGGATGGACCGTCCGTTGCGTCCATGGTAATTAAGCCACAGCAACAGGCCATTCGCAGTTTTTCGACAAGCAAAACGACAAACTTTTCCACAATGACATTTTTGCGGCATGAAATTCGAAACTCTGCGACGAGAGGCATTGTGTTCCGTTAGCGCGCACTGTTGACCGCTCAGTCGCGGAGGTCGCCTGTATTGCATATCAATACGGGCGCTCAATTGGTAGAGTACGTGTTGTCTTTGAATGCGGGAGGTCATGGGTTCCAACCCCAGCCAGTGTCTGACTAAAACTTAAAATAAACAGTGATCGTTCTTTTGCCAATCACTCGGCATTTAGAAATAAAAGTATCTGGGGATCATTCGGAATATACTTTAAAAACCGATACCGCTTGTTACGACAGGCGTCAACGTCAAAGAACCATTCCGCACATTGGCCTGAACGCACTGCAAAGGTAACAATTTTTGTTTGCCACTTGCTTATACTGTGCTGGTGACGTCGCGATATAAGTGAAATATTCTTGACACCATTCAATCAATCATTTATGTTGCAGTGACGAACAAGAACTTTATATAACTATTGGTTTTATCATTTAAGCTAATTCATTCTATATTACATTTCAGAATCACTAAGCTACAGAATAAAAACGATAAAAGATGACATAGGATATCTATGGATAAAAAATGTTCAGCCTGTCTTTTCTGGATCGTCACAATTTCTTCATTTATATTATCTACGATTTATTTCTCAATATGCCTCATCAAAGTGTAAGTCACACACACACACACACACACACACACACTCTCTCTCTCTCTCTCTCTCTCTCTCTCTCTCTCTCTCTCTCTCTCTCGTCTGACCATTACGGTTGATCACTTGCTAGATTATTGCTGTTCTAGTGTTCGTTAAGTGGTTGTTTGTTGCATAAATGAAGCCACGAGTTTTTCAGACATTCTACAAAGTGTTATATGCCCTTTAGTTGATGAGGAGGAAAGGTCTCGGTTCACAGCGTTTCTCTCACCGACTAGGCTCAACCCCCCCCTCCCCGCAACAAATACTTATATGAGAAAGTTTGTCAGTTCAGTTCGCTTACCGAAACCGGCCAGTTGTTTTCTCCAGGCACTCCGGCTTCCTCAACCATTCCAGAACTGTCTCGATATAAGTAAAATAATCTTGACTGATGCGTAGTAAACCACCACTTCTCAATTCCACTCTTTTCAGTTGGTATCCTAACGTTCATTTTATTTGTGTTTTTAGGAATGACACATCAGGTGTGACATGTCCTTACGTTGGCGTTCTGACGTGTATTTTATTTGTGTTTCAGAAATGACACATCCGGTGTAACGTGTCCTTACGTTGGCGTTCTGACGTTTGTCTTATTTGTAGCATTCTTATGTTGTCTATTCTGGCATTGCTTCACAAGAACGGTAAGGAACACAGTATATATGAGGTGTACCAAGCGTGACGTTATTCTGCTACAAATGAAATGTTATTTAGAATTTGTCCACAACAGTGTAGATCTAATCAAAAACAAACATACTAATCCATGTCCGAATCACAATCCAGAAGCAAAGTAAAAACTTTGGAACTGACAAGCTAGGTTAGGCACGTGAACTTCCACCAGGGAAGTGAGGCCGGGTGCTCCGGAAGGGTAAGCACCTCCTGTTTAGCTAGCTACACCCGCCAAGTGTGCTAATTTCCGTTAAAATATACAATTTGATCCTTAAAATGGTACAGAAAATTGATATGGTGAATTATAATCTTTTGTGAATGCAGAAAATAATTCTAAATGATACGCATAACAGCGTTCCCGCCATAATTCTGTAGGCGCCGAAGACCACATATTCGTGACGTCATAGATGAAAAAGACGTCAAATCAGACATTTCGACCGCACGCACAAAACGTCGGTCGACGACGTCACCATGGTATGGATCTTAATTAAACGTAAGTTTCAGTATATTTCCATAAAGTTAGTATTTTTTGAAACTACAATAAATACAACAAAAAAAAAAAAAAAAAAAAAAAATTAATCATTATGTTCTAGTATTCAAACAAATACTCAAATAGTGATTGCTTCATAAGTCTAAGTTATATATTATACCAGTGTTTATATGGAAGCACTTTTACGTGCTGCTTTTGAATTCTTATGAAATACATGTAATACACTCAAAAGTAATTGTCATGTGGTATTTTTTAAATGTGTCATAAAATTCAAAAGTAGCACATGGCAGCACTAAACGGCTGTGTAGTGTCGGAATGCAATTCCTCATCATGAGTGCTTGGACCAAAATTGTGAAACCAAAATGTTTTCAAGGGGTTGAAAAAAACATCAAAAGGGCCAAAATAAATTTACTTATTTACGTAACCAAATTTGTCTAGAGAAATACTTTGCATGAGGGATTATACCTTAGTTTTTGGGGATTTTCAGATTTTATCTAGCACAATTTACACAGTCGTAAATTTCTGACAATACAAAAGTATTGCCTACTGAGTTTATGATACCATCGGGGATACTTGATCCAACAGTAATAGTGTGGTGCCAGATAGGGAAATCTCAACCCGAGGTTTAATATATCCTCGTGTGTCCTAAGTTCGTGGTACTAACAGTTTGTGTTAAAAAATTAATGAGCAATCGTCAGCAAACAATGAACATTTGAGTCTTACTTCAAATTTCTTGTCACTTCGCTTTAAAAATCGAAAATAACCTCGGCTATTTCCGTTATATACCGGTAAACATCGTTTGTAAACAATACCCTCGAGTTAAATGCTATTTTGAAGAATGTGTGGAAAGTTCGTGGGAGGTCTCCCGGATCACGTGATTTCACATGATCAATTTCTAAAAATCTGATTTTATCTAAAAGCAATATTTTAAGTAGTCTAGTTTAGATTAACAACAAAATTTGTTAAAAAATAACATCTGTATTAAGAAAAAACGATCATACACTTCCGGTATGACATGAGCAATTGACCTCGTTTTTACACCCGTTTTTACATCATATTATATAGTGAAAAATGCATATATTTTACTGAAAATGGCGTAAGTGTCACACGTTTTTGATTTCATTAAAAACTATATTTACCTGGTACTAAATGTTTCAAACCAAGATCAGATAAATAAGTCAGAGACTCCATTTGCAGACAACATAGTTTACATCTTGATTTATTTTACATGTGACGAAAAAATAATGAGATAGTTTAAGAATAATTTGGGAATAGTAAAATCTGTCTATTTCCGATATTTTTTACATATTTTCGTAATTTTCAAACACATTTTAAAAATTTTCTAAAAAAAAATGGAAAGTTGAACACTTATGGCGCCTTTTTTTACTTTGAACATGTGCAGTGATGTGCTTCCTATAATTGATATCCGGTATAAACAAAATGCCACGAACTTGACGCTACCACGAAGTTAGAGCACATGAGGATATTTGGTCCAGAAGGAGACTTGCTGAGTTCTGGACCAAATATATTAGAACAAGAGTTTTGATTTCCTTATCTGACACTACAAGTAGTGATTGATTCTATTTCTCACCTCAGAAAGTACAATTTTTCAATTTAAAATTTATTTCAACTTATCGATACACCTCTGATTTTGTTGATAAAATTTTGCGGGAAAAACAGCGTGTATGCTATCCTGCACAGCGGGTACCTCTCCTTTTATGGCTTTTTCTATATAGGGTGCAAGAACAGAGATTCCGGCATTATATTTTATACTTGTGAATTAAAAATATTATATATATCCTTTCTCGGTGTTGGTTCGGACCCGAAACCTTGATTTTATTGTCCAATAAAGCGACATTTAGAGCTGGAAGTTACAAGAGGATTTAGACTTTAAATTGGTCCACGGCTAACGTGGCAAAAATATCAACTGTTTGTCCAAATTAATTTTAGAACTGAGGTTACTGAAGCCATCTTTACCAATGCCTTGAAAGTGTTAGAGCCACATTTTTGAAAATCGGAGCTAACAATACCGGTTTCATAACTTCCTATCTATGCAAACGATACATGTCAAAGTCCTATGTATTCTTTGAAATCTGTTACAATCGGTATCAGTTAAGTTTTCAGGAAAAAGGAAAGAACGAAAAATTTTCCGCACCCTACTTTCATTAAACTGAAAAGTTGGTCCACTTTCACAGTTTGTTTGTTGTGGTTTTTGGGGGGGGGGGGGGTGGGTGGTGGTTGGTGTTATTTTCATTTTAGGGGCAATGGCACAAGATACCCTTCTGCATTGAACACTGCCGCTATCTAACGCCACTTATCGGTGGTATCGCCTTGATCAAAGTGTAGTATCGACCCTTTTGTCTTGGGTCTCATCAATCTCTTATGTTCAGGATCCTGATAAACCACTGCGGTAGTTCAGTTGGTAGAGTGCTCGCTCCGTAAATGGGAGGTTGTGGGTTCGAACCCCGGCCGCGTCTGACCCAAAACTTGAAAGTGGGTAGTGACTGTTCTTTCGCAAAGCACTCGTCATTACGAATTGAAAGTCACGGTTCTTTCGGATGGGAACTTAAAATAAACGAGGTCACGTGTCACGATGGGCTTGGCACGCTAAAGAACCCTGCTGTATAATGCCATCAGCGCAGCGCACAGGCAAAATTTCTGCACTTTTGTTTATAGCTGGCGACGTCTCGGTATAAGTGAAATATTCTTAACTGGGACATTAAACACCATTATTCAACTCAACTCAACTCTGTTCCGGATCCTGATGTAATATGTCAGCTGAACCTTAGTAGATCATGTTAACTGTGACGTCAGTGCCAGTAGACTTTTTATATCCTCGAATCAAGATATATCCGATTCGCGTTCGACATCATGAAATCATTTCCGGAATGCCGGGCCTCATTTCCTGATCTAAGTATTTTTTTTCTCAGTTTCAAAGTTTCATACCAGTTTTTCCTTTGTTTAGCGTCCTCCCTATCTTAAATAAACCTACCTACACACTAGGTCAAAATGGAACTTTGCATTTATAAAACAGTCTAAAAATGAGCATGTTTAATTCTAAACATGGTAAAACCAAATGGCTGTTTTTAAAAGATCAAAATAAAAAATAAATCTTAAAATGATCGATATCCCCCTCCTAAAAAAAGAAATCAAGATGAATTCGATAAAATTTGTTGTTTTTTTTTCACGTTTGAAGTTCCAAAATCCATCCGTAAACGAATGCTTAACAAAAACAAAACTGGTATAAACTCATTTTTTGTTCTGCTTTTATGTTTCAGGATTGTCATAGACGATGTCGATGTCATCCGTACAGGTATGTGACGTCATTGGACCATTCTGTGATATCGACACTTCCGGCTTTATATACGGGTAACCGTGACATGGTGTTCCGGTCTCAAGTCATCCAACCGGAAAATTCCCATATGATATCAATAGACAAAGTACCATGTGGTATGTATAATGTAATGTGACCGTTCGTAGATACAGTGAAAATAAGTTTGAAATTTCTGTCACTTCAACTATAGCTGGTGACGTTTCGATATAAGTGAAATGTTCTTGACTGGGAAGAAAAACCTAATTCAATCAATAAGGCATTATACTTTTTGATTTTTTGATCGATTGATTGGGGTTTTACGTCCCAGCCAGTCAAGAATATTACATTTATATCGAGATGTCACCAGCTAAATGTGAAGTGGCAGACATTTTGACTTTAGCAGTGCGCTCAAGGCAATTTGAAGGGAGGGATTTTTACGTGTCACGCCTGTGGTAAATCGGTTTTTAAGGTCTCTTACAAAGGACCTCTTAATGCCGAGTGCTCGGCGAAAGAACCATCACTACATATTTCCAAGTCTTTATTCGAACCCACGATCTCCCACATACAAAACGAGCATTTAATCATCTGAGCTACTGATTAGTAGTGGTAGTAGGAGAGAGAGAGAGAGGAGAGAGAGAGAGAGAGAGAGAGAGAGAGAGAGCATTTAAATGTAATTGTAAATTTTTGATTTATGATTTTCGTCTAAAAACTTTTGTAATACCTGTACATATACTTTTTGGCGGACGGTAAATTCCTGGGTCAATGTATCCAAGGAAACAACGAGAATTTGGACATCAGGACATCATAAAAAGTTCTGCATTCACAGTTTGGTTTAGTTTTCAAGTTTTATAATCATAACCAAACATCGTAATAATCCATGCTCAAATCACAATCCCCAAGCAAAGTAAAAAAAAAAATGAAAACTGGAAAATTAAGTTAAAAAAACGTGATTTCAATAAGGAAAGTGAGGCTGGATGCTCCGGAAGGGTAAGCGTCCTCTGTTTTGCTAGCTATAGCTACTCCTGCAATGTATATAAGCGCCAAATGTCAACGTTTTGATGATGTGCAAGCAAGCTTTGATGTCCTTCTTATATTTCTTTATTTTTGTCTTTTATTGTAGATTTTGAATGTTCTATATGTAACGAGGATGTTGATCAAGGCAAAATAATCTCCCAACTGACCTGTGGACATTGTAAGTATATAAAACCCATTTGTGTGTCCCGACCCTTGGCGCTGCAAACAATTTAAAGTGTAGGGGATATATTAGTACAGGAATGTTTCTGTCCGACCGTGCGTCTGTGTGTAAGTCAGTCTGACAGTCAATCTCACAGTAAGATTTTTAAAATTGCTAAATTCAAGTTAAGGAAAATACTGGATTGTAAAACCGGGCTCATGCAGTGATCATGATTGTGATTTTGTTTCTGTTCTAGATAGAGTTATTGCCCTTTGTATGTAAACTGTTCTGGCAATTTTGAAATCTGAATATTTGTGTTATTTGTTAAGATGTTGATGAATAGATGTCATTATAAAGATCACTTTAAGCTGAAAAATCATTTGTAAATAACAAATAGAATTACTTAAGAAGTAATCAACATACAGGTTCGTCCAGAAAGTTTGGAGCTCCCTTATATTTAAGAAATAAGGTAATTTTCCAATGTATATTTATGAACTTGCAAAGTATAATGGGTTGCCTCAAATTGTATAAAAGGCGAAGCTGTTTGTGCAAAAATGTGAGAGAGCCTATTATACTTTGCAAGTCCATAAAGACATGGGAAAATTACCTTATTTCTTATATTTACAATACATGTATTTATAAAAATTTATGTTATCGTCTCCTTACATTTTCCATGTTAACTTGGAAACAATTTTGAAATGCGCTGTTGGTGCACCTTTTCATAAAAATGGGTCGTCTCCTGTCAGTCAACGAGAGCATTTTATATCTGACGTCACCACTTTGAAGTTGCAAAGCATAGTCGATGTCAAATACTTTATTGAAGCAAACATATTGCAATTGTAAATATAACCTTTATAAAACAGATGGTGTTTTGTTAACTTATATTTGTCGAAGGACTATTTTTAGATATATACTACATTAATTTTTTTCAAATTGAATTATTGATAAACGGTTCAATTTTAGTCTTGTTAAACTATGAGTGATAAAACAAATGAAAAAAATTGAGAAAAAAATCCAATTGCTTCAAATATGGACTAAATGGAAAGAAAATACTGAAAAGGGCTATTAAAATTTAATTTTTATGTGATTACAAAGCACTCTCGAAGGTAAACATGCACTTGTATAACTTACAATCTAGTCTGTATTGAAGATACGGTAAAATTGGATTTTTTTGTGACTGTATTTAACGATTATTTATTTTAATTTTGTACAACGTCTATTTCCTACCGACCACTGCGGTAGCTCAGTTGGTAGAGTGCTCGCTCCGTAAATGGCAGGTTGTGGGTTCGATCCCTGGCCGGGTCTGACCCAAGACTTAAAAGCGGGTAGTGACTGTTCTTTCGCCATGCATTCGGCATTACGAAATGATTGTCGCGGTTCTTTCGGATGGGAACTTAAAATAAACGAAGTCCCGTGTCACGGTGGGCTTGGCACGGTAAAGAACCCTGTTGTACAATGCCATCAGCGCAACGCGCAGGCAAAATTTATTTCTAAACCTTCGCCTATAGCTGGCGACGTCTCGATACAAGTGAAACATTCCTGACTGGGACGTTAAACACCATTACTCAACTCAACTCCATTTCTTATTGCCAAAAGATGTTTTATAGTATCATTTCACTTAGAAAAAATATTTTGGGTTATATATTTTGGAGTATATGCTTTATTCTCAGTGTCTGAAATCATTTTTGCAAAAGGACAACAGTTTTTGTGTATGAAGTGTATAAAGGGAGATAACTGTATTTTGCCATTTTATTGCGGTTAGATCTAGTAGTACGTGACATGTAAGAAACTATTAAACAAATTATTGATAAAACATGTTAAAATTTGTTATTGCAAAGAAACCCTTACCTAGGTTTGAATCACTTTTATGGGGTGCTCCAAACTTTTTGAACGGGTACCTGTTTACACCGCTTCTTGTGATATATTCATCGGCATATGAACTCCGATCCGTGTATTATTCTACGATATACCACAGGTAGATGTTCAAATTCAATTCTAACATGATTTCAATAAAAGGCATGAAAATAAAAACGACATGAGCTCTTTATTTCGGAAGTATTTTACTATTTATTTGCTTAAACGGTTCATTGAAACAATTCGGCTGTTTACATAACCTCCATTGAAATAATTTTTTGATTGCATCAAAACCACTCTCGCGACACGTAGTATGACGTCACAAGACGAGTAAAGGAGTACGTCATAACAACGGAACAGCCATGCGGTTGGCTTTGTCGGGCAAGGTTTCATATGCAGAAGCATATATCACGAGGCGCGAAGTATTTTTCTTCCGAAATACTATGTTTAAATGGTGATTTTTTTTCCAATTCTAACATGACTTAAATAAAAGGCATTGACACAAACGCCATAAAATCTTTTTTCGGAAATTTTTTATTATTTATTTGCTTAAACGGTTCATTGAAACAATTCGGCTGTTGACATTACCTCCATTGAAATGATTTTCTGACTGCACCAAAACCAATGCAGATGAGTAAAGGAACACGTCATAAAAACGGAATAGCCATGGGTATATAGTTTGTTTTTGTTGGCTTTCTTAGAAAATTCAGAAATAATCAATACTTGTTCGTAGTATATCGTAGAATAATACTCGGGCCGGAGTTGATGCGCGGAAAAATACACCACTTTGTGGCGAAGTATTATTTTTCGATATACCACGGGTAAATGTTGATTATTTCAATTCTAGTATGACTTCAATCAAAAGCATTGAAATAAACGCTGTATCGGGACTCTTTTCTCGGAAGTGCATTTCACTATGTACTTGCAAAAAGGTTTATTGAAACAATTCTGCTTTTGTGATTACCTCCATTGTTGAATAATTGATTTTATGGATGAAAATTACGTCACAACTATTGCTTGCGACACATTACATAATGTCACTTAAGTGAGCGAGGGCATACGCCATTCAAACGGAACAGCCATGGGTATATCGTTCGTTATACCACGGTTAGCATTCTTGGTGTTTCATAGGAAGGAAATTTAACCGCTAGTCATGATAAAATTAAGAAATAATTAACACCTACCCTTGGTATATCGTAAAATAATACACGGGTCGGAGTTCATACGCGGCAAATATATGAATCGGTGTGATCGACGAAGCCACCACGTGATACATTTGCATCATATGAACTCCGGCATGTATATTATTCTACGATATATCACGGGTAAACATTGATTATTATAATTCTTACAAATCAAAACCATTTGAATGAACGTTGCAAACTCTTTTCTTTTTACAGTTTATATGCATTTGCAAAAATGTTCATTGGAACCATTTAACTGTTGAGATTTCCTACATTTAAATTAATGATTTTATGAGTTAAAATTTCGTCACAACTATTGTTCGCAATGGTTCAGGGCATCGGTTTTTAAGGTCTCTTCTGACAGACCCCGTGGCTTTCGTTTCTTAATGCCGAGTGCTTTGCGAAAGAACAGTCTCTACCTATGTTCAAGTCATGCATGGTCAGACCCGGCTTGGGTTGGAACTCAAATCCCCACATACGAAGCGAACATTCAAACAAATCGGGTTACCAAAGAGGTAAAATATATTTATGCATTGATAATATAATTGTTATTTATTTATTATTTATTTATTTATTTATTTATTTATTTATTTATTGCAGTATTTCACAAGGATTGCATTCTAATGTGGTTCTCGACGTCAAACGAGAAGACGTGTCCGTTATGCCGCACAAACCATAACGCCGCCGGTAAACTCTATGTGTATACCTTTATCCCAGCCATGAACCACCACAGATCATGTGACACAGGCATAACCACATATGTAAGTATTTTCATTCTTAGGCCTTGGAGTGGTATAATCTAACGCATACATGAACTTGGATTAATCCTTAGAGGTTAATAAAACTTGCTATGGTGGCGAATAGCTGAAAAAATTGCTGATGCGACATTATACAATATTGCAATAACAACAACAACAATAACAACTTTGGACTATCGCTGACTGTTAATAATGATAAATTGACATCAAGTGATGTGGCGTAACACATTGGAATTCTTATTTTTTGCCTATTAATAAATGTATTCAAATATGTTTTAAAATTTCTTATTGTTACCTAATTATGCAAAAAAATATACAAATTTTAGGACACAAACAAAACAAATGCGGTTTGTCGCTGAAACACGTGATACCCTCTAACGTTTGTGCAAAACAATTATTTCCATTGGATATAGAATCGCATAAGACGGCGTTTTCCAGTAAAAGCGAGGTTATTCCGGGACTTTATGACGTGAGCTTTTTCCAAAAAACGTTCCGCACAACCGTTTAGAGGTATTGATCACGTGGAACCCCATTGATAGCTTATTATGTCTCCCAAAGGCAATGGGAAAGTATGCAGTGTTTAATCCATTCCCGCCAACATTTTGTCACTTTCCTTAAAAACTATTATTATCATTGTGAAGCGCCACAGGAACTACTTTTATTTGAAGTGGCTCTAGGTGTCACTGGCTATTCATACTTTGATCATGCACATGGTTTGGAAAACATGAATAGTCCCAGGTGGGGTCCGTTTTAGGGACACTTCTTAATGGCATCTCATTTCAGACATAAGTTTTTATAATGTATTCTGATGTCAATAGGATATAGTTCCAAGTATTCATAAAAACCATCTGGTAGAACTGACAAGTAACCGTATTCTTATAAATAATAAAGTTGCAGCTTATAAGCAAAAATTAGCACTAAAACTGAAATCTTTATATTTTAGTTATAGGAGAGTGTTACGTTGGAAACAGGTTATATGTGTTAACGATAGATATCATTCCAATGACGGCATAGAACGGAGAAAAAACGGGAACGAAAGAAAGAAACTGTATTGATGCAGCCTAAGTGATTGTTAAAAGACTCATTTTTAGACAGTAATGTGGTTCAGCATTGGCTGAAAATACTTCAAAATAGGATGTGTTGAACGGTTGGAACTAATTGAATTTTGAAAGATGACGATCAGCAATTCTTTAATTCCGATTTCGTGGAATGGAATAGAAAAAGACATTTATTTTTTCCACTTTCCAGTCATATAGTTTACAGAATGGAATTGTTATCGACAAACTTTGACTGCAGTCGTAATTCTAATTCGGACATCAAAGAATCGACCAATGAATCTCAGTTTTTCAGAATAATAAACATCTAGATCCAGGGAATAGAAATAACGAGCGGTAGCCATGACCTTGCGTTATTTCTTGTTTTCTATCCGTAGTTTCTTTTTGTTAAAAGGGAATCGATCATCGATTATTTAAATTTTGTAATCTGGTCACAATTGTACTCGAACATTGTCACATCAATCAAAGTTTTACACAAATATATTATTTGTCTTTGTTCTGTTGTCGGTTTTTGTTACTTACCAACATGATATATTTACACTCATATGGAATTCCCTTCAATAAACATTATGAGAGCAATTGAAAATATTTAGCATGACCTGCTTTATCCTTTAATATGAAACATGAGAAAGCCAACCGTGATGAAACAATTGATATACTTTTGGCTCTTTTGTTTAATAACGTACTGCCATACTAACCTTGTGACCTCATGCTATGTGTTTTGACTAATGGTTGTTACGTAATTTTATTCATAAAACCATATATTTCAATGGCGGTAATCTCAACAGCCGAACTGTTTCAAAAAGCCTTCTTGCAAATTAATAGTAAATGTAAAAATGTACTCATAGAAAAGGCTTCAAAGCGTTTTCAATGATTTTGATTGAATTCGTGTTAGAATTCGTATATCCGTGGTACATATCTTAGAGATGTTCAAATCCGGAAGAATGTATCACCAGATGGCGATTATTTCTTACTATCTGTTTGTTTACTATTTCAGAAAAAAGCAAACATGCAAATAATTTGTAGATTTTCAATAGGACATGCACAAATCTATGATTTAATCACTTATATGAGCCGAGTCGTTGCTAAAAATCCTGACAACGAAATAACCCTTGCATTATATTCAATATATTTTGGGTGGGTGTTTACAACGGTAAAATTTTTGATAAAATTGCGGCGCCTTTCGTGTGACGGATGACAGAAGATTTTACTTAATGTATTTACGTAGCTGTGTGAGGGGTACACTTTTGGGTAACTCTAAATTCTGGATGAGTTTTAATTAATGTCATTTTTTCAAAAGTTGTTAATACCGAAAGCAGTATATTAAATTAATTTAGACCATTGTTAACACCTACCCAAATTGAACTTATGGCGTAGAATGATACATAAAGCAAAGACAAAGCCGTATTTTAACAAGGACTCGGATCATGTAAGTGAATTTATTGTATATTTGTGCTCGTCCTATTGATAATCTATAAAATATTTGCAGTTTTACTTTGTCCAAAGTGCGATAAACGGACAGTAATTCTACTAGTATCATGGCCTACATTTTCCTTTGTATAAACAAGAAGAAACCAACCGTAAGTAAGACAAACGATATACCCATGGTCGTCCCATTCTGAAATTATAAATACATTGAACGTTTCACAGTGACCAACTACATGTAAATTTCGTAACAACCAGCGAAAGCAAATGTTTCTATATGAAGATCGTCTGTCTAATAACATCACGGGTACTTTCAGGTTTATTTGTGCCATATGTCGTGGGTCCCATTGTTAGTATAGGTAATCTATATACTGGTTTTATTTTATTTAGATCCCACTGATGATAATTTTTCTTCAGATTTTACGGCGTGGCTTTGATATAAAGGTTTAACTCTACTTAAGTAATATGGATGTTGACAAAAAATAAAGACTAGTGTTAGCCTGTGTAGCCTTCAAGGGATTCTATAACCTGTGCATGAAGACAAAGATCTCTCTCATCAAAAGTTTATTGATATCAGTCTTCCCCAAGGAAGCTGATCAGAAATGAGGAACAAATACTTCACGTCTTCCAAACCAAATGTCTCAGAAAAAAAAAATCTACAAAATGCGATGACAGCAACACGTCACCAACAAAGTCGTCCTTGAAGTGGCAGAAGCCGAGAAGACCATTGATGAAGTGAGGAGGAAGAAATGGAACTGAAACGGCCATGCAGTGAGAATAGGACAAATAGATGACTGCGCTGTTTCCTTTAGGTTGCATCCTGAGGGTAGAAGGTAAAGAGGCTATATCAACTTAGTGACGATGGTTGAAGTGGAACGGAGCTCCTAGAATGCGGCAGGCTGTGTAGCCTCAGAGAAATAACGACAAAGCCTTGTGTGCATCCTGGCACTGAGAGAATTAAACTAAGATAAGGAAGTACTGAGTATGGATAGCTTTTACGGATTTTATTTTACCTAGGTCTCCTGACTGATTTTACAAACAGGGTTTATTTAAGGAAAATGTTAGTTAAGGAATGATTGTAAAACTGGAGCAAGGTTATATAGACATGGAACCTATATAACAACATGTATGCCAGGTCTTATAGGCATGATACCTATAAAAATTAGTAAAGCCAGCAATTACATCTGGCCTCGGTTTCACAATCATTTCTTAGCTAAGATTTTCCTCAACTTAAATCTTGCAAAATGTCAAATCTTTATAATTTTGTTGATTTTCAAGATATTGAGAAATTAACGGTGTCATTTTTAAGATCACTTCTACATTAAAACATTTCCATTTATTTTTTACAAAAATATTCACCAGCAGTTCCAAAAAGCGATTAACAAAATTAGCTAATTTTAAGTTAAAAAAATCTTAGCTAAGGAATAATTGTGAAACTAGGTCCTGGTCTGTTAGACAAGATAGCTAAACAAACAACAACATACCTTATCCCTCAGACAGACAGCATAGTTGAACAATTTTGTAGACATGATATCTTAAAAATCCGCAGAGATAAGGTCTTCTGGTTATGGAACCTGTACAAACGACAAGGATGTCAGGTCTTTAAGACAGAGCAAACAGTAAAGTTATCGTGTTTTTTAAGCAGGGAAAAGAACAAGATCACCAGGGCTTTTAGACAGACAGGTACCCGATAAAACATCATGAAAATCAGGATAATTGTGGCTTTTAAACTGGCATGGAATCTATAAAAAGCAATCAAGGATATCAAGGCTTTTAGATGGACAGTAAGAATATCGTGGCTTTTAGACAGACAGAAAAGCAAGGTTGTCAGGGCTTTTAGACAAGCAGAAAATCAATGATACCGTGGCTTTTAGACAAGCAGAAAAGCAAGGTTACCAGAGTTTTTAGTCAGTCAGAAAAGTAAAGTTATAAGGGTAGTCATGACTTTTAAATTGGCATGAAATCTATAAACGACAGCAAGGTTATCAGAACTTTAAGTCAGACAGCAAGAATATCAGAGCTTTTAGACAGGCAGAAAAGCAAGGTTTTATGGACTTTAAGTCAGACAGCAAGAATATCAGAGTTTTTAGACAGACAGAAAAGCAAGGATTTCAGGACTTTAAGTCAGACAGCAAGAATAGCAGAGCTTTTAGACAGGCAGAAAAACAAGGATATCAGAGCTTTTAGACAGACAGAAAAGCAAGGTTATCAGGACTTTAAGTCAGACAGCAAGAGTATTAATATCGGAGTTTTTAGACAGGCAGAAAAACAAGGATATCAGAGCTTTTAGACAGGCAGAAAAGCAAGGTTTTATGGACTTTAAGTCAGACGGCAAAAATATCAGAGCTTTTAGACCGGTAGAAAAACAAGGATATCATAGCTTTTAGACAGCAGAAAATCAAGGTTTTATGGGCTTTAAGTCAGCAAGAAAATCAGAGCTTTTAGACAGGCAGAAAAACAAAGATATCAGAGCTTTTAGACAGACAGAAAAGCAAGGTTTTCAGGACTTTAAGTCAGACGGCAAAAATATCAGAGCTTTTAGACCGGCAGAAAAACAAGAAACAAGGATATCAGAGCTTTTAGACAGGCAGAAAAGCAAGGTTATCATGGTTTTTAGACAGACAGATACTTAAGGTAGTCATGTTTTTTAATTATCTGGCATGAAATCTATAAAAAAAGCAGCAAGGATATCGGAGATATTAGTCAGACTGATAAACAAAATTATCAAGATTACCATGACTTTGAATAAACAGGAAACCTATGTAATTAGTAAGGACAAGGTTTTTGTTAGTATTAGTTTTTGTTCCGACCCTGTTAAAGGACACAACAAAACGGTTTTATTAAACTTAAATTGAAATATTTTTTTAAGAAATTGAATACTTTTAATGACCTTTGTAATTGCGATAATTTGAAGAATTAAGTGTTTGTTTAGATAAATGATATTTAGATAATTTTCAACAAATAACAATTGTTTGTTTTTGTTGGTAAAATCGAATTTGTCACAAAAAGGAAGTCTGTTTTCTATGACTACATGGTTCCGTGGTACGTAAATTGCTGTACTCGCAGATTCCTTTGATCTATTTGATCTCTGCATTGATCCACATGAAGTTTATCGATAAAAACATGGTGAACTGATTACATTACAAAATGTTGTTTAACATTAAGCTATAGCATTGATGCCCGATTGGCAGCTCATCTCGACCCATTGTTAGATTTATCTCGGCAGCTATTTGGCATCTGTCTGCTATCTATTTCCAGATGTTGGCATCTTATATAGCACTTGCTTGCTATCAATATCTCGGACACTCGACAGAAGTCGTTAGCTCGGTGTCAAACTTCGACATGTCTGTACTGTAAGTGCTGAATCAGCAGTTAATCAGCAGTCCTTTTGATGGCTTTATATGTCGACAGCTTATCGACAGATGCTATCTATCCATTCCGAGCGGCTTTTCAACCAGTAGCGATCCATTTCTAGTCAGACGAGCCTGGTCTATACTGTACAAACTTACGACTGGTCTATACTGATTTTTAGGCAAATGCCTATTATGTCTACACAATACGTTTATAGTTTTTGAGATAATTAACCAATCAAGAATTTGTTTGTACCTGTGGCCTTGGCCTTTGAACCCATCACATTCATTCAGATATCAAAATGATTGTTGTGCCATTACCTACAAAAGTCTTATATACATGCCTATACAAAAGGTTGATAGTTTTTTGGGAAAGTTAACGATTTAATTATCCAATTCCACCTGTGACCTTGACCTTTGAACCCATAATCTTCATTTATATATCAAAATGAATGTTGTGCCATTACCTTCAAATTGCCAATAAATATGCCTATACAATTTTTTTTTTTAGTTTTCCAGATATATTAACAATTACACTAATTTTAGCAATTCCCTCTTAAGTATCGCGCCATTTCCCCCATTTTGATCTTAAAGCTACGATTTGTGCAAATCTGAAACTAGGTGACCTAAGTATGTTTTACACGAAATATCTAAGCTATATCTCTTGTATCTTCAGAAGAGATAATTTTTAAATATTTTTACAATTTTCCCCTTTATGGGGCCCCAAGAGAACATAACTCCCTCACATGTGCAAATCTTAAAGCCCTTCACCTAGACATTATTACTCCCAAATATCATCCTATTTGGCTCAGTTTATTCAAATGTGATAAGTTTACACACGAGGCACGAAGGACGACGGACAAAAATAGATGACAATAGCTCATCTGAACCTTTGGCTCAGGTAAGCAAAAATCAATAAAATAAACAAATGCATATAATAGACTGATTTTGACTCACAATTGGTAAACTTAAAATTCAGACTTTAACAATTGGGTTACTATATTTAATTAGTTAAGTTATTAAATTACTTTAATTAACTGTTCTAAGCCTGTGGATTTATTAATCAATGTGGTTAAGACTTTACACGAGAAATAGTTGTCCTAAAAGTAGGTGTACAGTTGACCTAGGGAAAATTACATCATATGCAAAAAGTACGGTGGCTGAATAAGACCATGCAGAAAAAAATTCCACGTGCACACGTAGAACTTTGAAAAATATGAAGACATATATTTATATGCATATGACTGTAACTCTCTTCGATGAAACATACAGAAGCAATTGTATTGAAATTCCCGTTGAAAGACAATAGGGGTCTTGACCCTTGATGTGTATCAATTTTCCCGCAAAATTACGTCATATCCCATGCAGGGGGTCACGTGATGATGTGAGATACGTCGATCTCGCATGGCTAAAAACACTATATCACACGAGCAGATATGGAAAAATGGCGCCAAGGTACAAAATATTTATTTAAAGAAAGAATTGTAAATATAAGAAATGACATTTCTGCTCATGGTATTTCAAGGGGTAATGCAAGAAAGTGTGGTGTGTGCCAAATTCAAAATGAAGGGCTTCACCCTTCATCGAATTTGGCACGCGCCACACTATATTGCATTACCCCTTGAAATACCATGATCAGAATGCCATTTCTTAAATAACAGACTACAGTCAAACCTGTCTATAAAGGCCACCCAAGAGAACCAGTAAAAGTGGCCTTTGTGGGCAGGTGGCCTTTATATACAGGTTCAATTAATATAAATAAAGAACAATTGGGATAAAATTGTACGGTGTACTGGCCTTTTAAGCAGCAGGTGACCCTTATATAGAGGTGGCCCTTAAGGCAGGTTGGACTGTAATTTACTTTCTTTATTTGCTGTTTTCTACATTATGTTGGATTGGTCTAAGGATGCCTTTCGCTTACAGAACGTCAATTCGTTTTCGATCTTTCTTCAACAAATACTTATATCTTTCTTGTAATAGAGCTATTAAAGCCATCATTTTTACGGTGGCTGAATAAGGCCATGTAGAATAAAACCAAGTGCGCACGTAATAACTTCACTTTTTTAACCAAGCACTCGGTATTATGAAATAAAAGTCACGGTTCTTTCGGATGGAAACTTAAAATAAACGAGGTCCAGTGTCACGGTGCGCTTGGTACGCTAAAGAACTGTCTCGTATAATGCCATCATCGCAACACACAGGCGAAAATTCTGCACTTTCGCCTATAGCTGGCGACGTCTCGATATAAGTAAAATATTCTTGACTGGAACGTTAGACACCATTACTCAACTCAACTCAACCCATCAAGACCCGTTGTTAGATTTATCTCGGCAGCTATTCGGCATCTATCTGCTATTTATTTCCAGATCTCGGCAGCTTATATGACACTAGCTAGCTATCCATATCTCGGCCACTCGGCAGACGTCGTTAGATTTCGGCAGCTTATATGACACTAGCTAGCTATCCATATCTAGGCCACTCGGCAGACGTCGTTAGATCTCGGCAGCTAATTCGGCACTAGCTAGCTATCCATATCTCGGCCACTTGGCAGACGTCGTTAGATCTCGGCAGCTTATATGACACTAGCTAGCTATCCATATCTCGGCCACTCGGCAGACGTCGTTAGATCTCGGCAGCTTATATGACACTAGCTAGCTATCTATATCTAGGCCACTCGGCAGACGTCGTTAGATGTCGGCAGCTTATATGGCACTAGCTAGCTATCCATATCTCGGCCACTCGGCAGACGTCGTTAGATGTCGGCAGCTTATATGGCACTAGCTAGCTATCCATATCACGGCCACTCGGCAGACGTCGTTAGATCTCGGCAGCTTATATGACACTAGCTAGCTATCCATATCTCGGCCACTCGGCAGACGTCGTTAGATTTCGGCAGCTTATATGACACTAGCTAGCTATCCATATCTAGGCCACTCGGCAGACGTCGTTAGATCTCGGCAGCTAATTCGGCACTAGCTAGCTATCCATATCTCGGCCACTTGGCAGACGTCGTTAGATCTCGGCAGCTTATATGACACTAGCTAGCTATCCATATCACGGCCACTCGGCAGACGTCGTTAGATCTCGGCAGCTTATATGGCACTAGCTAGCTAATCATATCTCGGCCACTCGGCAGACGTCGTTAGATCTCGGCAGCTTATATGGCACTAGCTAGCTATCCATATCACGGCCACTCGGCAGACGTCGTTAGATCTCGGCAGCTTATATGACACTAGCTAGCTATCCATATCTAGGCCACTCGGCAGAAGTCGTTAGATCTCGGCAGCTAATCCGGCACTAGCTAGCTATCCATATCTCGACCACTTGGCAGACATCGTTAGATCTCGACAGCTTATATGGCACTAGCTATCTGTCCATATCTCGGCCACTCGGCAGACGTCGTTAGATATCGCCATCTTGTATGGCACTAGCTAGTTATCCATATCTAGGCCACTCGGCAGAAGTCGTTAGATCTCGGCAGCTTATATGGCACTAGCTAGTTATCCATATCTCGGCCACTCGGCAGACGTCGTTAGATCTCGGCAGCTTATATGGCACTAGCTAGTTATCCATATCTCGGCCACTCGGCAGACATCGTTAGATCTCGGCATCTTATATGGTACTAGCTAGCTATCTATATCTCGACCACTCGACAGACATCGTTAGATCTCGGCAGCTTATCCGGAACTAGCTCGCTATCCATTTCTCGGCCACTCGGCAGAAGTCGTTAGATCTCGGCAGCTTATATGACACTAGCTAGTCATCCATATCTCGGCCATTCGACAGAAGTCGTTAGCTCAGTGTTAAACTTTCGACAGGTCTGTATTGTTATAATGTTATTCTCCATATTGAAATATGGTTTATTGTGAAAATTTCATACCTTTACAGGTATTCTTAAGTTATACATTGTCATGTAAGATATGCCGAAATAGGGGAGATGACGGCGAATCTCTAATACAGCTTCCGAAAACCCAAATCGAAAAGGACGGTTTTTGGAACCAGTGCTCTGTTACGCCACATAGCGGTGTTGCCGCATAAACGCGCCCAACACGTCTATGCGGGGAATTCCAACGCATAAAGAGGTCCGCCACGTTTATGCGGTGGCGTTCAACGCATAAAGATGTGTTGCTTATATGCGGCGCAAGGCTGCCTTTTTGACGCATAACGATGGCTAATTTTAACGAGTTGGTATGAAATTTAAAAATAGCTGATATCTCGACAAAAACGGCGGTGGCGATATAAATTATGACGACGACGGTGACAATTAAGAATTTATGTTGTTGGTGTTGTTGATAATGGTAATAATAATACGAGGATGGGGACAGGGACGATGAGAGCGCGACGACTATGTTACCGTCGTCGTGCCGACCGCCTTGGCGATTATGACTGAAATGTTGATGATCGTTAAATTGTGATTTTGGCAGAATTTCGACTTTTGCTTTAATAATAATAAAAATAATAATAAAAATAATAATAAAAATAGTAATATATAATGATGATCATCACGATGGTGGTGGTGCTTTTTGTGAAAGTGGTATAATGATGGAGGTGTAAATTATGCAGGTGATAATAGTTCATGTTTTCTTATGCGGCGGAATGTAGCCTTTTTGCCGCATAAAAGCTTCTCTTTATGCGTTGAAATTCCCCGCATAGACGTGTTGGAACGCGTTTATGCGGCAACACCGCTATGTGGCGTAACAGTGCTCTCTAATACAAAATACACGATATTTTGTAAATTACATATCCCTTTTTAATATAAATTCTCTTAAATGTTTATTTTTAAAATAATAAATTTGGCTTGTTCGATACTATTATTATTGTTATTATTATCATTTCTGTGCTTTAAACTCGATGAAGATTATTTTTGATTTTACATTAAACTTAACACGTACCAAAATGTTTATTTAAAAGTCTGTCCTGAGCCATTAGGCCCATCAGGCCGGAGCTTATCCCGGTTTCAGTGGCGTTAAGCGACTGAGAGTACAAGACTCTCCCATGAATGGGACGCCGGTCCATCGCAGGGTTAACCCCCAGCATTTTGCTGGTACTCATTTTTTTCAGCTGAGTGAACTGGAACAACGTGAAATTAAGTGTCTTGCTCAAGGACACAACACATCGCCCGGTCCAGGGATCGAACCCACGACCTTCGTATCATAAGTCCAACGCCTTAACCACTAGGCCACGCGCTTCTGTGGTTTATTTACCAGTTTAAAAATTACAGGGAGTCTATCAATACATTATACAATTAATTACTTGACCAATTTCAGACAAATATTTGATGTACAATACAGGTCTGTCAAAAGTTTGACACTCGATTTACGAATTAGTGTCGAATCAATCTGCAGTTTATCTCGGCCCCTAGTTAGCTGTATCTCGACAGTAGATACCCCGACTTGGTCTGACCCAAGGCCGGGTCCGACTTTTGCCAAGCACTCGGAATTACGAAACGAAAGTCACGGTTCTTTCGGATGATCCCGTGCCACGATAGGCTTGGTACGATAAAGAACCCTGTTGTATGATGCCATTAGCACAATGCACAAGCCAAAATTCTGCACCTTCGCCTTTAGCTGGCGACGTCTCAATACAAGTGAAATATTCCTGACTGGGACGTTAAACATCATTACTCAACTCAACTCGAAAGTAGATATCAGTATATCATTAGGCAGCTTTTCGACCACTGGACAACCATATCTCGTACCTCGGACAGAAAAATCTCACGCGCACACCAGTGCTAGATTTTTCTGTCTTGTCCAGTTTGTCTGGTACTGCCTCACGCGACAATTGATCAATCAGGATGAGGTATCCGACCATTGTGCATAACGTCACCAAAACAAAGCCGTTCTTTATTTTTTTCAAATATGTTTTATTTTACTTTTTATTCAAAATATTTCATTGTCAGAGTTGTTTTATATTTGCATTGAATACAAATCGTTGATACATTTGTATTTTAAAATTTTGAAGATGTATTACTTTCGAAGGGTGGATTTGTACAATGCATTAGTTGCCCAAAGGAAAGCAAGAGGCTCCATGAGGGTACGTATGTAACAGGAGGGAGGAAACACCAGAAAAAAACCACTTTCTCACCGAGTGCCCCAGATGAGGATCGAACCCGGCCATCCCGGGTGAAAAACGAGCGTTCTACCACACGGCTAAAACATCCGGACCAGAAAGTCTGGCAGTAAATCACTCTATTATATCGACTACATGTATATACAACACAACAATACCACGACTAGCTCAGTCCCGCTACACGTATTTTGTTTTGTACGTATCACAATTATAAACACTTTAATGGTTCGAGAAATAGAATTTGTCACCTGTTTGTGACCGATACGGGTTGATCTCAGTCTCGGGTGATGTCATATAATAAAACCCAATCTCGGCACAGCCTCGATTGGAATAAATGTTACATCACATCACCCTCGACTGAGATCATACGGTATCGGTCACAAACAGGTGACAGATTATATTAATCTCGGTCACGGACAGCCAAGGTTTGTCTCCTTTTCGTTAGCACAGTGTTAAACTTTCGACAGGTCTGTGCTCCAGTTCGTATATATATATTAGTTTCTCTGAGAAATAAGCAGCATGCTAATTTTAAAATAAATCTTATTTACATTGCATATTTGTATATAGGTAATTATTTATATAATTATTGCTTATTCATATTTGTCTTATCGTTCAATTTTAACAATTGATTTTTGTTAATTTTATTTACTACGGTAGCTCTGTATAGAGGCATGGGGGCTCAATACCTGCCCCATTGCATGCGTGAGGTCTGGATTGAATACTCGGCGTACAATTATTTGTTTGCATGGTCGTAATTTGCCTCACCTAGAATTTTGGTGGGTTTATTTTCAGTGTCGTATGGTTATTAACGAAAATCTTCAGCCGTCGACATTTTCATGTATTGTATTTTAAATAAACTACATACAGAAACAAGAAACTCTGCTCGGTCTTTTTGTCTAATTGTAGCATAATCTTATAACCCTAAAACATGACATATTTTTCTCACACCTGTGACATGGGAATCCCGCGTTTTTACCCATGTGGATTTCCTTGTCTCACCCTAGGGTTGAGACAGGCTACACGCTGAATTTCCTGCGTAGTTATACCTGCTCTGGATTTATAGTTTGAAGGAACTAATCATGAGAAAAATTCCGAAGTCAACCAACAATATTTTCAACGTCACAATCACTTACACACGCTTAATTGATGACGTCATAATCATTTAACGTGAGAACATCAACATATATTGATTACGTCATTTTCAGCAGGCATGGATGGTGACATGAAAACTGAACATTTGATGCTATTTTTTGTTAACAAATCATGTTTTATGTGCAAATGTGTGCGAAAAAAGAATCCTACACCAGTGACAGGGTAAGACAGAGATATCTCTGTCTTACCCTGTCACCGGTGTAAGATTCTATTATTCTCACACCTGTGACATGGAAATCTCTTGTTTTTATCCATGTGGGATTTCCTTGTCTCACCCTAGGGTTGAGACAGGCTACACGCTGAATTTCCCGCGTAGTTGGAAGCTCGTTCTGGACAGGAAAATATTCATCCGAGTTTGAGATATCTCTGTCTTACCCTGTTACTGGTTTAAGATTCTATTAGTCTCTTTATTTATGTAAAATAAAAGACAATTTTTACATGCAACAAAGATTGTTTAACCACGCCATTGGTAGAACTTAATTTGAATATATATATATATGACGTCTAATTACAATACCTATTGAATCCTTATGATGAACTCATTGTAGAAAATCTGGGACATTCGGCAATGACACACGCTTTTTCACATACATTGTGCGTATGAATACACTTTTTAAGATGGGGATTACCATGACTATACAATCGGGATTTTTAACAAATTCAACAGTTAACAGTTGTAATTTGACAATTAAATAAGAATGGTAGACGACACTTTTGCCTTACTAGAGGAATACATCCAATACAACCGGAGATGCTAACTTAGTTTTGGTATTACACTTAGAGGCTGAGTTGTATCTGCTAAATCTGTTTTTCAGATGTTTAACTTCTTTTTCTCTGTGTTTTTGGACTATCTATCAAATGCGTCATTTTCATATTTTCAGTAATAATCCGATTTTGATATTGAAATACATGAATTCAACAGATCTTGTAGCCTTTGAAGAGCCAGGAAAATTCAGGAATTTAGCTTAATATTTCACACATTTCCCGGGAATGCCACTGAAATACCCCCGAGCTAGACCAATACGCCTCTGGTGCGTATATGCGCCTTTTTTCGGTGCATCATATGTTTGCCTCATATACAAAAAGACACTAGTTGCGGCCATGGTTTGAGAATCGATATTGTCTGGTCAATTACATGTGGGGGTCGGGACTCGATACTTGTCGTTCTATTGCAAGTAGGAATTCGGGATTCGATACTGGCCCGCCTGATAGCATATGGGAGGTCGGGACTGAATAATCCATGTTCAATTATATGTTTAGGTCCCAAATCGATATTCTCTGTTCTATTGCATATGGAAGATCGGTACTTTATATAAAAATATGTCGTTCTATTGCATGTAATAGACCGGGACTCTATAAACATCTCGATTGTATGCTGGAGATCGCGGCTCGATTCTCAACTCGCCGGGACTGTTGCGCGTTGAAGGTCTGGATTCGATACTCACTGCTCGGTTCTTGTGCAAGGTTAGGAATCGATACATCGCGCGAATGTGTGTGAGATGTGAGGACTAGATACTCAACCCGCCCAATTGACGGATCGCCGGCCACGCGACAGGCTTGAATTACACACAAAAAGATTAAAAACTCAGCCTGAAGTGTGCGGTTTAATGACGCCACTGACACTAGAACGTCATTAGTTGCCGTGACGCTGCTTTAGTACCGTGATGGCGGCCAGTGTCGGAACATTGTGGGCATGGACGGCGATACGTCAATTGCATTTGAGAGGTCGAGACTGGGAACTAAAACTGTTCCGTTCGTCTGGGAGATCGAGACTAAATATCGGCCCACCCGATTGCATGTGGGAGGTTCGGACTCGATACTCGAGCTCAATCCACCTAATTGCATGAAACAGGTTAGGACTCGATATTCAATCCGCAAAACATGCGATTTTCTCCAAATCTCTGCTAATCCTTCATGAAGATATATATACGAGCTTGTCCGAATCTGAAAGCGTTATATGAATGAGTTATACGAAGATATACGAGCGAGTCCGAATCTGTTAGAGTTCTTTGATTGAATTTCACGAAGATATACGAGCGACTCCGAATCTGTATGAGTTCTTTGAATGAATTTCATAAAGATATACGATTTTAATTTTCTGCACGAATGTTAATGTTACTTAAACAATTCAACTAATAAATTTGTTACTTTTAGCGACGAATCTGGTATTAATTATGAACCAATAGAAGATACTAGGCATTATAGGTATTTGCCTTGAACGAAGTTTAAGAAAATCGCTGGCCGAAATTTAATCAACATTTGCAATGTAAATTAAAAAGATTGTGATACACTTTCCGTACATGGTACCTATGTGTTTAATTTTAGGTCACCCAACGAACTGTATCGATATCACGCGATAACAGTCGAACTGTTACGAACATTCACGACAAATCACGAGCCGTGACGATCATCTCACGACAGTCAACAGACTAGAATAGGACGAATTTCAAGTAGTTTTAACCAACTTGCAAAACTCGTACGAGCCAAATTAACAGAAAATTGTAGTCAGGTTAAGGTACAACAGTGTATTATTTACGGCTAATTGTTTAAATAGCTTTATAATATTGTTTGTCTAATTGATAAACCCGTCAATAACTTCCACTTCTAATCAAACTCACCCTTAAAGTAAAACAACAAGCTTCTGTTCTTTTATAGACATTTAAATGCGAACTTCAGTTCTCTATTTACATTTAAATTGCTTTTATATAGTCGGTACATATTGAGTAAGCAATACATGTACACTGGTTCTGCATTGTATGATGCTCTAGTTACCGCAAAGGTAGGATGGCGTGCTCACCGAATTTTGTCTCTGTTTAAAATACTGCTGAAGATGGTGCCCTTTTGGATACATATTGTTATTTTGATAATAGGTGAGTATAATAAAACATAAATAAATAAATAAATAAATAAATAAATAAATAAATAAGTAAGTAAATTAATTAATTAATAAATATAAAGAATAAATACAACATTTAAAAGAGCTATTCATAATTTTTTTCGTATTTTTTCATTGATTTTTATGAGGTCCGTCAAAAGTAACATTTACTTATTTATTTATTTATTTATTTATTTATTTATTTATTTATTTATTTATTTATTTATTTATTTATTTATTTTATCTTGAATATATGGCATTTATGCATCGAGCATTTTTTTAAAGAATGTAAAAGACAATGTAATGTTCTAACCTTCATATGTCTACAACTGATAACAATTTCAAAATTCCTCCACGGTGCTGATTTTTTCTGAATTTCAACAATTGAAAACTAGAACTGTCTCTCAGAGCCAAATACCCCCATCTCCAACATTTAATATTACCTGCAACCTTGACCTTTATTATATGACCTTGGTTTAAGGTCATGATACATTTTTGGACCATCGAAATCATGTGAAGATTATGACAGTCGTAAAACTTTGAGCAGTTATGAGATATAGTCTGGACACGATTTTACACGGACAGACAGACTGACAGACAGACATGGTTATTCCTATATACCCACTCAAACTAGTTTTCGGGGGAAGGGGGGTATAAAATATGCTAACCAATATCTGAAATTGAAATGAAGTAAAGACCGGATATGTAATTATATATTTTATAAGGAAAATTTATAATTATGTTTCCGTCGTCGATTTACAAAATTTTCATTTCATTCAGATTATTTTGGTAATCGGTTTCCAAAATTTTATTCCAAGCATAACTGATGGGAAACAGTAAATAAATAAATAAATAAATAAAAAATAAATAAATAAATAAATAAATAAAACAGGTTTAGTAATAATAAGAATAATAACATTTTGTCTTTTCAGAAAACTTGTCATGTTTATGGCGGAGGTACATGGGTCAACTGGCAAGGAAAATCGTTCTATTATATTTCCACAGATGTACAGTTATTTGCTGATGCCCAAACATTCTGTGTTAATCAGGGAGCAAAACTAATTGAGGTGGATGATATTAACGAACATACTTTTATTAGAAATGAATTATTAGTCCCCCGTGATTACTGGGTCGGTATGAACAAGGTTGGATCAGGTTAGTTATAACTACGGAATAAAGGGATGGAGAGAGAGAGAGAGAGAGAGAGAGAGAGAGAGATGAGAGAGAGAGAGAGAAATGTTGTTTAACGTCCCAGTCAAGAATATTTCACTTATATCGAGACGTCGTTAGCTATAGGCGAAGATTCAGAAATTTTGCCTGATGGAATTACATGTACAAAGCAGGTCTCTATATCGTGTCACGCCTACTATGACATCGGACCTAGTTTATTTAAAGTTACCATCCTAAATAATCGTGAACTTCATTTCGTAATGCCGAGCGCTTGGCGACAGAACAGTCACTACCCAAGTCTTTCAAGTCTTGGGTCAGAACGGTCGGGATTTGAACGATCACTTCCCATTTACGGACCAAGCACTCTAAAGACTGAGCTACCGCAATGGTACCGATAACTGTGAGGGTATGAAGAAAACCGAAGCAACAATTGGTTGTTTTGTTTAACCCTTTGCAGTTGCGACAAATTAGGTACATTTTACAGTTATATGTGAACTTTATTTTGGAGCTGCATATATTTTTCTAGCTGATACAAAATAAAGACACTTGTCAAATTGTAGGACATGACTTGGCAAAATTTGATAAAAGGTCAAATAATGTCACCATGTCACGTGACCTAGAGTAAAAAGTCAATATTTGACAATTTTTAAAAAAAGGAAAAGAGCAAATTTAAACTGAAGAACTGCAAAGTGTTTTCTTTTCTTTTAATTATTTAATTATTTTTTCTGTTTGCTAGCTTCGAATCCCTATTTGGGGCAGATAATTTTTAACGTTTTGGCTTGTTTTTTTTTTATTTCTTTGGTTTTTATCATTTCGTTTGTTTTGGTGACTTTTATTTGTTTGTGGTTTGTTTTGTTTTTTATGTCTTTGGTTTGTCTTCGGTTGCAGTGATCTTTTATGTTGCTATGATTTATTTACTTATTATTTTCCTTTTTGACTTTGATTTGTACGCTTAGATTATTTGTTAATATGTTTTTTGGTTTTTTTTTTTAAATTTTGGATACTTTTGTTTTGTTGTTAATTGCTATGGTTGCTTTTTATATGGCTATGGCTTTATTGCTGATTGGTTTGTTTGTGAATGGTTTGGTTTTAGTTACATTGACTTATCGTTTAATGATATATATATATATATATATATATATATTAATTTTTTTTGTTATATTACATATATATACAACTGATAACACACAAATTGACAAACCAACATGGACATAAAACAACTCTGTTTTGTACAAGTTTATTCATTTTTGGTTGCTTTTGCGTTTTATGGTTTTTTTTTTTTTTTGGGGGGGGGGGGGGGGTTCATGGTTTTTCTTCAATTCTTATGCTTGACAATTTCCATTTTTGGTCAAAGTTCTAAGTTGAACTTTGATCTGTATTTTCTTTCGAATAAATGCTTAATTACGCATCTAAATATTGCATTCAAATTGATGCTTAATCAGCTTTAATATTATTGAAATATTTAAGAAATAATTAACATTTACTTTAGTATATCGTCGAAAAATACACGGGCCGGAGTTCACATGCGGAAAAATATTTGCTACCGAATGATATATTCTTCCGCATGTGAACTACGGCCCGTGTATTATTCGACGATATAACAATGGAAATTCTTGATCGTTTAATTCTAGCATGGCTTAGATAAAAAGGATTGAAATTAACATTGCGAACTCTTTCATCGGAAGTACATTTTACTATCTATTTGCAAAAAAGTCCATTGAAACAATTCAACTGTTGAAATTACCACCATTGAAATTAATGATTTTATGGATGAAAATTACGTCACATGTACAACCATTGTTCGCGACACATTGTATGACGTCATAAGATAAGCAAGGGAGTAGGTCTTTAAAACAGAACTTTGATGGGTATATAGTTTGTTATACCACGGCTGGCTCTCTACATGTTTCATATGGAGGGAATCGCGGGTCATGTTAGAATACACAGTATTTATCTTGTGAAAAACAACTACTGACAGTTGTTTCATTCTGCGGGGGAAAAATTACGCGGTTCATACTCTGGAACCTATAAAATTTCGCGGTGTAGTAGCCGGAATCTATAAAATTTCGCGGTGTAGTTACCGGAACCTATAAAATTTCGCAGTGTAGTAACCGTAACCTATAAAATTTCGCGGTGTAGTAACCGGAATCTATAAAAATTTCGCGGTGTACTGGCCAGTGTTAACAATTTTCTGTATGGATTACCTCAGTCTATGTTTCATGAATGCTACATGAAAATATTCACTTTGTATTCAATTTCGCGCTATGAAGTCAAACCGCGAATATAAAACTAAATCCCCAGTGAATAAAAGCAGCTACGTGTATACATACAGTATTCTTTCATTGTCATCAAGCTCCGAAACAGCGCCCACCTCCTAGCTCCGTATGTCGCGAGGTAGACGTAAGATCCGAAACAGCGCCTACATCCTAGCTCCGTATGTCATAAAAGAGATACGAATGTTGGCCGCTGTTCGGAGCTTGCATTGTCATATGTTCTTGCAGAGTTTCGATGGATTACTTCTGGTGCGCTGGCTCCTGCTGGAATCCCTTGGTATGATAGCGTAAAAAATGCTGACCAATATTGCCGATACCGATTCGACAGCGAGTATAAACTGGATGGACGTTCACAAACTAGTTCTTTCTATTACATTTGTGAAGTCAGTTGTGAGTACAGTCATTATAGCCTGGATGAGATTTCTGAAGTGATGATTGATTGATTGATTGATTGATTGATTGATTGAATGGGGTTCTTCGTCCCAGTCAAGGATATTTAATCTATATTGAGACGTTACCAGCTGTAGGTGAGATGGCCAAGGTTTTGGCCTTAACCATGTGTTCAGGTCAAGGTGCCGTTAAGGATCCCGTGACTTTCATTTCTAAATGCACGCTCCCTATTTTTTAAAGTTTGGTCAGACCCGGTCGGGGATCGTAACCAAGACCTCCCATATACTAAGCGATGAGTTATTGGTGAAACTTTTAAATGATATCATAAATAGTCATGGTCTGCTTCGTTGTATCAATGGGGTTCGCCGCTGTACCACGTAATCACTACCTCTTAACGTTTGTGCGGAACTTTTAAAAAACATCAACGTCAAAGATTCCCGGAATGACGTCGTTTTCGCGGGAAAACGTCATCTCATTCGATTCTAAATCCATAGGAAATAAGTGTTCCGCATAAATGTTAGAGGGTATCACGTGGTACAGCGGCGAACCCTATTTATCAATGCTTGTATGAAGAATACAATGTTTTCATATCAATGTGTGGGTTTTTTTCAGTTGCCAAGGTTACAGCGACTATGCAGATGACCTTGATCCAAACACAGATCGCAACAGTTACACAAACTATCGGAAATACAGCTATTCAAACGCTTGGCAACAACATCATTTCGACAGTTGATAGAACAATTATATATACTGTTGACAAAACTGTTTATCAAACAATTGACAAAACAGTCACTCACACGACATCATATGGACAGTCATGCGCAGTGATAAATACCGGAACCGGAAGTACATTAAATGAGGAAGAGGTACAGGACATGATTGACGAATTGCATGTTGAGAAAAAAGAAACTAGCTCTTATAAAAGATCACTCATTTCTGCAGACGATCCGAGACCTTCCGCTAAAATGGTTGGTTGGGTAGGATTTTCGATTCTGTTAATTGTAATGTGTTCGCTTGTCTCTCTCGATCTAACAAGAGGTATTCGATTTTTGCATGATTGTTGTAAACAGTATAATCCGTCATCAGATGAAGAAATATTAAATTGAATCTATTGTAGAAATGGGGTTCGCCGCTGTAACACGTGAGACCCTTTAACGTTTGTGCGGAACACTTATTTCCAATGGATATGAAATCGCATGAGATGACGTTTTCCCGCGAAAATGACGTCATTCCGGGAATCTGTGAAGTTGACACTTTCCAAAACGTTCCGCACAAACGTTAAGAGGTATTGATCACGTGGTAATGCGGCGAACCCCATATTATCATCAAAGATAAATAAATCGTTCTATAATGGACTTAGACTATTAACATTTAGTATGGTTCGTGACTCTGTCAGGCCATTCATTCTGTTTGTATTTTTGTCAATTTTTGGTAAAATAAATAAAAAATGTTTAGAGTATCCAGCATATTATTCGATCATATAAATTAATAATATATTATACTAGCTACTAGAAGGTACACAGAGACGTACCAAGATGTATTCGGACACCCTTCGTTGTTTTATATAAAACCTTTTTTTTTTTTTTTTAAAAATCTAAAAAAAATTATGTTTTTGTCAATTTCCGTGAATTTTTCGTTGTTAAATGTAAAATTTAATAAAGTTCTTCTTAAAAATAACTATAAAAAAGGATATGGATTGGTATGTTTGTTTAAACTTTGCTTTGGGATTGTGGTTTGGACATGGATTGATATGTTTGTTTTTACATTGCTTTGGGACTGTAATATGGACATGGATTGGTATGTTTGTTTTTACTTTGCTTTGGGATTGTAATTTTGTCATGGATTGGTATGTGTTTTAACTTTGCTTTGGGATTGTAATTTGGCCATGGATTGGTATGTTTCGTTTTACTGTGATTTGGGATTGTAATTTGGACATGGATTGGATGTTTGTTTTTAACTTTGCTTTGGGATTGTGGGTTGGACATGGATTGGTATGTTTGTTTTTACTTTGCTTTGGGATTGTGGTTTGGACATGGATTGGTATGTTTCTTTTTACTTTGATTTGTGATTATGGTTTGGACATGGATCGGTATGTTTGTTTTTACTTTGCTTTAAGATTGTTATTTCGACATGGATTGGTATGTTTGTTTTTACTTTGCTTTAGGATTGTAATTTAGACATGGATTGGTATGTTTGTTTTTACTTTGCTTTGGGATTGTAATTCAGACATAGATTGGTATGTTTGTTTTTTTCTTTGCTTTGGGATTGTTATTTCGACATGGATTGGTATGTTTCTTTTTACTTTGCTTTGGGATTGTGGTTTGGACATGGATTGGTATGTTTGTTTTTACTTTGATTTGGGATTGTGGTTTGGACATGGATCGGTATGTTTGTTGTTACTTTGCTTAGGGATTGTGGTGGTTTGGACATGGATTGGTATGTTTGTTTTTACTTTGCTTTGGGATTGTGGTGGTTTGGACATGGATTGGTATGTTTGTTTTTACTTTGCTTTAGGATTGTAATTTAGACATGGATTGGTATGTTTGTTTTTACTTTGCTTTGGGATTGTTATTTCGACATGGATTGGTATGTTTGTTTTTACTTTGCTTTGGTATTGGTATTTCGACATGGATTGGTTTGTTTTTTTTTTAACTTTGCTTTGAGATTGTGATTTGGACATGGATTGGTATGTTTGTTTTTGCTTTGCTTTGAGATTGTGATTTTGGACATGGATTGGTATGTTTGTTTTTGCTTTGCTTTGAGATTGTGATTTGGACATGGATTGGTTGGTTTGTTTTTGCTTTGCTTTGAGATTGTGATTTGGACATGTATTGGTATGTTTGTTTTTACTTTGCTTTGAGATTGTGATTTCGACATGGATTAGTATGTTTGTTTTTGCTTTGCTTTGAGATTGGGATTTGGACATGTATTGGTATGTTTGTTTTTGCTTTGCTTTGAGATTGTGATTTGGACATGGATTGGTTGGTTTGTTGTTACTTTGCTTTGAGATTGTGATTTGGACATGGATTGGTATGTTTTTTTTGCTTTGCTTTGAGATTGTGATTTGGACATAGATTGGTTGGTTTGTTGTTACTTTGCTTTGAGATTGTGATTTGGACATGGATTGGTATGTTTGTTTTTGCTTTGCTTTGAGATTGTGATTTGGACATGGATTGGTTGGTTTGTTGTTACTTTGCTTTGAGATTGTGATTTGGACATGGATTGGTATGTTTGTTTTTGCTTTGCTTTGAGATTGTGATTTGGACATGGATTGGTATGTTTGTTGTTACTTTGCTTTGAGATTGTGATTTGGAATGGATTGGTATGTTTGTTTTTGCTTTGCTTTGAGATTGTGATTTGGACGTGGATTGGTTGGTTTGTTGTTACTTTGCTTTGAGATTGTGATTTGGACACGGATTGGTTTGTTTGTTTTTGCTTTGCTTTGAGATTGTGATTTGGTCATGTATTGGTATGTTTGTTTTTACTTTGCTTTGAGATTGTGATTTCGACATGGATTAGTATGTTTGTTTTTGCTTTGCTTTGAGATTGTGATTTGGACATGTATTGGTATGTTTGTTTTTGCTTTGCTTTGAGATTGTGATTTGGACATGGATTGGTTGGTTTGTTTTTACTTTGCTTTGAGATTGTAATTTGGACATGGATTGGTATGTTTGTTTTAACTTTGATTTTGGATTGTGATTTGGACATGGATTGGTATGTTTGTTTTAACTTTGCTTTGTGATTGTAATTTGGACATGGATTTGTATGTTTGGTTTTGCTTTGCTTTGAGATTGTGATTTGGACATGTATTGGTATGTTTGTTTTTGCTTTGCTTTGAGATTGTGATTTGGACATGGATTGGTTGGTTTGTTTTTACTTTGCTTTGAGATTGTGATTTGGACATGTATTGGTATGTTTGTTTTTGCTTTGCTTTGAGATTGTGATTTGGACATGGATTGGTATGTTTGGTTTTGCTTTGCTTTGAGATTGTGATTTGGACATGGATTGGTTGGTTTGTTTTTACTTTGCTTTGAGATTGTGATTTGGACATGGATTGGTATGTTTGTTTTAACTTTGATTTTGGATTGTGATTTGGACATGGATTGGTTGGTTTGTTTTTACTTTGCTTTGTGATTGTAATTTGGACATGTATTGGTATGTTTGTTTTTGCTTTGCTTTGAGATTGTGATTTGGACATGGATTGGTTGGTTTGTTTTTACTTTGCTTTGAGATTGTGATTTGGACATGGATTGGTATGTTTGTTTTAACTTTGATTTTGGATTGTGATTTGGACATGGATTTGTATGTTTGTTTTTACTTTGCTTTGTGATTGTAATTTGGACATGGATTTGTATGTTTGTTTTTACTTTGCTTTGTGATTGTAATTTGGACATGGATTTGTATGTTTGTTTTGACTTTGCTTTGTGATTGTAATTTGGACATGGATTTGTATGTTTGTTTTGACTTTGCTTTGTGATTGTTTTTTGGACATGGATTGGTATGTTTGTTTTGACTTTGCTTTGTGATTGTTTTTTGGACATGGATTGGTATGTTTGTTTTGTCTTTGCTTTGTGATTGTTTTTTGGACATGGATTTGTATGTTTGTTTTAACTTTGCTTTGTGATTGTGATTTGGACATGGATTGGTATGTTTGTTTTTACTTTGCTTTGTGATTGTAATTTGGACATGGATTGGTATGTTTGTTTTTACTTTGCTTTGTGATTGTAATTTGGACATGGATTGGTATGTTTGTTTTTACTTTGCTTTGTGATTGTAATTTGGACATGGATTGGTATGTTTGTTTTTACTTTGCTTTGTGATTGTAATTTGGACATGGATTGGTATGTTTGTTTTTACTTTGCTTTGTGATTGTAATTTGGACATGGATTGGTATGTTTGTTTTTACTTTGCTTTGTGATTGTAATTTGGACATGGATTGGTATGTTTGTTTTTACTTTGCTTTGTGATTGTAATTTGGACATGGATTGGTATGTTTGGTTTAACTTTGCTTTGTGATTGTAATTTGGACATGGATTGGTATGTTTGTTTTGTCTTTGCTTTGTGATTGTAATTTGGACATGGATTGGTATGTTTGTTTTGTCTTTGCTTTGGGATTGTAATTTGGACATGGATTGTTATGTTTGTTTTGTCTTTGCTTTGGGATTGTAATTTGGACATGGATTTGTATGTTTGTTTTGACTTTGCTTTGTGATTGTAATTTGGACATGGATTGGTATGTTTGTTTTAACTTTGCTTTGTGATTGTAATTTGGACATGGATTGGTATGTTTGTTTTAACTTTGATTTTGGATTGTGATTTGGACATGGATTGGTATGTTTGTTTTAACGTTGCTTTGTGATTGTAATTTGGACATGGATTGGTATGTTTGTTTTAACTTTGATTTTGGATTGTAATTTGGACATGGATTGGTATGTTTGTTTTAACTTTGATTTTGGATTGTAATTTGGACATGGATTGGTATGTTTGTTTTAACTTTGATTTTGGATTGTGATTTCGACATGGATTGGTATGTTTGTTTTAACTTTGATTTTGGATTGTAATTTGGACATGGATTGGTATGTTTGTTTTAACTTTGATTTTGGATTGTGATTTGGACATGGATTGGTTGGTTTGTTTTAACTTTGATTTTGGATTGTTATTTGGACATGGATTGGTATGTTTGTTTTAACTTTGATTTTGGATTGTGATTTGGACATGGATTGGTTGGTTTGTTTTTACTTTGCTTTGTGATTGTAATTTGGACATGTATTGGTATGTTTGTTTTTGCTTTGCTTTGAGATTGTGATTTGGACATGGATTGGTTGGTTTGTTTTTACTTTGCTTTGAGATTGTGATTTGGACATGGATTGGTATGTTTGTTTTAACTTTGATTTTGGATTGTGATTTGGACATGGATTGGTTGGTTTGTTTTTACTTTGCTTTGTGATTGTAATTTGGACATGGATTGGTTGGTTTGTTTTGACTTTGCTTTGTGATTGTAATTTGGACATGGATTTGTATGTTTGTTTTTACTTTGCTTTGTGATTGTAATTTGGACATGGATTTGTATGTTTGTTTTTACTTTGCTTTGTGATTGTAATTTGGACATGGATTTGTATGTTTGTTTTTACTTTGCTTTGTGATTGTAATTTGGACATGGATTTGTATGTTTGTTTTGACTTTGCTTTGTGATTGTTTTTTGAACATGGATTGGTATGTTTGTTTGACTTTGCTTTGTGATTGTTTTTTGGACATGGATTGGTATGTTTGTTTTGTCTTTGCTTTGTGATTGTTTTTTGGACATGGATTTGTATGTTTGTTTTAACTTTGCTTTGTGATTGTGATTTGGACATGGATTGGTATGTTTGTTTTTACTTTGCTTTGTGATTGTAATTTGGACATGGATTGGTATGTTTGTTTTGTCTTTGCTTTGTGATTGTAATTTGGACATGGATTGGTATGTTTGTTTTTACTTTGCTTTGTGATTGTTATTTGGACATGGATTGGTATGTTTGTTTTTACTTTGCTTTGTGATTGTAATTTGGACATGGATTGGTATGTTTGTTTTTACTTTGCTTTGTGATTGTAATTTGGACATGGATTGGTATGTTTGTTTTTACTTTGCTTTGTGATTGTAATTTGGACATGGATTGGTATGTTTGTTTTTACTTTGCTTTGTGATTGTAATTTGGACATGGATTAGTATGTTTGGTTTAACTTTGCTTTGTGATTGTAATTTGGACATGGATTGGTATGTTTGTTTTGTCTTTGCTTTGTGATTGTAATTTGGACATGGATTGGTATGTTTGTTTTGTCTTTGCTTTGGGATTGTAATTTGGACATGGATTGGTATGTTTGTTTTGTCTTTGCTTTGGGATTGTAATTTGGACATGGATTTGTATGTTTGTTTTGACTTTGCTTTGTGATTGTAATTTGGACATGGATTGGTATGTTTGTTTAACTTTGCTTTGTGATTGTAATTTGGACATGGATTGGTATGTTTGTTTTAACTTTGATTGTGGATTGTGATTTGGACATGGATTGGTATGTTTGTTTTAACGTTGCTTTGTGATTGTAATTTGGACATGGATTGGTATGTTTGTTTTAACTTTGATTTTGGATTGTAATTTGGACATGGATTGGTATGTTTGTTTTAACTTTGATTTTGGATTGTAATTTGGACATGGATTGGTATGTTTGTTTTAACTTTGATTTTGGATTGTGATTTGGACATGGATTGGTATGTTTGTTTTAACTTTGATTTTGGATTGTAATTTGGACATGGATTGGTATGTTTGTTTTAACTTTGATTTTGGATTGTAATTTGGACATGGATTGGTATGTTTGTTTTAACTTTGATTTTGGATTGTTATTTGGACATGGATTGGTATGTTTGTTTTAACTTTGATTTTGGATTGTGATTTGGACATGGATTGGTATGTTTGGTTTAACTTTGATTTTGGATTGTGATTTGGACATGGATTGGTATGTTTGGTTTAACTTTGATTTTGGATTGTGATTTGGACATGGATTGGTATGTTTGGTTTAAGTTTGATTTTGGATTGTGATTTGGACATGGATTGGTATGTTTGGTTTAACTTTGATTTTGGATTGTGATTTGGACATGGATTGGTATGTTTGTTTTGACTTTGCTTTGGGATTGTGATTTGTACATGTTTTAACTTTGCTTTGTGATTGTAATTTGGACATGGATTGGTATGTTTGTTTTGACTTTGCTTTGGGATTGTGATTTGTACATGTTTTAACTTTGCTTTGTGATTGTGATTTGGACAACGGATTTGTATGTTTGTTTTGACTTTGCTTTGGGATTGTGATTTGTACATGTTTTAACTTTGATTTTGGATTGTGATTTGGACATGGATTTGTATGTTTGTTTTGACTTTGCTTTGTGATTGTTTTTTGGACATGGATTGGTATGTTTGTTCTTGATTTATAGATAACCAATGAAAGTTATTAAAATGTTGTTACAAATATCAATGTAAAATAAAATAAATATATATTGTGATAATAATGATAAAAACATTGTCATTTTTAAATTTAATTTAGTTCAAAACTCTGGTAAGAGTTTAAACCATTAAAACCTTTCTTAAAGTTGTTAACAATTTCATTGACTCAAAACAGTCAATTTCTTTTAAAGAAAGAAATCACAACAATGATATGTATTCAATCATATCTAAAAATAATAAAGTATACTCCTCCCCACGTGAGGAACAATACTTGGACGTCGGCCGGGGGTGTATACATAGGTTAAGTCCCGTCGTTTTTTATAAAGTCTCCCACTACAATGTGTAGGGAGACTTATTGTCCTTATTCCGTCTCTCCTCTTGTCTTTTTTATTATTATTATTATTATTATTATTATTATTCAGCTTTCCGCATCTTGTCTTCCCCTTTTCTCAGAAATGCCTCATTCAATCGCAATGAAACTTTATAGCTACAATGCATTAAGCGCATAGATGTGCAATCCGTATTTTAAATTTGCAACAGGGCTGCCGTTACCATGGAAACGTGGGGGAGTTTGGAGACTTTCGCCAAAATTACAACTCTAGATGGTGATTAATTTTGTAATTAATGATTTTTAATTGTTCCAGATCTTCACTATGGGTAAGTAAGTGCCAGGGTTGGAGACACTTGCTCTACTTGCTGGATGACAACAGGACAAGTTTATAATAAACATGATACAATCATTTAAATAAACCAAGGTATATAATTCATTACCTTGTAAAATATCATTTCGAATGACTTGTCTCCCTTAGACCATGTAACTACAATTTTAAAAAAATATTCAAATTAAACATCAAGCACAATTACCCTCCGATATACGAGTCTGTCGAAAGTTTAACACAGCTAACCAAAACAATTCGAAGTTCGGCTACCGAGTGACCAATATATGGACAACAAGTCACAAAAAGGGTTATCGGAAGGTAGTTAGCAGTTGCCAATAGGTATGAAAATAAAGCTACAGAGAAGCCGATTTGAGCTGCTAAAATTCATCAACTGAGTGTTAATTTTCGACAGGTCTGTACTATAAGTTAACATTACATTTCTTATTTCAGAACCGACATTAGTGTTTTAAGCATTACCTAAAAATCAATATTTTATCTAGATGATATGATGACATACCTGGTTGTTAAAACACACAGAGAAAAGATAACAAATTTACTTCCTCATTCCAGATTATAAACGTGAAATTTTGAATCAAACAATGCTGTTCCTTTTTATACAATGTGTTTTGAGTTTAACATTGCTGTTATCATTTGGTAAATACTAGTATTTGATTTTTATTTTCCTCAATCTTGCTTTTTCAGATATCATTTGGAACCGAAACTCTCTCTCTCTCTCTCTCTCTCTCTCTCTCTCTCTCTCTCTCTTGAAGCTTTTTGCTTTATTTTTCCATAGCAGGTCAGGAATTTTTACCTATAACTAGTCGGTTCTGAGATGTTGTAAGAAAGTATCTGGAAATAAGCCACCTACCTTCAGCAAACTTTTTTCTTCTTGTGAGAAAATGCAATATATTTAACTTAAGGTGTAAACTACTAAACCATCAGTCTTGTTAAGCTGTACATCCGCACTGATTTTAAAATAAGAATTGTTAGGAATTTCTAGAATTTATCATAACCTATTTTATTTGTATTTTAACATAATTGTTATTATTTTCATTATCTCGAATTCTTGTTAGGTTTGTTCGAAGACTGAAAGTTGGACTTTTCTGCACATATACAGTACAGACCTGTCGAAAGTTTAACAATGAGCTAACTAAATGGAGTCGACACTCAGCTAGTGAGTGACAAAGATATAGTTATCTTGTGGCTAAAAGCTAACGAAAGAGATAGATAACAGCTGCCAAGGTATTAGAAAACATGTGCCAATTTGAGCTGTTGGTCTTGTACTAATTATAGTTAGTTGGTGTTAAACTTTTGACAGACCTGTACTGTAAAATAAGTCTAGATCTGCGTTTCACACATAAATTATATCTTATATTGACAACAAAATGGAAGGATAGCGTTACGGCCTTATGCGCTTTCTGACGAAGGAAGCATACACACACGGACAATACGCGATAAGGCAAGTAGCTTAAATCTGACATATGATACTTCAAACTTCTTAAATATAAACTTGGTTGAGATGTAAGTAGCGCAACTGCTGTGATAACTATCATTATTGAACCTCTCAAAATTAACATGTATTTTTTTATTTTAGGTCATACACATTACCTTTGCAATTGGGAGGGTGAAACCTGGCAATATGCCACGGGACACTGTAATCTTGCCAATGGGAAGCTTTTGACTACAGACAGCTTAAAGGAAATAAACCTGTCAGAACTTTTTAAAGTGAATGCAACAGAATTCTGGACACCTAACGTAATTGAAGTAGCTCATGCTGTTGAATATATAGGTTTGTATTATTCTTGAAATTATTTTCTAAAACAATATAATTATGTTCAGATGAAAATATTTTACCTATTTTCACTTATTTGAAACTTCATGAATGTTTATTTTGATAACATTATGCATTTTCACTAACGATTTGTTCAAGCTAACTTAGTTTTGAACAAGTGAGCCTAGGTAATTAAATATTGGGTTAAAATTTCTCTCTCTCTCTCTCTCTCTCTCTCTCTCTAAAAACTATTCAATATATATGTTAATCAAAATATTTGTAATGTTGTATTATCGTTCTTTTTTGTTATGTATATATTGAATATGAAATAAAGAAAATAAATATAAAAAAAAATTGGGTTAAAAGACATATATGTTTTGTTGGTCTCCCGAGGTAGATACATATATACATATATATTCTGTTATGTCATTTCGACTTACAAAAATATCACAAGAGAAAAACATTCTATTAAAACCAGACCAGTGGGGTTTAAGTCGCTAATTCTTTTGGGGATATTTTATGAATACCGTAAACGCGGTCTACTAATTTTCGCTTATTTCGTGGCCGTTTGTTCTGCGCAAAAATTAATACCGAGCGAAAATTGTATTATGATTGTTATTTTATAGTGCATATTTAAAAAAGCGAAAATTTAACAACACGGATATGTCTAAATTCCCTATACCGCGAAAATAAATACACGCGAAATTAAATACGTTTACAGTAATATAATTATTCAAATAAATTCATTGTCACATGCAGTAAAAGAAATAATTCACCTAATCTTATAATATGTTTTGTAGGATGTTACGTTTATTCAGTAGGGGTACCTCAAGACATCCGAACTCCAGCAGGGGGAGGAATAAATTTGATTGGCTGTCAAAGTGCATGTTACTCATATTACGACATTTATTCACTATATGGTTTGCATGTAAGTTAACTGTATTGGATATCACATATGTATGTAATAAATTTCAGTTTTAGACATTTTATGGTATGTATGGTTTTTATTTCAAGATAACATTTAATGTTTCGTCATATTGATTTTTATAACAAAAGCAGTAAATAGTTCGAGAAAAAACATATGATGTAAATAAAAAAAGGGTTGCCCCATGGGTCTATGTTTCTTTCACTCTCCTTTTTGATTACACACGTGGCAGGTGTAGCTATCTAAACAACAGGAGCTTACCCTCTCAGAGCACCCGGCCTCGTCTCCTTAAAAACTACACCTCCTTGTTGGAGGTTCACGTGTTTAACATTATTTGTCCGAGTTTCACTTTACTTTACTTTGGGATTGTGATTTGGACATATTTTATTATGTTTTTTATTATTATCTGCTGATCTTGAATATTTAACTTCATTATGAAATGTTAAGTCAATTCACTGTAAACAATCATTGGACTAAAAAGTTTAATGTTATTGCCTTAAATACTTATACTTTTCAAATTGATTTTATATTTATCTGTGTTTAGATATATTTCATATATGCATTAAAGAAGTATCGAACAGAATACTTTATTTTACAGGGTAGTCACTGCATTTGCCTATTTGTAAGCCATGTCCATTTTGATCCTTCGAAAGAAAGTTGTTTCCAAAATTGCAGCATTGATACATTGGAGTTCTGTACAGATTCTAAGCTCATCGCACTCTATAGAACAATAAGTAAGACGATTTCTTGAAATCGTTCTGTATGTATGAGAAATCATGACTCCACTATGTCCGCAGTGGAAATAACTATTTTTACCTGAGGATTTGAATGCTAAAATTTGCAATCGTCTAAATATTGCAATAATGCTTTTATAAATTAAAACCTATTATCATTTCATAGAATATAAAGTCAAAATTTCTTATCCATAAATATTTACAAACGGAAGTGGTACATATCGGTTTGATCATCTTATTGAGTCTAACACAACCAGTGTCAGTATGTTGCGTCTTTTATAAGCGTCTTTTACTTTTCTCATACAAGACACTTTGAAATGTTTTAAGGTAAACATTTACCATTCATTTGCTCAATTAGGTTTTAAATTTTGTTTGGTCCTATCCTAACGCACTATTTATGTTTGCCTGCTCAATCAGGTTGATTTTATATTCGATATAATGCTCATGTGCGTCTTGTTGCTTAAAGTGCGATGTCAGGTCAGTTCAGAAAGTTTGGAACACCCCATAAAAGTGCTTCATAGCTAGGCACGAGTTTGTTTGCTATAACACATTTTGACATGTTGTATCAATGATTTGTGTGATATGCGACATACCACTAGATCCAACCGATGTAAATATAATGCAATAAATTTGCAAAAGACGCAGTTATCTCTTTTTATACATTTCAGAGACAAAACTGTCCTTTGGTAAAAATTATTTCAGACACTGGGTACAAAGCATGTGTTCCCAAAACATAAATAATTTTTCTACGTCAAATGATACTAACAATAAACATCTTTTTGCATAAGAAATGTACGTTATACAAAAAATAATTGTTTTATACACTCACCTAAAATAAATGATTACAATTTTGCTAAATATTTTAGAACTTTCACCACAGAATAAATTGTAACTGATAAAAGTGCATTTTTATCTTCGAAAGTACTAGGTAATCACATGAAAATAAGGTTTTATAGCCCTTTTCAGTATTTTTAGTCCATAATTCGATTCCCCTTTCTTTTATTTGTATTTTCATTCGCACCCCAATTAAACTAAAATTGAAGCTTTTATCAGTTATGCCATTTGATAACCATTCTATGTAGTATAAAAAATAGTAGTTCGACAAATATAAGATAACAAAACATCAAGTACTAAAACCGTCAAAACTGCTGTTTTATAAAGGTTATATAATAGGTGCTCCAAACTTTTTGGACGAACCTGTAGATTCCCATTGTAGTAGTTTTTCTCTCATGATTATTTTTGTTAGTCAGTAATTATTTTAGGAACCCCTTTTTTTAAAAATATTTATGCGCTTTTTAAGATCATTACAACCCCCCCACCCCCATCCCCCCCCCCCCGCAAAAAAAAAAAAAAATTCAAGTTCGTGTAACACAATAATTTAATATCTTTTATTTACAGGATATGACAGTACAAAACTACCTAATTTTGCAACTAACAAGTGCTTAGCACAAGTGAATTCAACGACCAATTCTACAGAAAACTGTCAAAAGTACCTGCCGTACCAGTGTAGTAAGCAATAAAATTCACTAAAATGTGACAAACCCGGTATATACATCTTAAATTTCAGTTTTGTTTTAAAATCTCATTGAAACACGCAACTAGTGTCACAATAATTTCTTTTACTAGAGTGTATTACAATATGTCGCAATTATTTTCACTACTGAACATATTTTTCATAAGGGATAGTAGAATTTTATACATAGCACTAGGGGAATTCAATGTGTCAACAAAGTTACTAGTTTGCGTCGAGATTTCAAGTATTTATTTCTTTATTAAGTCAACCAATAATCCCTCGATGGTCAAATTATAATCATAAAAAGCAAGATAAAAACTTAAAACTGGAAATTTAATTAAATACGTGAACTTACCAGAGAAGTGAGGCCGGGTGCTCCGAGAGGGTAGGCATTTTTTGTTTACCTAGCTACACCTGCCACGTGTGAAATATAAAATAAGAATGTAAGTAACATGGAACTATGAAACGTCACAATTACATGTTCTTTTCACACAATTTTAATTACACAAGTGGCGGGTGTAGCTAGCTAAACAAGCGGTGCTTACCCTTCTGGAGCACCCGGCCTCACTTCCCTGGTGGAAGTTCACGTGTCTAACCTAACTTGTTAGTTCCGAAGTTTTTACTTTGCTTCTGGATTGTGATTCGGACATGGATTAGTATGCTTGTTTTTGATTGTTGATTACATCATATAACATAATAAATTTGCATTTTGACCTTATATACAGTAAGATGTAATTAAGAGGTATTTTTCTCTTAATAAACAGAATACTGATATCTTTAGTATGATTATCTTTGTCGTTGTGAATAACAAAATGGTTGTTTGACAATAAATACCTTTTGTAGTTTTGTAATAAACTTGTACGAGAATACTAAATAAGGTTCAAACAGAGAATCGTCGTCTGATATGGAAAAAACGTATTAATCAATGTCCAAATTGCATTCCAAAAGCAAAATGAAAACCTAGAAACTGACAAATTAGGTTAAAAACCAGGGGAGTAAACCGTGTGCTCCGGAAGGCCTTCTTGTTTAACTGCCTACAAACCTATATCAAACTACATAATTGATATATTTTGGATTATTATTTGTATCTTATAATCGAAAAAAGTGTTAATGTCATTCATTACCTATGTTTAAGCCTTGGTTTTAATGTTAAGTTATAATTTTAATTTCTTTATATTTTTGTATAGACGGCAAGATTCACAACGGGACATTCTTAAATGCTATAGACAAATGCGGAGGTCGTGACAATGAAATAATTGATAGTTTGGGTTATTCCTGGAAACCAGTGTTCTTTCCGACTATAAACAGAATTAAAAGTTTGTAAATTGTATATACAAATACCGTTCATGAATCACATTCAGAGATAGTCTTGAAAAAAACCTAAAGGCTATAAGACGTTCAAGTTTTTTAATCTTTATTTTATTTTTTGTTTGCGGTATCATGTTTTTCAGTTCACTTTCAATGTGTTGTGTTTTTTTCGCTGTTGTAGCACCTGTTTTGAGTATGTTATATGAGGAGTATAAGGTCATATTTTAGGGTTTAAAATTATCAGTTCTCAAGGATAGTCACTAGATAAAAAGAAGAAAAAAGAATGAAACATTTCATAAACAGACAATTAACATTTTATTAAAGACAAAGGAAATAATGTGAAACAAACATTGTTTAAAAGGCAATATTAATTACATTTTGTACTTGTTTTGTTTCTGTGGATATGCTTAGTGGCAATAAGGACAAATTAAAGATGGCGATTTACAAGATCTCAAAGTAGATGACAATCAAACATATAATTAAAAAATAATGAATATAGATACAGAGACACTTCTTTCATACTCAAGTTAACTATCATTTACATTATAATAAAGGAACAGCTAAATACAAAAATGTAGCTAACAATATTCATTTTCGTTTTTAATGTTTTTTAGATCAGTTTAGAGGCAATGAGAACCATTTAAAGATGACGATTTGCAAGTCTTTAAAAGTAGATGGAAATCAAACTTATCTAAAAGAACGTAATTGTACAGATTTGCTACCATATATCTGTAAAACAGGTGACATTAAAAACGTTAATTTTTTTTTGAACTTTCTATATTATTATTTGATAAATCAGGTCCTCTATAAGAGTGAACTTACCTAAGTGATAAAAGTTCCCGCTGCAAATCATTAAAAATACTAAAATAGTATTTTAACATTTTAAAATTTTGACTCCACCATTTTGATTCAAGCACTACTGATGAGGAATTGTATTTCGAAACGGACGTCTAGTTCTGTTAAATTTCCCTGATATAATATGTAATTTAAAGTTTCACAAAACACAATCTTTATGTTTAATCATTAAACAATATTCAATAATTACTTATAGAAAATATAATATATATATATATATATTATATATATATATATTATATTATATATATATATATATATACTGATAAACTATGTCTTTCTCAGTATAAAACGTGGAATGTACGATGTCATATATCAGGCTATTATAACTTGTACAGATTTTTGACAAATTTCTCGGGGGGGGGGGTTAATGGGTTGGCATGGATTAGCTACATCATGGATATAGACATTTAATTAACAATTATCTAATCTCACAGGGCAATGTATGCCACAAAATATTTCCATCTGCTTCTTTTAACAGGACAATTTTTATTTTCCAGATGACATTTATGCAACCTCAAGATACTTTAAAACATGTCCCTTCCAATATAAGCCTAATACTTTTCAGACAGGTAATTTTACATCCATTTATACTTCTCTATTTTACTGTTTTTATTTTTTTCAGTACTATGCAAACGGTCTATTTTTCTTAACGTTTCTGTTCTAACAGAGATCTTAAAACCGTTTAAACCCAACACAAACACACCAGTCCATGTCTAAACAACAATCCCAAAGAAAAGTAAAAACTTGGAAGCTGGCAAATTAGGTTACACCCAAGACTTTGTACAAGGGAACATACAATAGTTTCTATCTTAACGTACAAATCAGCTGAATGGGCGGCGGATAAACTGTGTATCTACCAAAAAGTCCTCAAAATACTCATACATGAATTATTTACGTATGAGTTGACCGAATTAGACTATAAATTCGCATATATGTAGAAGTAAAAGTAATTTGATCCATAGTGAAAAGATACAAATCGCCTAAATCACATGGCGGGATTATAAGTCCTCCATGATCTGATGGCAGAGTGTTTATAAATAGGGGCGGGTTTAAATAACGCATATAGGTGTTAGAAGCGTATCACCGTGTGTATAATCACGCCTACTCACCTTACCCTATTCGTTATAATTACGCTAATATTGATGAACGATTTATAGCATACTGAAATAAACATGATACTTGAAGCAGGAAAACGGTTTGTGTGAGTCTGCACATGAACGTTTATATGTACAGTAGGCCGTTTAAAATTTGGCTTTAGTGACGTGGAATAGAAAAGGGCATTTTTGTAAGGACAATATGTATAAGACAATATCAATTACAACAAAGGACACATGGCAATAATAGTTTATGATAACAAACCAAACCGGGAAAGGTAAAGATAAATATCAAATTTCCATTGTTTATTATCTAAACAACATGATTAAAGCACATTTAAGGCGTTCATATAAAAAGTAAGCAAACCAATCAAAAGTAAAAACTTTGGAACCCCTCAAATTAAACACACGAACTTCCAAAAGGGGAAGTGAGTTCTATCGCTCCAAAAGGTGAGTACATTTTGTTTAGCTAGCTACCCCGCCGTGTGTCATAAAAGTTGATCAAAGGAAATATGGGACGTCGAATACATCTAGGGTAGTTTTGGATATATTTCAACAATATTGTGATGACGGACATAAAACTTTTGTAGGCCTTAAAAGAAAATTCTTGCATCAACAATTTATAAGCCTCATTGTTCTAATAGCCTATATATTTAAAACGCACAGTTAATAATTTAAATTCAAATTATAAATTGAAGCTAGGGCTACTCAGTGTTACATAAATTTATGTTTTGTATTTTTTATAGATGGAACTAGCAACTCCGTTACGTTAACTACATTAGACACAACATCTACAACTATCGTACAATGTGAGTTAGTATGTAATTATTTCATTTCATGTTATTAATACTAAATGTTTATTCTACAGGTGTGTGCATTAAAAATAAATTCACTTGTACAAATATAAGGGCTTTTTGTGACCCCGATAATTTTACAATCAACAAATTGAAACCAACAATATTTTTTGACAGCAATAGTAAAAAGCAATACCGTGCACTACTACCCCTGTGCATAATGTTAATTGAAATGCATTCTGCAATGTTTTTAAAATGAAGTAAGAAATTTAGTGAACAAACACAGCAGAATACGTTAAACTGCACAAAAAAAATGAAAAAGACAATAAAGGGATAAATAAAGAATCCATTAAAGTCTATAAATTTATAAATACCGCTATATAAGGGTTGCCTGCTTTTAAAGGCCGGTAAAACTTTATCCATCTTGCGTTTTATTAATGTTATTTATACCTGTATATAAGAGCCACCTGCCCATAAATGCTACTAAAACTGTTTCTCTGTGGTGGTTGTTATAGACAGGTTTGACTATGGTGTTATAATTGGTTATTTGTAGATGGACCTAGGAACTCCGTTAATTTATCTCCAACGAACACAACATATACACTTATCGAGAACACAACATTTAATACTCCGATATATTGCCATGCCGACTGCAGACCTGAGTGTACCTACACGTGGAATACTTCCAGCGGCAGTTATCCACTGATATTTGGTAAAGTGGATAGAAGTCAAGCAGGAACCTACGTTTGTACAGCTACTAATCCAATTGGATCTTCTGAAGTATCTATAACGGTCATTGTTCAATGTATGTTGGTATATAATTATTTTTATATGTAATTATATACAATCGCATAACAATTACCAATATTAATTTGTAATTAATTTAAATTTCAATTACGTATTACGGAGTGCCTGAGAGGCCCGTGTCACTGCTCTCATAATCCGACACTTTTACGTATGTACAGCGACTGATCAACTTGGATCTTCTGAAGTATCTATAACGGTCATTGTTCAATGTATGTTGGTATATAATTATTTATATCATATGTAATTATATACAATCGTATAACAATTACCAATATTAATTTGTAATTAATTTAAATTTCAATTACGTATTACGGAGTGTCTGAGAGGCTCGTGTCACTGCTCTCATAATCCGACACTTTTACGTATGTATAGCGACTGATCAACTTGGATCTTCTTAAGTGTCTATAACGGTCATTGTACAATGTATGTTGGTATATTATACATTTATTGCCTTTGAGTGAGGGAGATATGAACATTTGTTCACCCGCAACAAGTCATATTTCCCGAGGAAGAATCCCGAGGGAAATGTGACTTGTTGCGGGTGAACAAATGTTCATATCTCCCTCAAACAAAGGCAATAAATTGTTTATTATACCGAAAAATAACCATTGTAATAAGAAAGACAGAAAGAAAGAAAAATATTTAACAAAAGACAGCATGAAAACAGCATTCCTTCTCCGATTCATTGCTTTTTCTCCTATCGGAACTCATCGGAGGCAAACGTTAGAACATCTTGACCGATTCTCCATCGATGACGTCATATCATTGTGACGTCATGGTGTGTTCTGAAGAGGTAGGATATGATGTTTTCAGAGGGATACACGATGTTTTCTCCACCCTGATCACATGATCCAACGATCCAATCAAATTACAGACAGCATCGTATTTTTCTCATGAGATATAATAAAATTATTTATACATAACAAGTTACCAAAATAATTTTTTATTAATCTAAATTTTAATTACGTATTACGGAGTGCCTGAGAGGCCCGTGTCATTGCTCTCATAATCCGACACTTTTACAGTTACACAAATGTGCAATACAGCATAAAATCAACATTACAAAAATTGACCCTTACTCGTTAATTATTAGGCTTATTATAATACCAGCAACTAGTAAGCAGCCATGATTTAGTAAAAAAAACCAAGCTACTCTAGTTATGATTAAAATAGAAATAGTTTAAACGAACGAAATAACAAAGTGGTATTTTTAATACAATGCTATTATATTTATTGAACAGTCACTGATAGATATCTTATCTTATCTTTTTTATAATGTTTTATTTTTATTAACATAGAAAGGTAAAAATGATGGATTTTATAATTTTACATATATAATGCATGTATATATATTACATATCATTAGACAGCAACAACGGTTATACACCGTGATCATTCAATAATAACAATACGTAAAACAGTTATACATCGTGATATCTTATCTTATGGGATAATCAAAAACAAACATATTAATGTCCAAATCACAATCCCAGAGCAAAGTAAAACACTTCATAATTAAAAACAAACATAATAATTCATGTCCGAATCACAATCGAGAAGCAAAGTAAAAAAGTTGTAACTGACAAGTTAGGTTACACACGTGAACTTCCACCAGGGAAGTGAGGTTGGGTGCTTAGGTAACCGCCTCCTGTTTAGGTATAATAAAGTTTAAGATGAAATACATAATTCGACATTTTAATATGTTTAACAAGTTTAACATGTCAAGTTCCATCAGGTAAGTGAGGCCGGGTGCTCTGGTAAACCTCCTCCTGTTTAGGTATAATCTCATAGTAAACGTCACTTTGATTGTCTCCTCATAAGCCTACCATACATCGAAATACAAATTTAATAGTCGTACTTTGTCTTTGACTTTTCCTTAGAACAACAAATAAAAAATTCAGTGATCTCTCATATCATATAAAATAGAAAAATTCGAAATCTTTTTACCCTTTTAATCAAAAACAAACATACTAATCCATTTTCGAATCACAATCCAGAAGCAAAGTAAAAACTTTGGAACTGACAAGTTAGGTTAGACACGTGAACTTTCACCAGGGAAGTGAGGCCGGATGCTCCGGAAAGGTAAGCACTTCCTGTTTAGCTAGCTACACCCGCCACGTGTGTAATCAAAATTGTGTGAAAGGAACATGGAACTATGAGACGTCAAATATATCCAGGGCAATCCTGGACATAGAGACATCAAACTTATCAACAATACTGTGATGACGGCCATAAAACTTTTTGAGGGCCCCGATAAGCCTAGGTTTGCAATATCCCTGAGTCAACAATTTATTTGCAAACTGCCTACTTCGATGCACAAAGCCCCCGTAGTGGAAACAAGCTCTACCATAGCGTATCAACTGGGAAACAAATACACTAATACTATCCAATAATCCCTGAGGATATCATAAAGTCAGTAATCAATACATTTGTATCATAAAGAAAATACTATTTTCTAAAATTGCTGTTAGTTAAATTTAAAAATCCTGAAAAACCAAGCTTTACTACTTTATACAAAGCATTTCCTAAGCGAAATTTGATAAAGGACCATTTTGGTCCTTTGGGTATTTTTCAACCCCTTAAAAAATTTTGATTTCAGAATTTTGGTCCAAGCACTACTTATTTTGAATTGAACTCCGAAACGGTAGTCTAGTGCAGTAAAATAAATACTGGTTTAATATCTAGTTCGTGTTTCTGTATATTTGTTAGGTGCACCAAGAGTATCCTCTAGCAATACAGTCCGAGTATACGTGACTATAGGTCAAAAGCTGAATATAAACACATCATTTATTGCGTATCCTTCGCCAGATATTACTTGGTTTTGTAACGGCAATCTCATCGAAGACAAGCTCATAAATACGACAGAGACCACAGAATACGAAGTAATCAGTCTTGTATATATAAGTTCAACAACGGTGAATGATCTTGGAATTTATATCGCCGTTGCAGAAAATTTCTTTGGAAAAACAGCTGTATCTTTTATTGTTCAAGAAAAACGTAAGTACAAAAGGGTATATTGTTGCTTTAAAATATGGACAAATATATTTTTGTCGTGTGGTTACCTGCTATTAATTTTTATCATTTCTGCATCTCTTTATAAAATGTAATCCCTACGATAGCTCAGTGGTAGATTGCTCACTTCGTATGTGGGAGGTAGTGTGTTCGAACCCCGACCGGGTCTTGCCAAGACATGGAAAAGGAAGTAACTGTGCTTTCGGCAAGCACTCGACATTCAGAAACCATTGGTACTTCGGATGAGACCTTGAAAACCGATGCCACGTGTTACGCCTACCGTGACACGTCAAAGAACTATCCCTGCACATTGCCCTTAAAAGCATTGCAATTCACATATGACTGGTGACGTCTTGATATGCACAAAATATTCTGAACTGGGATGTAAAACCCCTTTCAGCCAATAAATAAATTGTAAAAAAGTAACAGATGTACTTGTACGAAACATGCGTTTAAGCCATCGCACTGGGCACCATAATATCAAAATCTCTTAAAGACTAGATTGTAGTAACCCATGATTGAACAGCACATGATATAAATGTTCAACATAAACAACAATTTAGGTAACGCTACAGGGTTAAGTCTAAACGGTGGTGTAATAGAAAGATTCTTTCATATGATAAAAACATGTTTTTGTTCTGAATTTCAACATTTAATTACATTTATTTCAGCAAAAGCTACAGAGATGAGTCTAGATGGTGGTGTAATAGTAGGATCCGTCTTTGCTGGATTAGTCTTCCTCGTTATTGTAATTTTATTGACCATATTCCTATACAGACGAAAGTGGACACTAAAACCTAAAATAAACAGTAGGTATTTATCATATTTTGATACATTAATATGTGCATATTATGCAGTAATTTAAAATATTCATCGATTTTAAATTATACTGTCAAATTAAACTTCAATGGACAATCAAAAGGTTTCAGTTTTTCAAATGCTTTGTTCAGAATTTTGGAGAAACGCTACTAGTGAGATATTGTGTTCCAAAACTTCCGTAAAGGGCTGTAAAAATTTAACACTGGTGTTATATTTATTATATTAATTGCCGAAATGTACATAAAAATAAGCGCTTTATTTATCAGTCACATTTGCTAAACAAAGATCTCCAAAATTATAATTAGAAATTGTATAATGTTTAAAACTTTAAGGTTTTTTTTTACATTTCTACCTTATGTTAATGAAAATGTTTTATAGTTGGGGTCTTCAATTTGTTGTGTAACCTAACCAATACATCTTCTCCAAAGACGGGTGTTTTTTTTAAGCAATTTGTTAGGTCTATTGAGAAACAACTTGAATTAAGACTGTGTAATTTGCATAAATTCCGATTGGAACTTTAATTCAATGGCCAAGTTCTCAAACAAAACCAGACAAAAATAGGTCTATTAGAAAATAACCATAACTTTTAAGTCAATCAGAATGATAATACGTGTAGTAGTCCGATCTTGGTAAAACAGGTCTATAAAGAATTAATTCTAACTTTAAGCCAATCAGAATTCATGAGCATGGTAATATTTAATTATAATAAAGGATCTAAATATGTGTATTTCTCATCTGTTTGGTTGTTTTACCATTTGTATGTATTGTGTTGCGTTCTTGGTTGAAGTGGTTTTTGCAAAGTGTGTGTTTTTCTATATTCTGTTAAATATGTAATAATAACATAATTCTAATTTCAAATATAATTTCATTTCAGAACAGACATTCGGGTCACCTGAGAGCCGAGGAGAACAGTGAGTGATAACCATTCAAAGTTTTAGATGTGTGTCACATTATGCTATTTGTTTATTTTGCACATGTTTCTTTTTTATTATAAATGGAAATTTTGAATTCTAGTCCAGAGAAAGGTTATACCTTTTCGGAGCACTGATTTATTTCCCAAGTGAAATTAGCGTGTTAATGTAATTTGACATTTTTTAAGATTTAATCCGATTTTTAAATTTCTTAAAATTGAATCATATCGCCGTTATTGATCTACAAATTTATCAAAAATTGAATGTGGTTTTATGTCCAAGTCAAGAATATTTCACTTATATAGAGACTACACCAGCTATTATTTTACCTTTGCAGTGCACTTACAACTATGCGCATGGACGGTTCTTTAACTTGCCATGTCCCCCTTGAAACGGGGCTTCGGTTTTTAAAGTCCCGTAGTAAAATTATAAAAACCAATTTTTCGTCCTGATACATTTTAACAGATACTGATGTACAGTGAAATAAAACATCGCTAGCTTAGTATTCGCCACACAATTTAAGAGAACCAAGATTCTTTTATGTATTTTCCTCGAACGTTTTCTTCGATATCGTCAAACCCCTTCATGGAGATACAATCTGCATTAAGAAATGTCGCTAAATGTATCGAGGTTTTTATAATATATAGTTCTTTAATATTAATCATATAGCTATAACGCATTGATGGACAACATTTCGATAACACATGTGGATGCACAATAGATAGTAAATATCCCGATTTTTTTTTTTTTTAATTTTACAGATGCAGAAATGAATCTAAATACGAAGATTTACAAACCAGATCCGAAACAAATGATTATGATATACCAGGAACAGAAGGTCAATTTCAGTAATGATAAATATTCCGACTTTGTATAAACATTAGCTCTAACATGAAACTCTGTCCAATGGTATAAATAAGTACTTTTGGTAGGTTAAAACACAAAATTAATTCTGAATTTTTTATTGAGATAGAAGTTCCTTAACGAATGGAAAGAAAAGCAGATATGTGTCTTATTTATGTATTGTAAGTTTCAAAGTTGTCTACTTTATCCATATTTTCATTTAAATAATATCTAACATCAGACACTTATTCTTACAGAGCACCTGATCTCATTTCTCTGTTGCAAATCCACGTATTAAACTAGATTTGATAGTTTTTTCTGTTTTTAAAATGTTTACTTCTTTATTGTAATTGGATCATTTGAACATTGGCTTGTACAGTTGCTCTATTCATGAATATCCTTAATAGTTTTACGGTATATAAATATTTTTGATTTAGCTTTATCGGCGCATGTTTACTTTTCTAATCACTTCCCTGGTGGAAGTTCACATGTTTAACATAAATTGACAGCTGCAAAGTTTTACCTTGTATTTGGAGTGTAGTTTGGTTAGGGGTCGGTGTGCTTGTTGGTGGTTGTAGAAAGCTTTCTTTGCAGATTAAGAATAAACTTTCTAAATTTGAAAAAAATATACAAAACACGAAATTATAAGAACAACTTAATATTAATCCTTGTTTTCATTTGTTTTATATTATCTATTCAGATCAATATGAAAACAACACAAACAGTACTGTAAGGTATGTATTAAAAATGTCTCATATGTATTTGAGCATTCGACGAACTTGGTGCAAAACTAAATAAACGCTTTTAAAAAAAGCTGTTTGTGTTAAACATCACCTCAACAACAAAAAATCTCAATAGTCTTTATTTATTCATTGCTCGGCCGTTATCACAGTATTGTTGATAAGTATGTCTCTGAATTAAAAATAATCCTGAATATATTTTACGTTTCTTGAATGCTACACGTAGTGGGTGTGGCTAGCTAATCAACTTAACCTTTCGAGACACTCTGAATCACTTCACTGGTGGAAGTCCACGTGTTTAACAAAATAAGCCAATTTTAAAGTTTTTACTGTGCTTTAAGGGATAAAGATTTAAACATGAATCGGTATGTTTGTGTGTGATTCCTTTCATGTTATTGGCGTGCGTAATTCAAATGTTCAATTGATGTCTTATAAGTTTTCTTCTAATTAGGAAATAATCAACTACTTGTGGTATATCGTGGAATAATAGACAGGTCTGAGTTCAGATGCGGAAGAATATATCACGAGTTGGCTTTGCTGTGTATTATTCGGACGATATAACAAGGAAAAATGTTGATCATTTCAATTCTAACATGACCTGAATAAGAATGATAGAAATAAACATTGAGAACTCTTTTTTCGGAAGTCCATTTTACTATTAATTTGCAATAAGGTTTATTGAAACAAATCGGCTGTTGAGATTACCTCGATAGAAATTGATTGATGATTTTGTGAATGAAAATTACGTCATTATTATTGTTCGTTATACATAGCATTACGTCATCAGATGCGTAAGGGAGTATGTCATTAAACAGAACAGACATAGGTATATCGTTTGTTATACTACGACTGGCTCTCTTCATGTTTCATATGAAGGAAAACGTCTGTCATGTTAGAATTCTTTTTCCTAAATCGTTTCGGTTTCTTTTGTTAAATCTTATCTCTTCTGAAAATTAATTGAGAAGTGTTTTCATTTTAATTAAATTTATGTTAGACATAGAATATGATTTGATGGTTTCAATATATGTCATTATATGTATGTCATTATCTTATTTGCCTGTTAAAGTAGTTGCTTTTGGGGGTAACAGTAAGCATCATTATAGGAAGGAATTTTGTAATATTGTCATGATCTGATCTTGAACTTTAGTGTCACTAGATATGTTACTTAGTGTTAAGAAAAAAATCACTTTCACTGTCACCTAATTTTAAAGAAAAAGAATCTTTATAAGTATTAGTTGTATTACGCATTAATAGATCATGCAAGGCAAAACAGTTTTTGTTGTGAGTGCTGAACAAAATTTAAAATAAAGTTGACCAATAAGTGAGTAAAAGATCAGTGCAAAATGTTTATCGTGTTTTGCTTAACATATCATTAAGTAACATATCTAGTAACACTAAAAGTGAAACATAGTTTTATTTGTGAAAATATTACAGAATTTCTTCAGTACAACCTGCCTTAAAGGCCACCACTATATAACGGCCACCTGCTTATAAAGGTAAATCGAATTGTATCTTAGTTGTTCTTTTCGAACTTGTATATAAAGATCACCTGCTCATATAGGCCAGTTTAAACTGATGCCATTAGGTGGCCTTTGTAGACAGGTTTGACTGTAATGTATCGTTTTCCGGTTTGTGTTTGTTGCTACCAAATAGGTGTGTTATTTACACATTTCCTTTTATATTATGGATATAGTAACTTATTTTACAGTAATGGTCCTGTGCAGTATGAGCCGTTACATGACAGAACAAATATATCAACATACGAAGAATTAGAACTTAATGGTAATGTTATACTCCTATATTTTATTATATTGAAATTTACAATTGGTTTAAGTAAAACACAGCTTTAGAATGTACATGGGTCAGAACTACCAAGGAATCCCTATCAAGATACTGTAAACGAATTTATTTACGCGGTGTACTAATTTTCACTTATTTCGAGGTTGTTTGTTTTGGTTATTGTGTTATAGTGCATATTTCGAAAAACGCTAAACTTTAACTACGCGGTAATGTCTAAATTTGCTATAGCGCAAAAATAAATACACGCGAAATTAAGTTTACAGTAATATCAACACATCTTTACATTAGATCAATATTTTAAGTTCTTTCTTTTAACTTCAAAAGGGATTTCATAAAGACGTGTGTTGTAATATTGAATACTGACCCACAACCAGTTTTGGTTCTTTAAACAATACTTGATTTAGTGTTATGATACGTTATTATGATTTTAACTTGTAAGAGGATGTGCTTACCATTTAGGAGCACACGTCTTCGCTTCCCTGCTGAAAGTTAATGCGCTTTTGTCTAATTTGCTAGTTAATTTATCAAAGATTTTACTTTTGCAGTTGGGATTGTCATATTGACATGAATTATTAGGTTTATGGGTAATTAATGAGGTTTCACAAGCATGAATGCATATGTTTTATTCCTTTTATTTTAGACAAAAAATCTTCGACGGAGAAACCATTGTATGCAAACACTGTAGCCAAGTAAATAAAGCAAATGGGCGAGTTAAAACAATATCGCACAGCCACAAGAACAACCCTCTGTAACTAGGATTCATCAGATTAATAAAGCGCTGCATGCTACACACAGTACATTGTTTTTTTTTTTTTTGTTTTTTTTTTTTTTTAATGTCAACAAAAAATAAAGTCCAGATAATCGGTTAATGAAACAGTCCTACACAGCAAATCTTTTACGTTTTGCTTTATCTTTGCAATTACATATACATTAGTGTACCAAGTAAACATGAATTTTGTATGAATTATTGTTTTTGCAACTAATAATAAAATATTGTGTTTAATCTGTGAGTGAAAGTTTTGGTTTTTTATATGGATTTTGAAACTTGAAATAGAAATGCCAGCATAAGAAATTGGCAAAATGAAATTTTATTTTTAATAAAAGTAATTATGTACCCAGTTAAACAGAAGGTGCTAACACTTCCAGAGCACCCTAGTGGAAGACTAGAAGGTATCGTGTTTAACCTAATCTGTCATATTAAAAGTTTTAAATCCCTTTCTGTGATTTGGACATGGATTTGTGTTTATTTTTATACAAGAAAAAACCTTGTGTTTGTGTTGAAAGAAGATTAAGCATTCATTTTTTGTTTATCATAACAATCATGATTAACAACATCAGATGTCCATACTAAACCGGTATGTTTGGTTTTTTTTATAATACTCATAACTTCCCAATTCTTGTCATATTGTACATTGCACTTGCCCATAAAGACTCTTGTATCTACCATTTTCAGCTGATGGTAACACCATAGAGGACGTCCATATTGGACTGGTATGTTTGGTTTTGTTTAAAACTCGTCCAAATTCCTGTACATTCCACCGTTGTAAATCAAGGGATATTGCAAGCCTAGGCTTATCAAGGCCCTCAAAAAGTTTTATGAACGTCATCACAGTATTGTTGATAAGTTTGATGTGTCTGTGTCCAGTTTTGTCCTGGATAAATTTGACATCTCATAGCTCCATGTTACTTATACACAATTTTTATTATACACGTGGCGGGTTTAAGCTAAACATGGGATGCTTACCCTTCCGGAGCACCGGCCTCACTTTCCTGGTGGAAGTTTACGTGTCTAACCTAACTTTCCTTCTGGATTGTGATTTGGACATGGATTAGTATATCTATAAAAAACGAAAACGATTGGTTTGGGTCTAATATGTCCAGAGTAGTACGCTGAGGTCCTATATTTCTTCGGCGTTTCTGTCTTCTCTGGAGTTAATTATTTAGAAAAGATTAAAAATATATCTATTGAAATATATGGTATTGAGTATTTTGGATTTCGTATAGTCTGTGATCATTGTCCATTTTTGTATTGATTACTTAAGTGCGTGTTGGGTGATAAAAATCATACCGTTTCGACGATCATAAAACACGTTTGTTGCTACAGCGTTGTTTGTCATTGTCTGAAGTTAATTGTGGTTTGATAAAGCATCCACACGCACACAAAGATAGTATCTATTTTTTATTTTAAAAAATCGCTTACGATACTGCACAACATGCAATTCTAGCGAGCGCCTGGTCGCTTACGATACTGCATTACATTCAATTTTAGCGAGCGTCTGGTCGCTTACGATACTGCACAACATGCAATTCTAGCGAGCGTCTGGTCGCTTACGATACTGTTCAACATGCAATTCTAGCGAGCGCCTGGTCGCTTACGATACTGCATTACATGCAATTCTAGCGAGCGTCTGGTCGCTTACGATACTACACAACATACAATTCTAGCAGGCGTCTGGTAGTTTACGATACTGTTCAACATGCAATTCTAGCGAGCGTCTGGTCGCTTACGATACTGCACAACAAGCAATTCTAGCTAGCGTCTGGTCGCTTACGATACAGCACAACATGCAATTCTAGCGAGCGCCTGGTCTGGTCTTTTACGATACTGCACAACATGCAATTCTAGCGAGCACCTTGTCGCGTACGATATTGCACATCATGCAATTCCAGCGAGCGTCTAGTCGTTTACGATACAGTACAACATGCAACTCTAGCGAGCGTCTGGTCTGGTCGTTTATGCTACTGCACAACATGCAATTCTAGCGATCGCCTGGGATTGGTCGCTTACGATACTGCACAACATGCAATTCTAGCGAGCCCCAGGTCGCTTACGATACTGTACAACATGCAATTCTAGCGAGCGCCTGGTCGCTTACGATACTGTACAACATGCAATTCTAGCGAGCGTCTGGTCTGGTCGCTTACGATACTGCACAACATGCAATTCTAGCGAGCGCCCGGTCGCTTACGTTACCATACTCTTAGACGACGACCTTCGTTTCATACTGACGGACTAGACTAACAGAATCTGTCATCTGTTTGTGACCGATACCGGATGATCTCAGTCGAGGGTGATGTCATGTAACGTATCCCAATCGAAGCTTTGCCTCGATATGAAACATATAATTTGTAAAAAAAAAAAAAAAAAAAAAAAGCAATAATTTTTTGTTTTGATGACGTCATGCACAATGATCGGATACGTCATCCTGATTGTTCAATATGTCGCGTGAGGCAGTACCAGTCAAACTGGACAAGACAGAAAATTCTCGTACCTCGGACAGAAAAATCTCATATTTTTTATAGGCCATAAAGTAATGAACCAGATTTTAAAACTACGAAAGATAAAAAACAACAGCCTATTCTATGTCCAAATCACAATCCAAAAGCAAAATAAAACTTTGAAACTGACAAATAAGATAAAACTCGCGTTATTCCACCAAGGAAGTGAGGACGGGTTATCCGGGCATAACACAATATGTATGGAATTTCCTTACGATATATACATTACTTCATTTTCCTCGTTTAAAGAAGAAAAATTGTTGTCGAAATAAGGAAATATTATTAATAAGGAAAGGATTTACTGGAATCTAATTTATATAGATCAAATAGAAGGGACTTTATTAAATATTTGATATGGAGTTAAAGTTTTCAAAATGGTGACAATGTTATTCATAACTTCCTGTATCGTGTTAATCTAATGTGTCTTAATGTTTAGTTTTGGTTTTTATATCGAAACATGATTATTAAAATAAATGGCTGTATTGTAGACATTAAGGATTTATCTGTCAACGCAACTATCTTATCCTTAAGTGTTAACATTTTAACATTTTTATCAGTTGGGATAAACCTTACAAAATACCCTAAATTTTTATCATATAGTGCGTCAAGTTTAATCCGGTCGTTTGACCTTTTAAACCTTAAGCTGACAATTCATCCTGTTCCCCCCTCAGGGGGAATGTTACTCGATACCATTTGGTAAGTACTTCATAATTGGCGAGGTTTGCCATTTTGCGACTGGGGCGTTTGGTCACAATTATGTCCGCAAAGTATGATCACCAATGGGCCAAAGTCTATTATGGGGCCATTATGGGATAATTGGTTAATCAACTATGAATATACCGATCCATGTTCAAATCACAATCCCAAAAACAAAGTTTTATAACTTCAGAAAGCGACAAATTGGGTAAAACACGTAACCTATTCTGCCAAACACTGGTACAAGAGCAGTCATTTAGTTTGAAAATTCAAATATGCATATCCATTGTGTAATTTAGGGCATATATAAAATTGATATATAAGGTTAGATGTAGTAATAGTTTAAACAATATTTTATTTACAGAAAAACACAATGATACAATAACATACATATATGCATAATGAAAAGGATTCGAGAACAAGACCAAGGTCTTATATTAACTCGTCTCCACGGCTTTTGCTTAAAATACATCAAGTTATAAGATCAGGAAAGCAAGTTGAAGAATTAATTATTGCATTAAATATAATAGTGTTAGAGTAGATGATATGAGAGAGAGAGAGATAATATATATTTTTGAACAACTTCGAAAACATGGATATTTTCATCAACAGTAAGGTTTACAACATCACAATATAATAAAAATATTGTAGTTATATAATAGGGTAGAGAAAAAATGGTTTGTTGATATAATTGTCTATGAAGTGGGCATTGTAAGAAGAAATGTTGAGATGTAGCAATACCGGTTACTGGGTGTTTATGATAATGACACATGCTTTCTTACCTACATCACACAGTAAACAGGTCCAATCAAATATTCAATAGGTAAAACTGTCAGGTCAAATTTGACGCACTATAGCTTAAAACGTGTTTGGGTTAAATAGCTGTTTATTTTGATTTTTTAAACAACATACTGTTGATTTGGTCTCATACGTTGATCAACATTTTTGCGGTGTTCTAAATTACGTGACTGTTCTGGACACCACCAATGATGTCCATGAGACCAACGATATAAGCAGATGTTTAGCTATCTAGAATTACTGTTAGAATCGGTCTGTTTGTGACAGTGAATAACGCATTATTTCTGTAGAAAACTTAATAAATCTAAACAAAAACTGATACTGTTCACTTACTTGTACCTAGTCGTAACAGGAAATCTGTATTCGCATCTGTGATTAGCGTAGAATATGTCTGCACAGAGCAAAACTTTGGCTCTATGGGGATTTAACATGTTGAAAAACCATGCAAATGGCGGACCCTGTTGCGCATATGACGTAAAACGTCACCAAGGATATCACTTCCGGTGTAAACATCGTAAATTTGGCAATGTAAAATCCCCATAGTTCCAACATTTTTTCTTTCCACTGAAATAATTTATGACAATCGCGGATGCGCATACATATTTTCAGTTACGACTAGGTACAAGTAAGTGAATAATATCAAGGTTTATTTAGATTTTTTTTATTTTCTATCAAAAAAGCGTAATTCACTGTCACAAACAGTCAGGCTCTGACAGTAGAAGGAAAGTTATGTAAAGACATCAATTTTCAATTGGAATTAATGATATGAAAAGAATCAGACACAAACATACTGATCCATATTCAAGTCTTAATCCCCAAAAAGCTCAGTAAAAACTTTAAAATTGCCCAATTTTGTTACACACGTGAACTTCCACCAGCTATGTGATTTAGAGTGTCTCCAAATGTTAAGCTGCTTAGCCAGTTGACGGATCGCCGGCCACAAATCTTAGTTAAGAAATGATTTTGTAACTTGGGCATGTTCTCCACTTTCGCCTATAGCTGGCGACGTTTAGGTTTGAGTGAAATATTCTTGATTGGGACGTTAAACACTATTATTAAACTCAACTCTTAAAATTGCTAACATTTTGACATTCTTTTTTCACCAAGCGCATTTACTTTCCGATATAAGTAAATATTGTTTGGCATATTACAGATCCAATCAAATAAGGCGTTTAAAGGATTCATTTAAAAGTTATGTTTAAACCAATCTGTTATCTAGATCACATACCTAATGCATAAAACACACCGAAAGGAGATAACCTGAACTTTACTTCCTTATTCTAGATTATTTATTAGTATTTAGATTTTTTTAAATTAAGCCATGCTGTTTTACTTCATCAACTGTGTTCTGGGATTTACAATGCTGTTCTCATTTGGTAAATATTCGTTTTTATATTTATTTTTCTTGTTTTTGTTGTTGTTTTTGTTATTCTGCAATGTAGTTGTATTGAAAAGAATCTCTCTCTCTCTCCCTCTCTCTCTCTCTCTCTCTCCTCACACACACACACACACACACCACGTGTGTTTAATATGTTGCTTTGGTTTGCAATCGGCAGTCAAGCCACCAGTCAGCTCGATCAATCATGCATCCAAAGACAGTAGTGTTCTCGGCTACTTATTGGGATTTGACCTCACACACTAGGCGAACAGCGGTCTCGTTTAGCTATCGGGATCCGTTTTGAACCACTTTACCAAAGAAATGTTACTTAATCAACTACGCAACGATTGATCCCATTTCATTATCAGGATGCTAGTCAAACCACTGAATTAAATCACTACTCCTCCAATTAAGTCACCAGTGGACGTTATTTCTAATACGAATGGCAGTCAAAACAATGAATTACGACCTCATTTTCCAACTATTTTTTTTTACTTTTGCTTATGGGGTTTTAATTTATTCGAACATGCGGTATGTTTGTTTTAACAACATGATCTATACCAATAGGTCACAGCAATTTCGTATCAATGTAAGGATGGCATTAAAACCACAAGACCAACAACAAACTTTACGGATTACAGTCAGGACATTAGCATTGGGCAACAATCGGTCATGCTACTATTCCACACAGACCAAGAATCACACAAATCGTCACGAATTGATACATTTTTGGATTCGTAGTTGATTCGTTATCAGTTCGTAATTTTCGTATTTGATCCGTATTCAGTACTAGAGCTGTTCCAAATTTTGGCCACGAATTACCACTTCCAAAAAATTGCCAAAGAACACCAAATAAATTACTCTACCAAAACGAACACCGTTTTTAATACGAGTGCGAGTAAAATCACAACATGCCGTTATCGACCATTTACGGATTTGAGTTGAATTACTTGGTCACAAACAGTCTTGTTTAATACTGACATGAGTTTGACCACTTAAATCGTTCCCGAATGCGCGTTCACCCAATAGGACATCAACAGCTAGATTTGTTAAATGGTACGAATACTAATTCAACCACGATCACTAGCGGTCTTGTTTGATTATTCGAACCAAAAGTCACCAGTTGCATCGTCTTATTATATACACTCTGCCACCACGGCCAGCTGGCTCTTATACAACATTGCACGGATCGGAGAATGAAACACTGCACAACAGCAGCCTCGTTTTAATATACGCTTGATTGATTGATTGATTGATTGATTGATTGATTGATTGATTGATTGATTGATTGATTGATTGATTGATTGAAAGGGTTTATGTTCTTGTCAAGAATATTCACTCATATTGAGACCTCACCAGCTTTAGATGAAGTGACAGATATGTGGCAATTTGCAGGGAGGGTTTTTAACGTGCCACGGCTGCCCATGACAGGGTGCATCGGTTTTGAAGTATGTTTCATGAAGAGTTCAATCCACCTATAAAGGTAGTAATAGTATATCGTCGAATGTATATAATCACGCTTTATTGGTTAAAATTTCTGTAATATTAAAACACTTGACTTGATCGACATTTATCTCTGCATTACTTAGCATTTGTCAGGAAAACGCAGCTGTAAACAATCCCTAAACTCTCTATTTTCCCACTTATTCCAACTACAAACCCTACATCCCCCATTTCTCGCCAAGGCTCGTGGCATATTTAATTATTAAACTCGTTTAATAAATTTCATATTAAACCCTCACTCGTCTAAGATCCTCTATGACCGTTATTTACTATTAACAGTTCCATATGCAACTCTACAAAGCAATCACACATTAATGAACCATGGATACTAGTTCTGGGATCGACAAGTTTCCCAAGCGGAATTCGAGCTTAGGCGGTGAGAGATACTGTGAAGTCAGTTATGGGATGCATTCAGAATTGTTTCACTTTTATCGAGGTGGTCGGTTCAGGGTTATGGAGGAAAACGTAATGCTCGGAGGAAACTACTGACCTTCAGCAAGCGAAGGTTTTCTCGCATTCAGATCTGACCAAGCTAGGTGGTGAGGAAGAGTGAAGTCATTTAAGGGATGTCAGAGAAAACCGGAGAGCTAAGAGAAAACCTGCAGTCAATTTAGATTCTTTCACTTATATCAAGGCGGTCAGTTCTGGGATAATGGAGGAAGTCTTGCATTCTCATCTGCTTTAGAAGAATTCCAATCTACTGATCCAAGTGGTGAGACATACACTGTGTGTTCAGTTAAGGGATGCTAGCGAAAACCAGGCTAAACGGTACCTCGTCAAGTGACAAAATTATGTATTATGTACATACTGTGAATTATCAAATAAAAGTGATTACGGTGTGTCATAACGGAACGCCGCGATCACTTTTATTCGATAAACCAGGGTCTCTCACCGCTGTGACTTGAAGTCCCGCCCAGACCACATGTGGGAAAGTGAATTTTTCTTGTAATTTGCCTTTACTTATTCATTCGGTGTCAATATAATGTTACTGGGGGAGTTGTACGCTTGTCTGCGGTGTACTGACTTGGTAACGTAGCATCTTATAGTGGTCCTTAGCGCGCGCTAGTACAAGACAGACCATACAACACACTCGCACTTCTCATGCTTACACGAACTTGTTCATAATAGATAAAATGGTTCTCGTCGCGAAAAAGATGAAAAAATTGCTGAGGTGACGTTTAACCAAAAACCTAGTCATTTTATTGCTTTATATTTTAAATCGGCGTCCTTTGTGACTTCTCTGATAGGCCTTTGAAGCCTTAATGGGTTACATAAAGAAGGCTATGCAAAGGATAATGTTTCTAATAACTATAAAAATATGAACCCATGTAAAAATAAATCATAATAAATTTTATTTTTTTATTAAGAAAAAACACCGTTTTACACAATGAGAAAAATGACTAAAATAAGAAATATAATGATTCATTTCATCCCTTGAATCTTGTTCAAAGTGTGTGATTGCAATTATAGCTTACAATACCCGACGAAACCATCATACGTGCATCTCTTAATCTGAATTAGTACATTTTTTTTTATTTAAGGTCATTCACAATACCTTTGCAGTCGGGAAAACAAAACTTGGGACCAAGCTGCGGAGCGCTGTTATAATGCAAATGGAAACATTTTGAATGCAGACAATATACAAGAACTTGACCCGTCGGATCTCATTAAAGCCAATTTAACAGAATTCTGGACCTCTAACATAATTGAAGTGGCTCATGCTGTTGAATATTTAGGTATATTCTTGTGTTTTGTATGCAATGTAATAGATGGCGTTATAGTATTCTTGTCAAAAATGTAATCCTATGGAAAATATTGAGCTGGCAAATTGTAAGATAGGTGTCGTTTGAGAGAAATTTTTGCGATCTGTGTCGTATGGAAATAATTAGTCCACACGATTTTTCACTGATTTCTTTATAATGTAGAACGCGGCAAATGTAATTTTTTTCAAAAATAGGAGCAAAATCTTAAAAAAACTACTAGTAGTATTTACTGTACTCGTATCACACTATTTGACGGTACCATACTTAATACACAAGATGATTCCATGTAAACCAAGATAAAGGCACCGGAGAAGTAAAACATATAAACTCGCATGACTGTGAATCGTGAAAAGAGGTATGGCTGGTTTAATGGGATTTCTTTACATGGCCCTTTTGGTTTTTGAACAATAAAAGTCTATATATTCTTGCAATGAAATAAAAAAGTAACTGTATTTATTATATGTTAATTTTCAGATTCTTAGGTCTATTTCATTGGCAAATTTCTTAGTTAGTCAATCTTTGTGTAATCGCATGTTAATATATGAAAATGCGGGCGTATGTGATATTAATTATGACGCCCATGAAAGGCTACTTTTGAAACTTTATGACAAACGTGATAACTTCAATTTTTCTATTGTCAACTTTCCTTTTCTATGCAGCAATATACCTGCTTCTTCTGCTTATAGTGTATTTGTTTCCCAATTTATACGCTATGGTAGAGCTTGTTACCACTAAAAGGCCTTTGTACAATGAAGCAGGCTGCTTGCAAAGAAATCGTTGACTCAGGGATATTGCAAGCTTAGGCTCATCAAGGTTCTCAAAAAGTTTGATGTCTCTGTGTCCAAGATTGCCCTGGCTATATTTGACGTCCCATTGTTCCATGTTCCATTCACACAATTTTGATTTTAATTACACGCATGGCGAGTGTAGCTAGCTAAACAGGAGGTGCTTACCCTTCTGTTTAAGCAGGGGCCAATGTAAAAATGCGCCTTTCAAACCTGTCAAACATCTTTCTTGAAAAACCGGGCCGTGTTTGTGAATTTAGCCTTTTCTATTTCTTCGTCCAAGGAATAGCAATTAAATGATCCTACATCTTGTCTATTGCCTTCATCTCTCTTGGACAATAATTGTAGTTGTATGGACACCCGGTGGCAACATAATTATCTACCCACAACATTAATCCTTTAAATTGCTTCTCTCACCAATTTATTAATTATTTATGACGTTTAATTTATTTTATAGGATGTTATGTGTATTCAGCATCGGTATCTCATAATATCCAAACTCCAGTTAGAGGAGGAACAAATCTGATTGACTGCCAAAGCACGTGTAGCAGCAATAGCGATAATTATCCATTTTATGGTCTCTATGTAAGTTATTTTAACTGGATACCAATTTCGCAAAAGTAAAGCTGATAAACAATGTTCATTAGATATTATTTTTAAATTTTAACTTTTTGTATTTAGTGTTCTTATTTATGAAATGTTCGATTTTTATTTCAAGATTAACAATGAATTTTATGTAATAAAGATTCAAAAGCAGTAAACCATTTAGAGATAAACATAATCAAATAAAACATATTTTGCACGTTGTCATTAGCTTATTCTTATTACCTTGTCATCATATGGAAATTGTGTAATTTAGCACATGAACTAGATAAAACAAAATACCGTTATTTTGTTTGTGTTGAAATGCATGTAATAATTAAAAGTTAAGTTACATAATTAATGCATTTAAATTGTGTTTAGGTATATACCAGCAAAAGAGAGACACTCAAGTTCGGTTTCTGTATTATACATTTTAGACACTTGGACGAAATTAAGTTAGTACCTCCATGCACTGCGTGTATGGTTATTTAACATTCAACTGAGCTACACTTGAGGTTACATGCTCTAATAAATAATCGAGAAATCTAAAACGTGACGTAATCATCAACGACTCATGTAAATAATAATAACCAAAGATAACCTTGTGTTTCCTTCATTCCTTTAGTATTAATCAAAAACAAACATACTGAATTTATATATGTTTAAAAAATATTTAACTGAAAAACATATATTTACAGGACAATAAATGTATTTGCAATCATGGAAGCAAAGCAAGTTTTATATCTTCAAACCAAAGTTGTTTTCAGAACTGCAGCATCGAGTCCTTGGAGTTTTGTCAAGATTCTAAGCTTATCGCAATCTATAGAAGAATAAGTAAGACTATTTTATCAATATTGTCGGCGCGAAAGTAAAGTTATCCCATATGAGAATCCATGACCGTTCCATGCTCAGTATAAAAATTTTTTTTCTTCACTTTACTTCAATACTAGAATCACTTTCACTTAAATTTTTGGAAAATATTTTGTGAACATCAAGGAATAGTTTTTTTCGCGATATGTTTTCTTGCAATATTTTATCTGAATATGTTCAACGATGACTCACCTTTTTCAAGTTTCCTTTTCTATACAGGAATATAGCTTTTACTCCTACCAAGGGTGTAAATACATGACGGTAAAGATTGTTTCCACTACGGGAACTTTAAAAAACGACGCAACCTTACAAATAAATTGTTTCGCGGTGATATTATAAGTCCAGGCTTAACAAGACCCTCACAAAGATTTAAGGTTCATTACAATAGTGTTGATAAGTATGTTTCGTCTTTATACAAAACTATCCTGGATTTATTTGATGTCCCATAGTACCATGTTTCTTTCATTCTCACTTTTGATTTTAAACGTGGCGGATGTATCTGTCTTCACCTTTCGGAGCACCGACCTCACTTTTCTGGTTGCGTGTTAATTTGACCATTTCGAAATTTTACTTTGTTTTGGGATTGTGGTGGTATTTTTGTTTTTTTATATAAACATACCGTGTGTAACGCCGTATATGCTACTTCAACCTTCAAGATATTAGATTTAAAACGGATATCGTCCTTTTCAAACTATTGGTAGACGTATTCTTGAAAATTGTCACCAAATCTTGCAATTTAATAGATGCTTAGGTTTCCTAAAGATTACAGTGACTCATTTACAATTCAGTCGCCAAACCAAGTTTTACCATTCATTTTGTTATAGTGAAAGTGTTATTTATCCTGCATAACAGTTTACAATGCTTAGCGTTCAAAGCAAATGTAAATGTATTTGATTGCTTTAAAAAGCGTTGATAACAGTGTAAAACTACTGTACAGAAAATCGCTAAAACTGATGTGGATGTGAGATGAAACTAAAAATAAATACCTAATAAATTGATAATTTATATTGTATAGGTTATGACAGCATAAAACTTCAAACAGCTAATTTTGAAACAAAAATGTGTGTAGCACGAGTCAATTCGACGACCAGCTCAACAGTAAACTGTCAGAAGATCCTGCAGTATCAGTGTAGTAAGCCAACATATATTAATATATAATAAATTTCATTCTATAAAACAATGTTATGATCCAACATTCATATTCAGCTTTCATTTAATTTGCAGTGAAAAAAGGAAACTCGTACATATGTAGTTGAAAACCTTGTACTTGCCAACAGGCAAATTTAACCAAAATCAGTTGTCATAAAACGTTTGACAAGCGCTGGGTGTAACAACAAAACGATAAAAATTGATAGATTTGTGGTAACTTATATTACCATATTTAGTTGGCGCTTGAAGCCACAAAAGGTCGCATGGTGTTTCCACAAACAGAAACTTTATCTTACAAGTTTTTTTTTAATTTATTCATTCTTGAACTGATACAAGGGTGTCTGATACAAGATACTGTATCGGGCATATGCTAAATACAAGGTCGCGTGCGTTTGTTCGCGGACTACTTCAGATTCTTAGTCAATGACGTCATCAAATTGGAATTTAACGTAAACAAAGATCATGGGGTTCCCTTAAATTCTGTCGTGTCAAGACCAATAAATGCAGTTTAAAAGTACGATAAATCGTAAAAAAAAGTTCATCTTTATCCGAAAATAAAACGGTTAAATGTTATTCTTGGCATCTTGGCAATAGCGGTAAGTTAACTTGTAGCAGTTTATAATACTTAAAAGAACTTCAAACACTGTCAAAATTATAAGTATTAATGAAAAACTCGCCAATTCCAAAGATTCAATTGTCTAAAAGCTTATTAATCACACGTCCGATGTCTAAAATGACCTCCAATGAAATGGCGCCCGCAGACCGTGATTATTAATTTGAATCTTATAAGTTTAAATAAGATAATTTCTTAAACATATGAAATAGGATGATTTTAGCAATTAGTTGTATTTTTTTCCTGTTTAGAAACAACAAAATATATAAAAATTAAAGCCTTAAAAAAGATCAACACAAATTCTCCTACCATCATGAAATATGAACACGCGAAAGTCTGGTTAATTCACACACTTTACTTTCTAAATAAATCGAAAAACATCATGTGCGTCGTTTCCGATTTTACAATTCGAATACCAAAGGGAGACAACACCGTTTATTCGTTGTTTTGCAATTGTAAAAAAGAAGAATTTAATTAAAAACATAATTTTTCAGCATAACCGACTTTGTGATAGAAAAACTTTTAGTTGTCTTTTAATGCTTTATGCTATATATTAATATTTGCCAGATATTGAAATATTTTTATATACAAAATTTAATCGATATTGAAAACTTTTGAAAATAAAAGGACTAATAATGTTTAAAAAACTATGAATAAAATGTTGTCATTGTTAAACATACAGTACTTTTTGGTGGATAGGTGGACAAAGATTTAAACATCCAACAGTACAATATGTAATTGATATAAAATAAAAAACAGTGCATTTCGTATTTTGTATATGCAAATGCTAAAGTTAAAGCTCGATCTGAACAGGAAAATATTTATCCTTGTTTGAGATATATATCTCTGTCTTACCCTGTTACCGGTGTAGGATTCTATTAATAAATACATAATGTTATCTTCAATTTTAGACGGAACGGTCCAGAACGGAACGTTTTGGAAGGCTATAGAAGAATGTGGAGAGAAACTGGACAGGAATCAGGAATCCAATAATTCCTGGAGACCTGTGTTCTTCCCTACTTTGGACAGGATTAAAAGTAAGTGGTGCAATTCAAGTACAAATAATTGTATATTTTGAATATAATCATTGTATTAATAGACGTCTTTAAAGGAATCATTGTGAGGTATTTTCATAATTGTACATGTACTAAATTGATTTGAATTTTGTTAAAAACGTTTTTCTTCTGGCGCAATAAATTTGCAGCAATAGTAAAATAATAAATCACGAGGGTCTGTATATCACAAGGCGATGATTCAATTTTCCGATAACACAAATTGACATGGCTTACGTACGTCGTCCTATTTAAGAAGCCGTTCATGTATAATTTGGACCGGTCATTGTTATTCATTTCTAAAAAAGAATGTCATTTCTTATTTTTACAATTTTCAATTTCAAAAAATCAAAAAATCAAAATATATCATATGATATTTCGGACAGGCAAACGATTTTAGAATGAACTAATTTTTAACCCTAAATTTAACAGACAGGCAGGTCAGCAAAAATACAAATTAATATGATTTTGCCTGGGTATTATATAAACACGTGCTTACCAGTACTGTTACTAGAATTTTCTCTCATTTATAAGTAAATTTTGCGAGGTAACTGTCGGTCAATTTGCATTCTACTGTTTGTCACATGCTCACGATACATTAAATCAAAAACAAACATACTAATCCATATCCGAATCACAATCCAGAAGCAAAGTAAATATTTTGTAACTAACAAATAAGATAAAAACACGTTAACTTCCACCAGAAAAGTGAGGATCCAGAAGGGTAAGCACCTCCTGTTTAGCCCGCCACGTGTATAATCAAAAATGAGTAAAAGGCACATGGAACTATGAGACGTCAAATATTTCCAGGACAATCTAGGACACAGAGACATCATACTTATCAACAATACTGTGATGACGGTCATAAAAAGTATTGAGGACCCTGATAAGCCTAGGCATGCAATATTCCTGGGTTAATATATATATATATATATATATATATATATATATATTATATATATATATACTTTACTGTACATTGGTTTTCAAGAAAATATTCAGACCTTAATATGTTTTCTTAGATACCGCTTTAACAGCAGCACTAATGGTGTATAGTCACATGTGTTGAATGATATCCTGTGTCAAAATGACTAATATCAAAACTGATTAAATCAATATCTGATAAAGGATTCATCGTTATTTTTGTAGCGCCTTCTGTGGAACTCTTGTCAGTTTCATTTCATAATTTGCGTTTTATTTAATGGCATGAAAATTATGCAGTTCTTTGTCAATTTTATCTCATATAGCATTAGTACTGTATATGATCTGGAAAAATGGATTGACAAAAAGGGCACCACATAAATTGAAAAGATAAGGACAAATTCACTCCTTTTTAAAACCAGGGACGTGTCTTACCTAAAACAAAAAATTCTACATATAGCAGTTTTGTTTATTTCTGTAGGTCAGTTGAGTAGCAAGGAAAACCAATTACAAATGAAGATTTGCAAGTCTTTTAAAGTGGATGGAAATACAACCGACATAAAAGAACGTAGCTGTACAGATTCGCTACCATATATCTGTAAACCAGGTGACATAAAATAAGTTATAACCTTACAAAAGTTTTTTGAAATCGTTATAAGTTTTTAATATAAGCAATTAATGCAGGTTCATTTATTTTTTTAACAACTCGTAACCCATTTAAACGTTGTCATTTTAGTTTTTAACCACGACAAAAGACAACGCGATGAACATCTTTATCGACGGAATTGATCAAGATTTCATAAGAGCATAATAAATCAATATATTTTAGCAAACATTTTCTAAGTAATAAATGGAGTAATATTGTCATCAATAAACCTATATTAATTTTTGGAATAAATGCAACTGGAATATTAATTTCTTCTGGTAATAGTAAAATTTTAACTCTCTAACCATTAGGATAAATAAGCTAAATTATGTTATTGGGCAATCATCGCTCTAATACATAAGAGCTTCCGATTTTATTAAATTATACATTATACCAGTTTAAATTTCACAGCACTAGACGGGACTAAACAAATATGAGATTTTATTTGACTAATGAATTAATTTTACGAATTTTTTTGCAAATAAATAAAGAAAACAATCGGGGGATGGTTATCAAACTTAATTTCAGCACAATCTAATATCCATCCACACAGTGAAAAACAAAACTTAAAAACTTAAGAATAAGTACGGCAATCCATAATCATTGCGCATTTTCCCAGCATGAAGTATTTACGTTTTCTTCAGTGTTGTAATGATCTGACAATGAGCATTTCAATGTGGCGTCAGAGAACAAATGTTGCCGTCGATTAACTGTTGGCGTCATTTGACAGTTTCCTATTTTTCTTGTACCCGGTAACACTTCCACTAGGAAAAGGTAAACACCTCCTGGTAAGCTAGCTACACGTGCCACATGTTAAATCAGAATTGAGTGAATGGAATATGGAATTATAGGACGTCAAATATAGCCACGGCATTCCTGAACACAGAAACATTAAACTTAGCAATGATACTATGATGACGGCGATAAAACTTTTTGAGGGTCCTGATAAGCCTAAGCTTGTCATATCCCGGGGTTTAAATTCTAAGCTGCTTGCTTCGTTATATAAAGTTCCCGTAGTGGGAACAAGCTCTACCATAGCGTATAAATTGGGAATCAAATACACCATATGCATAATCGTGGCTATTCCAGAACAAGGTCTACCATATCATATAAGTTGGGAAACAAATACTTGTACACCATAACCATGTTCGTGGCTATTCCAGAGAACATGCTAACGCACTTTAATAATTTTGGAATAAAATAAACGTTAAATGACCATATATATATATATATATATATATATATTATGTTATATATCTTGATCCTGATCTTACAACTTAATGACGTCATAATTACTTTTGTTACTAAGCAAGTAACATGTACATACTAGTATCATGTGTTTTATTTATCATTGCTTCTTCCTTTAAATATGCAGAAACGTTTTCCTTTTGTCAATTGTAGAAGATGTTAATGTAAATCAAAGATACTTCAGACCATGTGCACTCCGAAACAAGCAGACCACCACACCTAGCATGACAACAGAGGCATTATCGACAATAAGCGATATCCATGCTTCAACAGTGTCAAAAACAGAGATCGAAACTCACAAAGCAACAAGTGACATTAACGATGCCACAACGACTTCACATGAAGGAGGAGGTTTGACGGAACAAATAAGCACCACCACAGAAACTGTAACTTCACAATTTAGTAGCTCTACGGAAGCTGTAACTTCACATTTAAGTACCACCACAGAAGCTGTAACTTCACAATTTACTAGCTCTACGGAAGCTGTAACTTCACAATTAAGTACCACTACAGAAACTGTAACTACACAATTTAGTAGCTCTAAGGAAGCTTCAACTTCACAACTAAGTACTACCACAGAAACTCTAACTTCACAATTTAGCAGCTCTACAAAAGCTGTAACTTCACAATTTAGTACCACCACGGAAGCTGTAACCTCTGGAGTGTCTATAGAATCCACTGATTCGAAGTCAACGCATATAACGCAACAAAATACAGAATCTATAACTACTTCTCTATCTTCGGATGATCATACTACAAATAATGTTTACACAACCACGAGTGAATCTCCAATACCATCCACGAATGTCAGCATAACAGTAGAACAAAAAAAGTCATCTGCTGGTGTTACTGTTACAAACGATAGAAATACAGACAGTACTCTCGTAACTAGAAACAAGTCTGTAATACAATCAAGCAATGATGCATCTGAACAAAGTAACAAGAAGACTCCGACAGGTACTTGTTTTGTATTTTGTATTTACTCAGTAGACTTGTTAAGGTGGAAGAGTTAATCTTAATTTGCCAGTTTCAAAGCGCTTACTTTGCTTTTTGGATTGAGGTTTGACATGATTTGCTATGTTTGTTTTTGATTGTTTCACTTCATTTGTGTTATACTATTATAAAATCAAAAGTAGCGTACTACTACTTCTCTAAGCGTTTTGGTCTTGTTAGAAAACTTTTTGCACAGAGACAATTAAAACAGCTTTCAGGCCTTTCAGTTCTTTAACCCTATGCAATGTCGGGCATAATTGGTAAATTTTACAGTTCATATGTGCACTTTATTTTGGAGCTATTTGGAATATTTGCAACATTTTTTAATATTCTTGATTTTTATTTATACATGTTGAAAATATAACTAGAGTTTAACTTTTAAAACAATTTAAAACATTTATTTTTTTGATTGTGATATGAAAATAGACCGATATGTTTATTTTTTACAATATCCATGTCATACATATTTATAAGAAACGTGTGGTTTATACCATATTTTCAACTTAAAACTTTTTAATTTTTTTATTGTGATTTGAAAATGGACTGGTATTATTTATATTGCTCTATAAAGTCAGTACTAGAATTATTTATACATAATTCTTTTTTTTTTATTTTTTTATTTTTATTTTTTTTACAGATTTAATTTTAGGAATATCATGCGGTGCTGCTGCTATAATTTTGATAGTTATAATAATATTTATTGTAAAGAAAAGGTAAGAAAAACGACCATTTATTGTTATTCTTCATTTACTTCAATTGGCAAAGTGAATGGGTGTGTGATTTGTTATGATATACCGGTACACTCTCTCTCTCTCTCTCTCTCTCTCTCTCTCTCTCTCTGTGGGTGTGTGTGTTTTGAAGATTCTATATTAAAAACTGAATAAGCATCGCCAACTGAAAATGATAAGCTGTTTAGTTTACAATAAAATCGGCTTAGGTCTTAATAAGGTTAGTTGTAAAGCTTTAAGGTCACTACAGTAGCTAAATTGGTAGTGCTCGCTCCGTCTGACCACGACTTTAAAATAGGTAATAACTGTTCTGTCGCCAAGCACTCTGCATTTAGAAATGTCACGGGGTCCTTCGGAAGAGACTTGCACCAGGGAACTGAGACCGGGTGCTCCGGAAGGGTAAACACATCGCTAGCTACACCTGTTACGTGTGTAATAATAATTGGGAATGAAAAGAACATTAAACTATGGAACGTGGAATACATCCATGGGTAATTTTGAATACGGAGACAATATTGTGATGACGGCCATAAATTCATTATATGAAAAAAGAACAATTTGGATACAATTCTGATGTCCTTTATAAGCAGGTGGCCGTTATATAGAGGTGGCATTTAAGGCAGGTTGGGCTGTATATGTTATTCCTGAAAAAGATAAAATTTGTACCCAAATTTAAGTATTTAATTTATGTTGCAGACGTACATATATTAAAAAGAAGAATGAAAAAGATTTAAATACAGTTCATTTACAAAATATCTCTGGTAATCAGGAGAAACAAGACGGTTTGAACAACCAAACAGCAGCGCCATATCCACTTGCCATTTCTGTCGATACTACGCTTGGCTCGAATCAAGGGAATGACGTTTATGCTGTAGTAAACAAAACTAAAAAAGCAGATAATCGAAAAAGTAACGGTTACTCTATGGCTACTCCTATATCTAGTTCACATGTCCAAAGGGAAAAGAAGGAGGGTACAGCCGACATTTATGCAGTGGTTAATAAAGTTGAGAAGGAAACTACAAAAGGAGAAGCAGAAAATAACACCGGAAATGAAATCAGTTCCAATGGATCTGAATTTTTTACCGGAAATGATGAAGATAAACTGATGCATGCCGGATGTAATGATAATAAAAATGTATCCGCTGAATCAGAATGGCAACCAGGAAATGACGTCGCGTATCCCTTTTCAGCTGGTTCAGACTATGATCATCTTAATTTTAGAGGATCTAAACATACGGATGAGTTACCAGTAGAATCCGACGGTTTATATGATCATGCTGCTGTAGGACACAACCGTGCAGACGACATATACGACGGTGTACAGCGTGATGTCGAACAGCACGGACATAATAATACTTACGATCACGTTTCAGCATTGTCGTAAAGCTGTACGCGACGATACATTAACTTTAAAAACGCATTTGCTTTTAGCACAGGTAGTTTTTGCATGCACGATATGGTAGGAAAATTCATATTGAAAATTTCTGTAAATCGGGGAAATTTGCGCTCCGTCAGTCATTCAATTTTCCGGGTCATAGTAGTTAAGAAATACGCGTATTTTTATTTCGTGCAGTTGGATAATGGTTGGTGGAAATGCAAGTGAAAGGAATCAAAATAAGATAATAGCGAAAGTATTATTTTGGCGTATTTTCACTTTTAGTTCCGAAAATAAAACGCGCTCGAAAATTCCCCGATTTACAGTGCATGCTATTATTTGATCTTTCTCTGTCGCTTAATACATGCCACATTAACCATGTCGTATGTGTTTTATTTAGTGATCTCAATTTTTGTCTTTTTGTTGAAATTTATCTTTATTTTTTCTCGACCAGTTTGCTATCAGTTTGCAATTTTTTTTGTATCGACATATTTTTTTCGTTCACGAATTGTCTTTTGTATTTTTTATGTAAGTGTTCCGTTTATGTAGTGATTAACTCCTGTTTAGCTTACTACACCTGCCACGTGGGAAATCAAAAATGAGAGTGAAATGAACAATATAATATATAATGTAAAATATCCAAGATCAATCAATACAGCAGATTAGAAGGACTACATTTGAAACATTTTTGTTGCTTTTAGTTTCTTATTTTTTCCTGGCCTTTTAAGATATAAATTGGCTCAAACAGTTTATAATTAGCTACAATTTTGGCTTTTTTAATATTTTAACTTTTTGAGAGTCAGACCTAACCCCTGAGTACGCAGCAATAGCTTGTATGTGACCTGACTGTATCTGGGGCGCTGGATATTGGTAACAATTATAGTTTAAACAGAACCAATGAAGTTTACATAAGAGGGTGTGTATATGGAACTCAAACTGATAAAATATACCGATCCATGTCTAAATCACAATCCCAAAACAAAACAAAGACGTGAAAACTAACAAATTCTGAACCCTTTTGTACATATATGCAATTATTATATTATAATCACTATAATGAACATTATTTGACTTACAAAAATGTTGTTTAAATCAAATAAAGTTAAACACGTGAAGTGTCATCAGGACAGTGAGGCCGGGTGCACCGGAAGGGTAAGCACCTCCTATTAAGCTAGCTACACTTGCAAAATGTGTAATTATTTTGGAATTGTGCTAATTGGGAAACTGTTCCAGAAAACGGAATAATAACGTCCGACACACCTAAACGCGAAAAATAGTTTACCTGCTCTACACCGCATACAGAATTCGAAATATTTACAATTGCAATATGTTTGCTTCAATAAAGTATTTGACATCGATTATACTTTCCACTTCATAGAGACAATTACAATGTGATGACGTCAGATGTCAAATACAGGAAACGACCCATTTTCATGAGAAGATGCACCAACATTGTATTTCAAAAATTGTTTTCAAATTAACATGGAAAATGTTAGACGGCAATAAAATTAATTTTTTATAAATATTGTAAATATAAGAAATAAGGTAATTTTAATTTCCAATGTCTTTATGAGCTTGCAAAGTATAATGGGCTGTCTCAAATTTTTGTACAAAAGGCATGAGATAAAATTAAAACAAAGGGATCTGAAAACTGAACTAAGCAGAGCGTGTTTATGAATTAATTGTATGCATCGTTGCAGTTTCAGTGTAACTTGTGATATTTTATTGTTTGTATTTCACATTTAAATGTAATTATTTTTGTCATTTTATTTTATAAGCAATGCAATACATTCACATAAGCACCATTTTCATGACGAAAAAAAAACTAGAAGTAAATATACACATGCAAAAGTAAATTAACATCTGGTCTGAGTAGGTGTAACTTTACACTTGGGTGTATATTTGCACATGTGTATATTTACTTTTGCATATATGCAATTGCGTTAACATGCTCAAATTTACAAAATTTGCAAAATTTGTACCCATGAGTAAATCAGCGCATGTGAACATGGCTTTAATTATTTTAATTTGGATTAAAATTGCAATAGCCGTCCTTTTTATTTATATTATTTAATCATTTAAATCTTTCAAATATTTTTAGAATTGACGGTCAAGTTGACAGGTCAATGTCAATGTTGTATGTCTATACCATTAATTTATAAGCAATGTAAAGACAAAGTGCCCACTTTGTTATTTTTATATTATTTCTGGTGCATTAGTTGTCATCTATTTTTTATTATTTATGTAATCTATTAATTCTTTAAAAAATATTTTTAATAAATAGAGGCTGCTTGTTATCATATGTGTTTCTTTAATGTTTTTATGATGATGAACTGAAAACAATATTGAGTGTTCTTCTACAAACAAACTGGTCAATATTCAAATCAAATCACAAAAGCAAAGTAAAAACTTTGACAACTGACAAGTAAAACAAGGATAGCAACTACAGTACAAGTGTGTCGAAAGTTTAAAACTGAGCTAACGAAAAGGAGCCGAGACTCGGCTGCCGAGGGGCCGAGCTGTGGACAGGTAGTGACTGAAAAGTAGTGAATCTCTCGACCCTCGGCAACTAGGGTTTTCCACAGCTCGGCAACCCATTTGGCCCCTCGGCACTTTGAGCTGTCCACGGCTCATTCGGTAATGATCAGGATAAGACAGGAAAACCTGTCAAGACGTAGCAAACAGCTGGCCTACTAATCTCGCTCACTAACTCCAGAGTTAGATAATTTCACTATTTTCTCTCTAAACAGGAGGTGCTTACCCTTCCTGAGCACCCGGTCTCACTTTCTTGGAGGCAGTTCACGTGGCAACCTACTTGTTAGTTCCAAAGTTTTTAATTTGCTTATGGATTGTGAGTTGGACATAGATTAGAATGTTTGTATTTGATTCATTAGATTCTTTATAAATACTTACGATACCCGCTATCATCAATAAAAAGGGATGTTGACGGCAGAAATAATTCGGTCTTAGTAATAATACAGGCTAAATGGACTCACTGAAATTAACAAATTACTTTACATAGTGTATAATCAGCATTGACATCCTCGCAAAAAAGTTTGAACATGTGTGACGGATAAATAGCTTAGAGGACAATTATGAATGTATGTAACTAATTTTATACAATTATATATGAGTATGTGGTAGCGATTTGTGGCTATCACCCGACAATAGAAAATAAAAATAATAAAATAATTATAATGTATGAAACAATTTCCAATATGAAAATATAGGATATAAATGCGAGACACTTACTCGAGAAACTAGAAAATAATCACCTTAAAATTGTGTGTAAATCTATTTAATGTTTGATTGTGGGAACGCACGGAAATATACCGTATAACAATGTGGGTGAGCTACCTAAATAGGGCCTGCAATATATACATCAATGGCCAAGGTTTTCCTAACCAAAATAAATAATAAATAACTTCATGAACAAAATGGCAGTGTGTGTGTGTGGTTATTTTTGTGACAACAACAATGAAATGTATTCATATAAGGGCCATTTCTTAAAGGTAGTTAACTCTCATTGTGTTTTCTCGGAGGTTAACTCCACTGTGGTAAACTCATACTGCGGTTAACTCATGTAGTAATCTCCGCGTCGTCTGCTATATATAGCTGTGTGTGTACACAAACACCGTTCACCGGCGTGTGACTACTGTAAGACTCCTCTGGATGTTTTCTCGGCTGTTTCAAGAATATTACTATTATTTTCGGCAATATATATTAATTAATATTATTATATTGCATACCTTTAAAGCACGTCTTGACACTAGCAAGAATTCAGGCAGACTCTTTGACGTCCATTTACCGGCTCCTTATATACTCGTGGTTTATTTGGAATTCTCGGAACTCTATATGACATGTACAGGTGTATTAGAAGCAATCCGAATAAGTATTGTATCACTGACGCTGATTGGTTGCCTTCAGTCTCCTTCATCCAATGAGAATCACTTTCACTATTTAATTTGGAATAACATTACCCCGCGTGACCCGTATGTTGCATCTAATTGTGTCCGATATAACCATAATATTATACTGCACTGTGGTTTGTAAAGTAGACTCGTAAATGGAAGTAAAAATAATAATGGAATTCATAATAGTTATAATTAGAATACAACAGCGATCCTGCTGTGTAAATTAACATATGAATTTTCGTAACATTGCCCCCTGCTTAAGAAAATATGCGTCCTCGCATAGAATCAATGTCAAAATCACGAAATCAACTTAACCTTACGAGAATTCATTGGTCAATGTTCTTCTGGAACTTACAATCATTAAACAGTTATCTTGCTCAGTTATACATGTCCATAAAATTTAAAGTTATTGAATCCACTTAACTAATAATATAAATTCATCAGGGAAAACAAAACTTCTCTTACTTAGAGGTATAGAACTCTTACTTAGAGGTAGGACGCTCTTACTTAGAGGTGTCGATATTTCTATATTACATATCCTCAAAACCATTCTTCCATTTCTTCATCTTGGGTGAAGTGTTTTCCATTGTCTTCCCACGACGAATGGATCTTCTTAAGAACTCGCCTTGAAACTGGGTCTGTTTGAACGCCTATTTCCTTGGTTTGCTTTCTGGGGGTGTAACTTATGCGAGGTTGCTTTGGTGGTGGAACGAACAATGTAGGCATAGTTCTTTTCCGTAATGTTGGGTCAGCCTGATGCTGTGTGGCTTGACCGCAAATATCATCAATTAGTTGTCCAGGGTCTTTATCCCATTCCTTTCGGACTCAAATAAATCTTCGGACCCAGGAGTCAAAGGTATGATATTTTCACTTATAGGTGGTGAAATATTTTTCTCTGAGGGTGTCTGTGGAGATGATACGGTTGAACTTACATTTTTACTCATTTCACCTTTACTTCCTCTTCTCTTGTTTTCAACCTCCATATGTTTATTTAATTCACTCTGACGTGAAGCTCTAAATGTACATCCTGCCACGGTACATTTGTATTTCTTTCTCTCGTCACGTTTTACCTTATTAATAGTGCATCCTTGAATATGTTGTAGGAATTCGGCTTCTGTAAATTCTAAGCTTTTCTTACAAGCTGGACACGGCCATTCTCTTCTCGTTTGAGTTTCTCTCTCCATGCTTGAACTTCTGCTTCTACTTCTACTATGCTTTCTAGGTGTGATTTTCGTGTTAGGCATTCCTGCAATATAAAACAAATAGGGTTATAATACAAACTAGTAACTATAATTGTATTTATTAAATCAATAGTCTAAGTCCAGTAAGTCAGGGTCTACATAGTCTCGAAACTTTGTTGGGCGTCTTCGTTCTCTTCTTGACCGACCTGGTTCTGTAGGTGTTTCTTTCTTCACGTTTTTCACATCTATATTAGTTTCTTCATTGCATATGTAGTCTTGAATGCTTACTTCTGATTCTGACTCATTTTCTTGCAAATCTAATTCACTATGTTTCTTACTATCAGATATGTTTTTGGTTATAATTTCCCCGGGTTCCGGTTCATCTCTCAGCGTTTGTTTTCTGTACAACTTTATTCTGTCTATATGTATGACTTGTGGCAAACCTTCTCGACCGCAATTAACTTCATAATTCAAAGGTCCCATTTCATTCAATATTTCGAATGGTCCTTTCCAAAGGGAAGCAAGTTTTGGAGAAGTCCCTACCTGTACTTTTGGGAAGAAAATTAACACTTTATCTCCTATTTCGAACTGTCTCGCATCGGCTTTCTTATCATAGATTTTCTTTTGCCTTTCCATAGATTCTGTTATATTCTGTCTAACTACTTTATGCATCTCCTCTATCTTTTCTTTTAATGCCCATACATATTGTGACCTTGGATTATTATTTAGTTCTCTAGGCAACTCAAATTGTAAGTCTAACGGAGTTGCAACCTCGCGTCCAAGCATAAGTAGATTGGGCGTTAGTCCTGTACTTTCGTGCTCAGCACTCCTATAGGCCATAGTTGCATAGGGTAAATACTCATCCCAATTACGATGATGTGTGTCTACATTCATTGCTAAAATATTGGCTAGTGTCTTATTAAAACGCTCGACCATCCCATCACATTGTGGGTGATATGGTGAGGTTCTGGTCTTATTTATATCCAAGACAGCACACATTTCTTGGAAAATTTCACTTTCAAACTGAGCGCCTTGATCGGAATGAATGCAGTCAGGGACACCAAACCTGGCAATGACTTCGTCTACTAATAATCTCACAATTGTGGTAGTCTCCATATTTGGCATTGCAAATGCTTCTGTCCATTTCGTAAAGTAATCCACTATTACGAGAATGTACCTATTACCTGAGTCACTAATTGGAAGAGGTCCCATTATATCCAAAGCTAATCTTTGTAAGGGTTCACCAACAGGCATCTGTTGTAAAGGTGCCCTAAAATGTTTAGGTGGATTTTTCCTCTTTGCACATCTCTCACAACCTTTTACATATAGTTGTACATCTGATCTTACTCCAGGCCAATAGTATTTGGAGACAACCTTTTCATATGTTTTATGTTTTCCAAAATGTCCACCGGCTAAACTGTCATGGCAGTGTTTCAGTACTGTTCTTCTTTTGCTTAATGGGATAACAGCCTGCAATACTTGATTCTTCGTGTTACCATCTAGCCAACGTCTATATAAAATGTTATCCTGAAGAACTAGAAGGTCAAATTGTGATCGTAAACTTCTGATTATTCTACTTTTGTTTACCACTTCTTTAGAAACTGGACATCGTTTTCTCTCAAGCCAGTTTTTAACTTCCTTGATATCTGGATCATCATCTTGTATTTGTGTTAAATTATCTTCTTTTACGTAAGGGTTTTCTTTTGATTGAGATTCTACCCCAATGGTTTGTACCATTTCATCTTCTTGATTATGCATTCCGCACTGTTTACAGGGTTTCCGGCTTAGGCCGTCAGCATTTTTATGACGAACTCCTGGTCGGTGTTCTATATCCATATCATAACTTGATAATATTTCCAACCAGCGGGCCATTTGTCCTTCGGGGTTTTTGAATTGGAAAAGCCACCTCAATGACCCATGATCAGTTCTTAACAAAAACTTTCTACCATAGAGGTATTGTTTATAGTACTGTGTAAAGTATACTACAGCAAGCAATTCCTTCCTAGTAACACAGTATCGACGTTCTGGTTTTGATAAACAACGACTTCCAAATGCAATAGGCCGTTCTTTTCCATCTACTATTTGTGATAAAACACCACTGATGGCCATATTGCTAGCATCTGTGTCAAGTATGAACAATTTTGAGAAATTGGGATGTGAAAGAATAGGGCTTGATATCATCACTTCTTTAAGTTTAAGAAATGATTTTTCACATTCTTCAGTCCAGTTAAACTCTCGACCTTTCTCTGTCAATCTATGTAATGGTTTTGCAATCTCAGAAAAACCTTTTATATACTTCCTGTAATAACTGCAAAATCCAATAAAGGAACGAACAGCAGTTTCGTTGTGGGGGATAGGCCACTCAAAACTGTTTTTCAAAGAGTTGGCATTTCTTGGCTTTCAATTTTAACCCTGCGTTACTTAGACGTTGAAATACTTTATCTAGATTTTCTATCAGCTCATCAAAGTTTTTACCCATACAAATGACATCATCTAAATATATCATGCAAATATCCCAATTCAAGCCTGCTAAAACTGTTTCCATTAGTCTTTCAAATGTGGCTTGGCTATTACATAATCCAAAGGGCATTTTTCTAAATTGAAAAAGACCTCTTCTGGTAGTAAATGCTGTTTTCGGACGATCTTCTTCTTTCATTTCTACTTGCCAGTATCCGGAACACAAATCTAAAGTAGAAAACCAGGTGTTTCCATTTAATTGATCAAGTGCCTCATCGATGCGGGGTAATGGGTAAGCATCTTTAACTGTGACCTTGTTCAATTTGCGATAGTCCACGCAAAACCTCATTGTTCCATCTTTTTTTGACTAAAACTACTCCGGATGCCCATGGACTGCTTGAGGGTTCTATCACTTTCTGTTGTAACATTTTATCCAGAGTTTCATCAATTTGAGATGTTAATGCTTCAGGTATCCTTCTTAACGGTTGTTTAATCGGTCTGCATTCTTCTGTTTTAATTTCGTGTTGTATAACATTTGTATGACCTAATTTCAGATCCGATTCGGCAAAAATACAACTATATTTGCACAAAAGTTGCTCTGCCTTTTCTCTTTCATCACAGGAAAGCTCTGTATGTACATTTTTGAGTAATCTCTGTACTTTTTCTTTTGTTTCTGTATTTTGTGAATCGTCTGATATTTTCTGTACAACAGCTTCTATTGGCTCAAAATTCCCGACTATTGTTCCTTTTTTCAACATGGTTGATTTATCAGCCATATTCATTAATCTCAGCGGTATTTCTTCCTTTCCTGTTACTAAAGCTCTACCCATCAGCGCTTTATCTTTATCGTGAAATTCGGGTCTTGGTTCCGCAATACCTTCTTGTAATGTGTCGTTGCCAAGTATAGTCCCTTCAACAATAATTTCACTTCTTGGTGGTAAATTCACAGTTTCTCTTATGGCTATTCTATAACATCCAATACCACCTTTTATTATCATTGGAATATGCCTTGCACTGATAATAAATTTGTGGTCAACAATATCAACAACACATTTGTGATTTCTCATAAAATCAAGTCCAATTACACCATCGACATTTAAGTTGGCAATAACCGCTTGATTTCTATAATGTCTGGAACCAATCATGAAACTGAATTTCCCTTGTCCAAATACTTCTAAACGTTCTCCACCGGCTCCATGAATTGTACGTGTAAACGGTGTTGTTTTCGGTCCATGTGATAATTTATCATAAAAATGTTTTGACAACAGTGTTACTGTTGCACCTGTATCTATCAAAATTCTAGCCTTAATGCCATATATTTTAACATGTACAAACATACCACTCTCCTTATTATTGGTAGTATTAACGTGAATTGGGTTTTCATCTGCATTGGTTACCGTATGCATGGTATTGGCTTGACTTGTTTCACTTATTTCTTCTTTTGGTACTGTTGATTCTGGACCTTGACTCATCCCTCTTTGTTCATCGAATTTGCGTTTTCTGCAATCTCTAATTATATGACCTTTCTTTCCACAGTAATAACAGTTGGGGAATCTTGCATGTTGTTGTTCTTGCTTTTCTTTATTATTTGCGCAGTTCCCAAGTGGTTTGCTATCTTTGAAATTTTGCAGTTGACGTTTCAGATCTTGTAGTTCTCCTTCATGGACTTTTCTCATGTTTTGTATTTCTTTCTTCAAATCTGCAATTATTGACTGTGTTCTCTCAGATGTCTTATCATTTCTCCTGTCCTGAAAGTTTCTATTACTTCTATTACTCATACTATTATTTCCAACTGATCGGACAAAACGTTCTTGTTTTCGTCTTAAGTATGATTCTAGTTCAACTGCCTTGTTTACTGCTTCGTTTAAATTTGCGGGTGATGACTGCTGAATACCCCACTTCATTTCATCGTCAACTAGTGCGTCTAGAAAATAGTCTCTAGCTAATTTTTCTCTGACTTCCACAGAAACTGTACTTTGAGGATAAACTAAATTGACTAGTCTTCTTATTTCCTGTCCTAGCTCAGGCAGAGGCTCGGTAGCTCGACGCCTTCTGTCTTTTAGTTGAGCTCTGTATAACTCAGTCTGGCTTGGTGGTTGAAATCTTTCTTCAAGCATTTTGACTAATTTTCTGTAGTTTCTGCGATCTTCTGCTGGCATATTGCTTAAAGCTCCTTGTGCTTGACCTCTTAAGGAGATAGCAAGTTGTGTTCCTTTTTCTGCTTCAGTCCAGTTATTCGCATCTGCACATGTTTCAAAGTGTACCAGATGGTTATTCCATGGTGTTAAGCCATCATATGTGGATGGTTTGGCTTTAATTTTAACAGGCATTTGTGAAAGCTCAAAACAGGTTTGTGGTAATTTGAATTCAGTGCTTTCAATCTTGTTCGGATGAACTTCAATCATCTTTGAATCTAACTCGGACGTTTCAATATCTGTTAGAACTTTATAAGGTTTTTGTTCAGGCTTACAGCTTGTTGTAGGTGTCCTTGTTGTCTTATTTGATAACACTGCGGCAAGTGTATCTTGTGTTTGGTTTAACATTGACTTGAGCTCTTGTATATCGCTGTCGTCCTTTGCTTGAGATGGGTGGGCAGGGGTTGACATCTCTATCTCTGACTTAGCTTCAAGTATATTTTTCTTTGGAGTTGACTGTGTATTACCGGTATTGATTGGGGTCCAATTTGTTTCGGCTGGTACATCATTAGAAGTGCTACTCCTAGACAAACCAATTCTATCTTCTAATCTTTTTATTCTTGTATTGGTTTCTTCTGATGTGTTGTAAACAATACGGCGTAATGCTGTGGTCTCATTAGCGATTTTTTCAACTTGATCAGCTGTCCGATTGTGGTTTTGTCTTATACCACGTATATCATCCATGAAACTAACCATCATCTTATTCATGCCTAGCATTTCATTTAATATTTTGCCATTTTCTTCTAAAACTTGTCCTATCTGTTGTTCAACTTTTATTTTTGGTTCGCTTGTAGAGGGCGAATCAAATAAATCTTCAGAAACTCGTGTTTTATCCCTTGTAGAACTTGAAACTGGGTAAACTGTCGTAAGATGACTTGGCGTTTGAGGACAAATGGGGGAAAACCACATTTTCCTTAAATGGTCTTCAGCAAGAGAGAAAGCTTCGTCTGCTCTTGCTGGTTCAGAAGGTAACCGTTGTATGCATGCACCTTGTAAAAGCTCGTCGGTATATGTCCAGTCAAGTGTGTTTGTCTCCTTGTTCATGTTTTTAAACAAAACAACAAACTGCGTTTTACCTAATAATTATTTTGAGATAACACCCACGATTGTTAATAATCCCACCGGCTGCCACCAAAATTCTATGTGACGGATAAATAGCTTAGAGGACAATTATGAATGTATGTAACTAATTTTATACAATTATATATGAGTATGTGGTAGCGATTTGTGGCTATCACCCGACAATAGAAAATAAAAATAATAAAATAATTATAATGTATGAAACAATTTCCAATATGAAAATATAGGATATAAATGCGAGACACTTACTCGAGAAACTAGAAAATAATCACCTTAAAATTGTGTGTAAATCTATTTAATGTTTGATTGTGGGAACGCACGGAAATATACCGTATAACAATGTGGGTGAGCTACCTAAATAGGGCCTGCAATATATACATCAATGGCCAAGGTTTTCCTAACCAAAATAAATAATAAATAACTTCATGAACAAAATGGCAGTGTGTGTGTGTGGTTATTTTTGTGACAACAACAATGAAATGTATTCATATAAGGGCCATTTCTTAAGGTAGTTAACTCTCATTGTGTTTTCTCGGAGGTTAACTCCACTGTGGTAAACTCATACTTAGTAATCTCCGCGTCGTCTGCTATATATAGCTGTGTGTGTACACAAACACCGTTCACCGTCGTGTGACTACTGTAAGACTCCTCTGGATGTTTTCTCGGCTGTTTCAAGAATATTACTATTATTTTCGGCAATATATATTAATTAATATTATTATATTGCATACCTTTAAAGCACGTCTTGACACTAGCAAGAATTCAGGCAGACTCTTTGACGTCCATTTACCGGCTCCTTATATACTCGTGGTTTATTTGGAATTCTCGGAACTCTATATGACATGTACAGGTGTATTAGAAGCAATCCGAATAAGTATTGTATCACTGACGCTGATTGGTTGCCTTCAGTCTCCTTCATCCAATGAGAATCACTTTCACTATTTAATTTGGAAATAACATTACCGCGTGACCCGTATGTTGCATCTAATTGTGTCCGATATAACCATAATATTATACTGCACTGTGGTTTGTAAAGTAGACTCGTAAATGGAAGTAAAAATAATAATGGAATTCATAATAGTTATAATTAGAATACAACAGCGATCCTGCTGTGTAAATTAACATATGAATTTTCGTAACACATGACCAAAAAAAAAAAAAAATTCTTGTCTTCGTATCGTAGCCCCTGAAATCCATCAGGAATTGCCACAGGCTACGATGCGGGTCAAAACGGGTGGGTATGGTTTTTATTCCGTATGGACCCGGTTCGTATTGGTCGTGCACGTGACTGTAGCATAAACTGAAAGTAATTAACCTTTCGAAGTACTCGGCCTAACTCTCCTGTTGGAAAGTCACGTGGTGCACTAAATTTGCGTGTTTTATTTTGCCGTTTTGGATTATGATTTGAACAGGGACCGGTATGTTAGATTTTGATATTTACGTCGTAAGTATAGCACTATCAAAAATTTTATTACTTAATTGAGCAAAAATCGGTTTTGACGATTCATAAGCAAATTGCAATGAAAGAGAGACAACTCGAAAAAAAATTATATACTAGCATTGAGTAATCTTTCTTCACACTACTACCACTGTGGTAGCTCAGTTTGTAGAATGCTCGCTCCGTAAAGTTGGAGGTCGTGGGTTTGAACCCCGACCGGGTCTGACCCAAGAGTTGAAAGTGGGTAGTGACTGCTCTTTCGCCGAGCACTCGGCATTACGAAATGAAAGTCATGGTTCTTTCGGATAGGAAATTAAGGGTCATCTAAGTAGGAAAATTCGAGTGAAAACCATTGGTTGAAAAACGGGTACAATTATGAAAATACACAGTGAAGATTTATGAATAAAAATAAAGCAGGAATGGATATAATTTTTAAAATATTTGTTGCATTTTTTAATAGAAATTGTGCAAAAATACACGTTCTGGGTAAAATAGTTTTCACCTTGTATAACGAATTAATTTTAAAAACGAAAAAGCAATGTGTCCAAGAACACCAAACAATTAAGGTAACAGTATACAAAACTCCTGACTTATTTAGAAAACCACTAGGTTAAATGGCAAAAAACAACCAAAGCAATCCACCTACCCTTGCAATAGTTTGCTATGGTATTTCGAATTTGCCATAGGAACTTTTAATAAACCCACAAACGAAGTATTGGGGTTGTATAGGAATCACCCTATCCGTCCATCCGTCTGGCTGTCCATCCCAATATCATGTCCGCTCTATATCTTCCATGTTTGGATGTTTTTTGATGTAAACCAACATGAGACAATGTGCATCTTGAAAATATGACCTTAATATTTGTCACGTCACAGTACGTGTTTGGGGTACCAATGTGGTTTTCCAGTCGGTAGACTGATGTTTGTTTTTATGCCTCCGCTATAAATATGGCTGTGGCATATAGTGTTACCCATGTCCGTACATGGGTATAACCCAAAATTCATTTGTGCTTTGTAATAACAAACAAACATACTAATCCATGTCCGAATCACAATCCAGAAGCAAAGTAAAAACTTTGTAACTGACACATGAACTTCCACCAGGGATGTGAGGTCGGTTGCTCCGGACTGATTGTAACTTTTGATTCAAACAAGATATTAAAGTGATAGGAACAAAATATATACAGTATGGAAAAAAATGTGTCGCGTAACAAATTGGAGTTGTCAAGGTCACAGGACCATTAAAACTTTAAAAAATTGCACTTTTATCCGTTTTCGTTTTATAACTTTTGTATTGAAAGAGGCATTGAAGAGAAATTTATAGAATATTTTATATACAGAATGGAAAAAGACGTGTCGTGTATCAAATTGGAAATATCAAGGTCAAGGTCACAGGACTATTAAAAATTTTGAAAATTGCACTTCCATCCATTTCTGCTCCTAAACTTTTTGTATTAAAAGGGGCATCAAAGTAGTATTAACAAGATATATACAGTATGCTCTAGGCAAGCTTATATGATTGAATTCTAAATTAGCCACAAACATCTGTTAAAAAATTTGATCACAATTTCAATAGCAACATTACCTGTTTCATTGTTTTAATACCCCATGGCTATATTAACTGTCAATCTAAGTGATTTGCTCCACCCCTCACAGTTCACTGGCTATTAAACAAATTTGAATATTGGTAATTGACCAATCAATATTTATATTTAAATTTGGTTCTTGAAATAGAAAAAAATATTGAACAATAAAGCAAGGATTCAAAATAAGTGTTAGTATTTGATTAAGTTTGAGAATAGTATTTGATAGATAATAGGGTTAACTTAATATATGATTTATGTATAAGTATATACATATGGTCAATGATCACATAATTCATATTTTTAGCAGTCATGTTTGGTTGTCATTTAAACAAGTGAAAAAAGTCACTGGGATCTTTTGCAAATTTTCTTATGTATTTTTTTGATCATGCTTTTCAGCTTTAACAGAATTTGAGTAAATTAACTGGTGACGTGTTGATATAAATGAAATAATCTTGAGTGGGAGAGTAAATCCCGTTTACTAGTAATCAATCTAGCATGAATGAAGCAAAGGTCAATGTGTCATATTGATACTTTAATCTTGTTTTATATGGTCGGATTGCTATTGTAAAAGCATTTTAACATTGACCTTTAGTTCTTGTTTTTAGGACCAGCATGTATTCATGGATTTACTGCTGCACCACATCAAATTCAAAAGACGAAGAATTTATCTATATGTCATATACCTTTTTTTTAATTTAATCAAAAATACATTCAAAAAATGGTTTATGACAAACCATTTTTTTGAATGTATTTTATGATTAAATTAAAAAATGGTATATGACATATAGACATTAGACTTGTTTATATCCACGTGTGTAAATAGTGGCCACATACTTTAAAACTTCTGTACATTTAAATGTGAAAAAATTGCGATAAAAACTCTACCAAATACTTAGTACTCTGTGTATAATGTATGCGAGTATCTTTTGTTCATGTACCTATTTTGTTTTTTGACATCAATATCGGATTGTCATCCTTTCATCAATTTGATCCTGATATTACTGATCTAGGATCAGATTCTAAAACTTGGGTATAATGTTTTTAAATTAAATTTTAATTTAATTTTCAAATCGATGAGCAAGTAATGATGAACATTAACAACCACTAATCAGTACTAATCATGTTTAACCCTTTTTTTAACATTTTTATAACATTGTCATTACTTGTAAAGGGTACTTTCACCTACTAATTCATTTTTTAATCTTTTAATATACATCAGTGCACCTGTGTAAGTTAAAAAGATGTTAGGCTTACTGTTTTCCACAAATTCATTGCACCTGGAAAATGCAAGAATAAAGTCGTATTTTCAAACAAACTCACAAAATTTTGTCAAAACTTAACACAAAATATACTGATCTTATAGGAAAAAATATTTTTCATTCATGAAAAAGTGAACTTAATTCTTTACATAGAGCAATTTATTTTTAACTTTTTAACAAAACAACAAAATTGACTGTGTCAAAATTATCCATTCTGTACCTACTATAGACGTTATGTCATAATTGGAATATTCATGATGATCACATTTGGAAAAAAACCCGAACAACAATAACCTACCTGACCCTAAATGCCCTGATGTAACTTTGAATGAGGCCCAATTTGTGTATAAACTCGCAAATTTCTTCATGTACAGGAGAACTGAACAATAATGTTTTAATTTAAAATATAATTTGGTTAGGTCAGTGCATTTTAAATGCATTTTATTGATAGTTTAATGGAAACATTTTCAATTAAAAGAAATAAATAATACAAGAGGCCCATGGGCCTTAACGCTCACCTGTGACGTTGACCTTTGAACCCATAGCCCTCATTCATATATCAAAATGATCATTAGGCCAATACCTACAATATTCTAGCATAGACGCCTATACAAAATATTTATAGTTTTCAAGATAATTAACCAATTCAGTATTAATTTGACCTTTAAACTCATGACCTTCATTCATATATCAAAATTATCATTAGACCAATACCTACAATATTCCAATATATATGCCTATACAAGGAGTTTATAGTTTTTGAGATAATCAACCATTTCAGTACTTGCTTACATTTGTGATCTTGACCTTTGAACCCCTTCATTCATATATCAAAATGAATGTTAGACCAATAACTACAATATTCTAATATGTACACGCCTATACAAAAAGTTTATAGTTTTTTTATAATTTACCATTTCATTACTTGTTTGCATCTGTGACCTTGACCTTTGAACCCATGACCTTTATTGATATATCAAAATGACCATTGTGCCATTACCTACAATATTCTAATATGTATGCCTATACAAAAAGTTAATAGTTTTGCAGATAATCAACTATAACGGTAATAGTTGTGCCTCTTTGACCTTGACCTTTGAACACATGACCTTGATCTTGTATCAAAATGATCATCATGCCAATACCTACAATTAACTGAAAATTCCATGCCATTATCACCTGAAATGTTTAAAAAAAGCATTTTTTATCAAAGGTCAAAAACAGGGACATGACCTTGACCTTGACATTTTTGGAAGAAAATAGCAAGACAAGATCAACAGTGAAAACTCCATACAATTATCTTCAGCTGTTATTGAGTTATAACAATAAATGTCTCATTTTCAAAATTACATAATTTTACGCAAAAACGCGTAACCTATTTTTCGTTTAATTTCCATGAAAAACAAAATTTTAATGTTCCCAGGTATGCTGAATCTAAATATCCAATCAAAATTTGCCTGAACCTTTTGGTTTCAGAGAAGAAGATTTTTTTGTCTTTTTGTTATTTTTAGTAACGGCGGCCATCTTGTTATGCGTGGCCAAACCCCGAACAAAATTTTGAAAGGCTGTTACCCAGGCATGATATTTGCCAAGTTTCATCAAATTTGGCCCAGCAGTTTTGGAAGAGATTAAAATGTAAAGTTTACACACGACGAACGACGGACGACGATAGATTGCAATAGCTCATCTGAGCCTTTGGCTCAATTGAGCTAAAAAACCATGTGCACTCAATTTATGGAAATACAGTAGGTTTCTAAGTCTGATTCTTCATTCGTAGTGTTAAGATTGACATGATGGGAGACTGAAATGCTGAATTGAATTGTTGGAAAAACCAGTAGGAATAAAGATGATTTACCAAGACCAATCTACAACAAGTAAGACTTACTTGACTTAAACCCCTGCACCCCTGGAAGGGCATAGGGCCTCGACAATAGGCCTCTATCTGTCCCTGTCATGTGCAGCTCGTTTGGCCTCTCCCCGTGACATCTGAATCAACCTCAGATCGCTGTCTAATGTTCTTCGCCACGTTGTTACTGGGCGCCCACTCTTCCTGTGGGTTCCAGTCCAGAGCATGCTTCGTGATGTTACCCTGTTCTCGTCTTATGAGGTTGCCAATCCAATGTCATTTTCTTTTCTTTATTGTATCTAGTAATGGTTTTTGGTGTCTTTCTCCATAGGTTCTGGTTTCTCAGGCCATATGATTTTTAAGAGCTGTCTGGGACATTTGTTAACTTACAACAAGTTAGACATGATAAAAAATATATCCTTTTTAACCAATTTTCTGAAAATCTTGGAATTATTGCATATGTATTTTCTATTAGAATAAAAGTGTTGTCTTATGAAAAAATAAATGTAAAATCAATCCTAGATTTTAGTACAATGGTTTACAGTTACAAACTGACAACGGCTCGTGAAAATAAGAAAGAAATAGCCTAATTGTAGCTGGAAACTTGTACTCTGCAATCTTGCAGAGTTGTTGAAGCAGCAGTTTGTATGAACATGGTTGTACATGTATTTGCATAAATTTATTGCTCCAAAGCATGGCTAGTGCATTGGCGTTTGTGCATAGGGTATGTGATATGCGTCAAGTGTGGTAACTTTTATAATACTGTCGCTGTCTAGCTTTGGCGAAAGGGAAAGTCAAGTGCGTAAATCTTTCATTGGCAGTACATAGCCTCTACAAGACCTAGAATCTTGCATTGCCTCCTCGTGGCAAGCTAACACACGGTAACTGAAATCCTACGATTACAGGCGAAATCTGCAAGGGATCTCGGAGTAGCAAGGACCCTAGAGGTGCAGAGTACAGGCCCACCGGCATGTGGACACGCCCTGGCTCACACCAAACTTGCCCCAACTATGGGTAAATAGTCTCACTGCCTTGTGAATGGCTCTGGAGAGTCTAAGGCTATGTAAGTAAATTCAGACAGAAAATCCGGGTAGATAGAACTTGTGAGCAGCAGCAATTGTCTAAGAGATGGAAATCCCTTACAGAAAACCCCGACCCTTCACGTAGAAGGTCTAGCTTAGGGGTAACAACCCTAACTTGTAAAGAACAATTGTTACAGAAACAGCAACGGAGGAAATAGGCTTCGTTGCTGCCCCACACGCCAGACTATTTTTCGAAAATTTTATATTGAATTTAATAGCGGGTTACAAAATAAAGTCTTACTAAAAACAAGAGTGGTCAAACAGCATTGCTTCATCTTGTATATGGATAATTAAGTTGCGCGAGTAATGGTGTTTAAGATCCTAGTCTAGAATATTTCACTTATATCCAGACGTCAGCTTTAGGTGAAGATGCAGACATTTTGCCTGTGTGTAACAGCAGGGTTCTTTATCGTGTCATGCCTACTGTGACTCGGAATCTCATTCCCATCCGAATGAACCGTGATTATCATTTCGTAATGCTGAGTGCTTGGCAAAGAACAGTCACTACCCACTTTTAAGTCTTGGGTCAGACCTATGACCTCCCATTTACCGAACAAGACTCTACCAACTGAGCTTCCACAGTGGTCATTGACAAGTAGATGCGACCCTCTATATAAAGTCTACCTGTCTATTAAGTATATTTTTGCTCAATCCTCTGGGTGGTCTTAATATACAGGTTATACTGTATATATATTTCTAAAGTCCTTATCAGAAGTATTGATACAAACGTCATAGAGATCTTTTTTTTGAAAACCTCCCATTGTCTTAGGTAAACTGGTACTCCATTGTTCATTTCGTGAAATTCGGTTTTATATGTCTCTGGTAGAACTCAAAATTCATAAAATAAAATGAAAAAAATACTTTACTTTGGAATTTAGTTTTTTTTCTGAAGTCTTAAAAAATATAAATAAATGAAAACAGAGAATAATTAAATTCTGATCTTACCTAAAAATACGGAGACTTGGTTAATGTTTTTTATTCAATGGTCAAGGCTGAAAGTGAATTTCCACCTTGACACGCTTCCCTATACCCCAATCAAGATTTCGCGTTCAGACGCTCAGTTTTGCCCATTACTCCGTAAATTTTGGTCAATTTTGAGCAACGGCTATTTTGTCTTAAGTCCTACATTTCGGTCGAAACCATTTCGGACAGGGAAATACTGATCTAATTTGCATAAGAAATACTTATTGACAATATGTTGATACGCAACGCTACCCGTGATTGACAAGGACGGATATTGTTTTCAGAAATTTGTTTATAAAATTACTTCAAAATTGTTTAAATTTATCCACATATGGTGTTATAGTTCTGCACGTAAGAGTACGTCATGTACTAATTTTTTTGTTTACAAGATTTTTGTACGAAATAGCATTCTTGCCACAATTCTCGTGTAAATCATTATTTGAGACAACGTTCTCTCTCTCTCTGTCTCTCTCTCTCTCTATCGTTGTACCATAATTCTTACTGAAATTCATTTAAGAACGGTGATACTTAACCTTGACAAACTTAAAACAATTCACGTGCAAATCATTATTTGAGACAATGCTCTCTCTCTCTCCTCTCTCTCTCTCTCTCTCTCTCTCTCTCTCTCTCTCTCGTTGTACCATTATTCTTAAATGGTAAATTATTATGGTAATTTATTAAAATTATAAATCGTGTGTACGGATAAGCAGAAATTGTCAAATCTACTCGGCGGTTGCCAAGAACCACCGTATTCATGATCAGGTGTACGCGTGTTGTAAAAGTCGGTCAACTTTGACTTTAGCAATTTGGTAACCGGATTATAATAACAAATATTTCTGATCGTTGTAGCAGAAAATATGAATTAAATAATAACGATAAATCAACAACTGTGTAGATTTTTAGAGACATTCACTTAAAAAGTTTCAGGAAAACTGGTTGTGATATTAATATACACGGGTTGGGGTGACTATCTTCGTAGAATCGAAGAAGATTGTGTAAATGACCCGTAACAGAAACTGATTAGCATATGAAAAATCCTCTCACTCCTGTTTTTGGTATCGCCGCAAAGGTTAGGAAAATTGCGCTAAAATAATTTACATAGCGATATCGATGGCGATATTAAAAAGTTTTAATATGATGTAAAGAGTGTAGATTAGACATCGGTTACAACAGGCCACATTACGGCATGGGCTTGTTTTCACGATGCAAAAAGCTATGATTTTTATTCACACGTTAACCCCATGAAAAGGGACAAAAACCAAGAGACTAATTGGTTATAAACAGACTTTACAACGCGTCGCGCGTACACGTGAGCATTAACTCAAGCCCCGAAAACAATGGTGTCAATTAGGACTTACATAAGCCTAGACACAAACAAAGGCGGAAATACCAAAGCCGGAAAACATGTGAAACATTTACTAAAGGAATTATTTGTACGAAATTATTTGCATTAAGAGGATAGAATTTCGCACTTATGCTAGATTAGGAAATAGTGTCCAAAATCTGTTTTAAGTAAGATTAATGTTTTCCTGAGTTTAACAAAGATCGAACTGAAATAAAATGAATAATTTTTAAAACTGAAAATTACAAAATAAAAATACATATTTTCACAACATGTGTGAAAAAATTGATTTTAAAAGGAATATAAGTTCTTCTCAAACAATAATGAAATAAAAACTTCATAAAAATGAAAAAAAAAAAAAAATACAAACTACGTCACAATTCTCAACATGAAAAATGACTGGGTTATAGATATACTAAGGGACTTCATTAGACGTTAAGTTACCTCGACGGTTAATGAAGTCCCTTGCTATATCTTACTACACGATGGACTTCATTAGTGGTCGAGGTAACTTAACGTTCAGGCGTTAATTACCTCGACTTCTAATGTTAAAACTTTAAAATGTCTATATCAATGATTCTCGATTCGCTTAGAATTTAATTTAAGCGCCAAGCTATCTTAACGCCCAAATAAAGTCCCGTGCTATGTTTTATTACACGGTGGTTAGGCGTCGAGGTAACTTAACGCCTATAATGAAGTCCCGTGCTATGTTTTATTACACGGTGGTTAGGCGTCGAGGTAACTTAACGCCTATAATGAAGTCCCGTGCTATGTTTTATTACACGGTGGTTAGGCGTCGAGGTAACTTAACGCCTATAATGAAGTCCCGTGCTATGTTTTATTACACAATGGACTTCGTTAGGCGTCGAGGTAACTTAACGCCCAAATGAAGTCCCGTGCTATGTTTTATTACACGGTGGACTTCGTTAGGCGTCGAGGTAACTTAACGCCTATAATGAAGTCCCGTGCTATGTTTTATTACACGGTGGACTTCGTTAGGCGTCGGGGTAACTTAACGCCTATAATGAAGTCCCGTGCTATGTTTTATTACACGGTGGACTTCGTTAGGCGTCGAGGTAACTTAACGCCTATAATGAAGTCCCGTGCTATGTTTTATTACACGGTGGACTTCGTTAGGCGTCGGGGTAACTTAACGCCTATAATGAAGTCCCGTGCTATGTTTTATTACACGGTGGACTTCGTTAGGCGTCGAGGTAACTTAACGCCCAAATGAAGTCCCGTGTTATGTTTTATTACACGGTGGACTTCGTTAGGCGTCGAGGTAACTTAACGCCTATAATGAAGTCCCGTGCTATGTTTTATTACACGGTGGACTTCGTTAGGCGTCGAGGTAACTTAACGCCTATAATGAAGTCCCGTGCTTTGTTTTATTACACGGTGGACTTCGTTAGGCGTCGAGGTAACTTAACGCCTATAATGAAGTCCCGTGCTATGTTTTATTACACGGTGGACTTCGTTAGGCGTCGGGGTAACTTAACGCCTATAATGAAGTCCCGTGCTATGTTTTATTACACGGTGGACTTCGTTAGGCGTCGGGGTAACTTAACGCCTATAATGAAGTCCCGTGCTATGTTTTATTACACGGTGGACTTCGTTAGGCGTCGAGGTAACTTAACGCCTATAATGAAGTCCCGTGCTATGATCTATTACACGGTGGACTTCGTTAGGCGTCGAGGTAACTTAACGCCTAATGAAGTCCCTTTCTATGTCTCATTACACGATGGACTTCATTAGCAGTCGAAGTAACTTAACGCCTATTAAGATTTTTCAGTAGCTTAACGCCTAATGAAGTCCCTTTCTATGTCTCATTACACGATGGACTTCATTAGCAGTCGAAGTAACTTAACGCCTATTAAGATAGCTTGACGCTTATTATAAATTCCAAGCGAATCGAATTTCTATGAAGGATTTAAATTTAACTACATTATTGAAGTACATTTTTCGATGTGGGAAAGGACGGATACTTTTTATTGGGAGCTTACATCTTTACCGTAAACCATAACTTTATCATTCTTATGACTAACGTACCAAAATCCATATTTCAATAACACCCGCGCGGTCATTTCCTTGACCACCTCCGCAGCCCCCGTGCAACCATTTCATTGACTGCCCCCATAGCCCTGTGGTGTAGCATCAGAAGCAGTTCTAACCCCTTTTGGGTCATATAAGGCATCCATGCTCAGCGCTAGGTATTCACGTGGTATAATGAGAGTGGTGTGCTTGTCTGCGACATAATGACTGTGAGCTAGTATTTTAAAGATGCCCCGTGTGCGCACTAACAAGTACAGGCCATGCCTAAAAACACACTTGCATATCTCAAACATAGCGACAAGCGAGTAGTGTGCTTGTCTGCGATAATGACTGTGAGCTAGTATTTTAAAGATGCCCCGTGTGTGCACTAACAAGTACAAGACATGCCTAAAAACACACTTGCATATCTCAAACATAGCGACAAGCGAGTAGTGTGCTTGTCTGCGACATAATGACTGTGAGCTAGTATTTTAAAGATGCCCCGTGTGTGCACTAACAAGTACAAGACATGCCTAAAAACACACTTGCATATCTCAAACATAGCGACAAGCGAGTAGTGTGCTTGTCTGCGACATAATGACTGTGAGCTAGTATTTTAAAGATGCCCCGTGTGCGCACTAACAATTACAAGACATGCCTCAAAACACACTTGCATATCTCAAACATATTCGATCTTGTTCTTCTATTGATCGTTAGAGAATTAATTAAACCGTCGATCCCTTGAGCTACAAGATATCAGGTGCGACGTTAAACAACATTTTGAGGACAAAAACACTCGCAGATAAACGAAATACAAACCTTTTAATGACAAAAATGACTAAAATTATAGTTTGCACTCTTGGACAAATATTCTTTTGCCAAGCATTTAGAAATGACAGTCACGGGTCCTTCGGAAGAAGCACCGTGTCAAAGGACCCCGTGTCACGTTAAAGAACCGTGCTTGCATTTTGCCACTGTAAAATTTTCTGCCGCTTCACCTATGGCTGGAGATGTCTCGATATAATATTCTTGAATGGGACGGAAAACATCAATCAATCAATGAATCGTGAACAAATAAAAAGGCATGTTGTACTATTGCCATTGAACACATTGTGCTATTTCGAAAATAATTTTATTTGGTAATGTCATGAACACTACTCGTCTGGAGCCCCACTCTTTGGACTTCATTAGGCGTTGGACTTCATTAGGGGTTGTTACACTGCCTACTGATGATAACTTTTTTTAAAATTTAAATTTAAAAAAAAAAATTATGGGAAGTACAACCGTTCGAAACATTAGGCCATGTTGTCGGATAATAATATTAATAACATAATAATAATAACTGAGATACGACTGATACTTGAATTGAAACGGCATCCAACGTACAGTACTCGTTAAAAAATTCCGAAGTAATAATTTTAAATATTTAAATAAGGGAAACATTTAAACTAAGAAGCACTTACGCATGTTTAACTAAAGTGCGCACTCATGGCTGTTAATTATCCCATATATGGGCCCCTTAAGTAGAAAATGTCAACAGAGCAAGTTCTCCTTCAAGTTATTTCGCTTCCGGATTCGTCAAATTTTACTGAAGATTAAAAAATTTAACACGGCTTTTAACACAGGCTTTAATACATCTTTTATCAGTACATCTTAGGCAACACGTGTTTCCCTTCGTGTACCCCCTGAATCAATAGTCATTCACACACTTTGTTATTTTAAGCGCGTGGGTGGTAGCTGAGTAGAGCTGCGTGCGCGTAGCTCTTTAGCTAACGAAGATAGAAAGTTACTGCCAAACTAGCATAAATTGCTGGGATTGTTAAAAACTCTTATACATCTGTTCATTATTTTGTGGTTTTATATTTCTACAAAAATACAGAAATATTGGGATAAAATATGCAGTGAAGTCACAATGGGTGAGTAGACATTTTTGCGGTTAAATTAATGGTGGACTTATTGTTAAAATTTACTCTTGACAGTCTGTGATGATGTCGGATTTTCCGGTTGACTGGGCAAGATAAGGCCCTGGGGATTTGTTTACATCGGTGTTCAATCACCGTGTCCAGTGTATTATAAGGAAGTCGGGTCAGATATCAGTGATGGGTTGGCTATTTTTACATATGTGTATATATTTTCTGTAATCGGAATAATTTTTATATACAGTAGAATCATCATAGCCGTGTCCGATTTTACTTTTTCCTGCAGCTGGGGTTCCATACAGGGTTCAGATGATAAAATTTAAAATTCATGATAAGGCTATGCTGAAGTAGGAAGAATGTAAGTATATTGTGAGCAAAATTGAAAAAAATTGTTAGATTTAGAAAATAATTAATTATTGGCCAATAAGAATTTAGCAGGGATGTCATTGTCAATATTTTGGGTCACTGCCATGATTTTGTGCACATGACCATCTTCTGTAATCTGGTATTCTGTAGGTTTTCATTCCATGTACCCAAAATCGCCATTATCTACTAAATTCTGAGAAATTCTTTCCTTTAAGCAAGTTTAGGAAAATACATTAAAAGGACTGTATTTTCACAAATATCTAAAATTTAACTGAAAATGTGTAAACTTCAGTAGTATAGATCTACCCCTCCCATTAAACAATAAACATAAATAAATAATAATAAATAAAAATAAATAAATAAATAAATAAAAAAACAATAAATAAACAGTAATAGTAAATGAATGAATGACCGTAATAAAAATAGTAATAAGGGAAAACTTTGTAACAGGAAGGAGGAAACACTACCTCACTGCATGGGCGCCCTGGCTAATGATCAAACCTGGTCTTTCCAGGTAAAAAGCGAGCCTTATACCACAAAGCTAAAACATCCGGACCAGAAAGTCTGGCTGTAAGTCACTATTATATCTGCTACTTGTATATACAACATAATTAACAACACTGTGTCTTACTCAGTCCTGCTACACCTTCAAGAACCTGGGATTCAAAAGCATACATGTGTGTTTTTATGCCTTTTGACGTGTTTTTTCATCACATATTAATTGTGTTTCGAACTATTTCAAATTGTGATTCATATTTCAGGAATGAAGCTCAACTATTTTGAGTAAGGGGCCCAGTTCACTTTTGAAGAGAAGTTGCGATAGCAAAAGATAACAAAATCTAAAACTTAGGGGCCCAGACAAATTTCTGAGGGCCATGGGCTACTGGGCCCCTGTTAATCTCAATCCCTGTATTTGCATCTAAAATGAAATGTGCATCTTCGGTGGATTTTCAATGTTAGTGTTCTATTGGGTGATACTAGACCACAATAATTTAAAAATTTAGAAATTTAAAATAAATGAAGTGAAATCCAGTTTCACAAGGTCAGTTATGTACTTATACAATTTTTATTCAGTTTCACAAGGTAGAAATAAAGATTAGCAGGGACCCAGTAGCCTACGACTCCTAAATAAACCTGGACCCCTTAATTTTACACATTTTAGCTACAGTATTTATTACAATGTACAATTACAACTTCTTTTTTGAAGTATGCCCCCCCCCCATCACAATAGCTTCATCATTGTTGCAAGATCTTGCATTTATGCACCTATAATATATTATTTTTATTCTGATTCCTTCCTCTCCAATCCTTAAAAATGTACTTGGGTCACATGTAGTCCACTTCACAGGGATAGAGGTGAAGGAAAAATTCTGAATTGGTTAAAAGTACCAGTTAGGATTTTAACCTGCCTGTTAGTCCTTCCCTATTTGTACTAGTCCTTATGAAATGGTCTTTGGATTAGTAACACAAAGCCTTCCTATTGGTGGGGGTTTGGGTTGCATTCCCCCCAGAATATGAATTTGTAAAATGCCTAAAAAGCTTCTCTGGAGCTTCCTAGGGCACAATTAACAACATTAGGGTATTCAAAATTCACATGTTAATATTCACTAATTTCATGATGCCCGAACACCTAAACTTTTCTGGTTGGTGCTGATTTTTTTCTAGTCCACTGGATCAGCCACTGATGATATTTTACTAGTCCTTCCAAAGTTTTACTGGCACGTTTGAACGGGCCAGCGTTGATGTCGAATGCTGCTTCAAAATTTAAAACTTTCACATAGTAATAATTATCACTAACTCTGTCACATTATGTGTTTCCACAAATCAAAAAAAAAAAAAAAAAAAAAAAAAAAAACCTATTAGTTGCCAAATTTCCAAAGTTTGTAAAACATGTAATCCTTTTTAAAGTAATTTCCCCACAAATTTACTAAAATAGGTAACTTTTTGAAAGAATTTCTCAGAAATTAGTTGCCATTATGAATAGTGATTTTGGATACCAGGAATGGAAACATAAATAGCACCATGACAATGGGGTTTGCCGTTGTACCACCTGATACCCTCTAAAGTTTATGCAGAACACTTATTTCCAATAGATATGGAATCGCATGAGATGACGTTTTCCTGCAAAAACGACAACATTCCGGGAATCTGTGACAACCTTTTCGAAAACGTTCTGCACAAACATTAAGTGGTATTGGTCACGTGGTACAGTGGGAACCCCATTCATAGTTGAAAATTAACTATTTTGAGTTTGGGGCCAGCTTACTTCAAGAAAGCAAATGTAACAGTAGTATATAGCTAAAATGTGTACAAAATTAGGGGCCCAGTCATTTGTTTTTAAGACCCACAGGCTATGGAGCCCCTACTTATCTCAATGGCTGCATGATAGTCTTAGTCAATCTGTTGATATGCCTGACCAGTAATAGATTCAATTGTCAATCCACTCTTTTGCATACTTGGTGGTTTAATAACTACTTAGGGATTTACAATAAATAAAATTAACACTCAAGTGTCAAGTTTGCTATGAGCATCTATGGAATAAAGCTAATCTTGAGTTGCAGAAATAATCTGGGATTTTCTGGTGCACTTTTCAAGCACACTTGAGCTAGGTTTCAACAAATTTAAAATAATTAGTAATCTTATATTCCCAAAATCCCAAAAAACATAGTCCTTTTTACAGTATTCTTTTTTTTTTATAAATTTACTTAAATATGGTATTTTTTTTAAAAGAATGCCTCAGAAATAAGTAGCCAAATGTCTAAGAATCAAAACAGATGTTTTTTTTGAAGTATTTGTTCACAAATATATATATGCTAAAATGGGTTCCTTTTTGATAGAATTTATTGAAATTAGTGATTTTGGCTACTAGGGCCCAGTTGTTCAAGGCTCTTTTGGCTTTTAAAACTAAACGGTTAGTGAAATGTCAAAATGTTATTTAAAATGTAGTGTTGGGTACCACGAAAAATTTTGTACCGCGGTATACCACGGTATTTTAACAAGTACCGCGGTATGTACCACGGTATACCACAATATTCTTGAATGGGAAATTCTTACTTCAAATGGAGCATAAATATGAATCAATTCGACCAGATGAGTTAACAACACAAAATAAAATTTAATTTATATTCTTTTTTGCCATTTATGATTTGAACATGAATTAGTATGTTTGATATGCTACTTTAATGTTAGATAGATGACAGTTGAATTTGTTATATAGCAACTAAAACTACTGCAATCTTGTAAAAAGCTTTAATTAAATCTGGAACAAAGCACATTTACAGTCGCAAATGTCATAAAAGTTAAAACATAAACCATGCTAATCACTACTGAAATTGTCTGATTAGAATAGATAGAACTTGACTAGAAAATCCAACCACGCTATCTATTTTCCTCTTTTTTAAACCGAAATGTCTCCAAATGGCAGATTTCCACCGAGAGTTTTTATCGTCGACCGTCCTAAAATCGAGAGCGTCCCAAGATTCGAGGCCATTTTTGTTTTCAGTTATTATACGCGAGTATCGTCTCTGCAGTGACGATTTCATGCATTAAAGACAAAATTTAGGTATTTACTGTGAAACTATCCAGAAAAATCAGTTGTCTTTTTTTCAGCTCTCAAATTCTTGTTGCGTTAGCAAATTTAGTTCGTTTTCTATTAGAGTCTCGAATCACGGACGGTCAAGGATATATGTCAAATTCTTCGGTTCCCATGTTGACATCTGCCGTAAAGCAGTCGTATTTAATAACGACATCGTGTACGATATCAGTTGATTAATAACTTTTAGAAATTTTACTTAATCTGTATTTTTATCATATATTAAAACCATTAAATGCATGTAAATTAATTTGAAATGATTCTAAATGATTTAACTTAATCGAAAATCGTTGTTTTATAAGATCGTCAATTTCCGTAGATTCGTGTTTACGGAAATTGCCGAAGTACCGGTATTTCAAAAAGTGTACCGCGGTTTACCGGTTTACTTAAAATGGACCGGTTTACCGGTATACAGGTAATACCACACACCTCTATTAAAATGACAAATATTCATTATACACATGCAGTTTCAGTGCTTTTAATAAAGCCAGCAAGGCAACAAAAGTTGTATTCAACTTTTTTGGATTTGGATTAAGTTTGTCGCCTGCTTCCACAATTTACATTTTCTGAATATGTTTTGCAATACATGTACTTATTAACTCAGTACTTGCTGTCTACTTCAGAATTTGTCTTCTTAAAAACACCATTGCTTTAGCTCAGTAGGTAGAGTGGTCATGCCATAAGGTGGGAGGTCGGCTGTTCGAACCCTAACCAGGTCTGACTCAAGACTTGGAAAGTGGGTAATGACTGTTCTTTCGCCAAGCATTAGGCATTACGAAATGAAAGTCATGGTTCTTTCGGATGGAAACTAAAAATAAAGAAGGTCCACTCCTATGTCACGTAAAGGGTGGCATGAAAAAGAACCCTGCCATTTTATGCCATCAACACAATGCACAGGCAAAATTTCTGAACCTTTGCCTATAACATTCGAACAGCAATTGTATGCTTTAATTGTAAAAGAAACATACAATCAATGATACAGTAACATACATTAAATATACACCTCTATATAGGGGCCACCTGCTTTTAAAGGCCAGTAAAATGTTTCCCAGTTGTTCTTTATTCATGCTATTTGAGCCTCCATATAAGGGTCACCTGGCCATAAAAGCCACTTTAACTGGGTCTCTTTAGTGACCTTAATAGACAGGTTTAGCGATATATACATATATATATATATATTCCATTCCTTGTAGCCAAAATCGCCATTGGCTACTAATTCCTTAGGAATGTAACCTATTTTAGCAAATTTGTGGAAAAATACTTTAAAAAGGACTATATTTTCACAAATTTTGGAAATTTGGCTACTAACTATTCTAAATTTATGGAAACCTAGATATATATATATATATTATATAGTGTGTGTGTGTGTGTGTGTGTGTGTGTGTGTGTGTGTGCAAGACCTATGCAAGGTGTTATATAAAGGTGTCTTCACAGTCTTTGCTTAAAATAAGTTAATCAGGTAAACACGATGAAGATATAATACATTAACGGTATGTACTGCATTGTTAAAATATATGATATAACACACAAGATAGTCTAGATGTTTACAAGCAACCTCAATTATTTGTGTGACATCTTGTATTTGATGAACTAGACATGTACAAGCTAAGCAGTTTGTGTGACATTTCTTATTTGATGAACTAGACATGTACAAGCTAAGCTGTTTGTGTGACATCTCTTATTTGATGAACTAGACACGTAGAAGCTAAGCTGATAGTGTGACATCTCTTATTTGATGAACTAGACATGTACAAGCTAAGCTGTTTGTGTGACATCTCTTATTTGATAAACTAGACATCTACAAGTTAAGCTGTTTGTGTGACATTTCTTATTTGATGAACTAGACATGTACAACCTAAGCTGTTTGTGTGACATCTCTTATTTGATGAACTAGACATATACAAGCTAAGCTGATAGTGTGACATCTCTTATTTGATGAACTAGACATGTACAACCTAAGCTGTTTGTGTGACATCTCTTATTTGATAAACTAGACATCTACAAGTTAAGCAGTTTGTGTGACATTTCTTATTTGATGAACTAGACATGTACAAGCTAAGCTGTTTGTGTGACATCTCTTATTTGATGAACTAGACACGTAGAAGCTAAGCAGTTTGTGTGACATCTCTTATTTGATAAACTAGACATGTACAAGCTAAGCTGTTTGTGTGACATCTCTTATTTGATAAACTAGACACGTACAAGTTAAGCAGTTTGTGTGACATCTCTTATTTGATAAACTAGACACGTACAAGCTAAGCAGTTTGTGTGACATCTCTTATTTGATGAACTAGACATGTACAACCTAAGCTGTTTGTGTGACATCTCTTATTTGATGAACTAGACATATACAAGCTAAGCTGATAGTGTGACATCTCTTATTTGATAAACTAGACATGTACAAGTTAAGCTGTTTGTGTGACATCTCTTATTTGATAAACTAGACATGTACATGCTAAGCTGCTTGTGTGACATCTCTTATTTGATGAACTAGACATGTACAACCTAAGCTGTTTGTGTGACATTTCTTATTTGATGAACTAGACATGTACAAGCTAAGCAGTTTGTGTGACATCTCTTATTTGATGAACTAGACATGTACAAGTTAAGCTGTCTGTGTGACATCTCTTATTTGATGAACTAGACATGTACAAGCTAAGCAGTTTGTGTGACATCTCTTATTTGATGAACTAGACATGTGTAAGCTAAGCAGTTTCTGTGACATCTCTTATTTGATGAACTAGACATGTGTAAGCTAAGCAGTTTGTGTGACATCTCTTATTTGATGAACTAGACATATACAAGTTTAGCTGTTTGTGTGACATCTCTTATTTGATGAACTAGACATATACAAGCTAAGCTGTTTGTGTGACATCTCTTATTTGATGAACTAGACATATACAAGTTTAGCTGTTTGTGTGACATCTCTTATTTGATGAACTAGACATATACAAGCTAAGCTGTTTGTGTGACATCTCTTATTTGATAAACTAGACATGTGTTAGCTAAGCAGTTTGTGTGACAGCTATTAATTATATTAATTTATGTGCATAAGTCAAAGGTCAAGGTCAGAATGTCAATGTTGGGGGTGGGGTGGAGGGTATTTGGCTCTCAAGAGACAATTCTAGTTTATGAACTAGGCATGTGCAATCTGAAATATTTTTTTTTCCAACAGCTAAATTATTTAATGAACTGATTTTGCAAATGAGCAAAGCTGTGTCATTGACCAGTTCTTGCTTCCTTAACCGGTAGCCTGGAGATCCGGATCTACTTTCATAAATTGAGCAAATTTACCGACTGACGAGCAACTGAAGTGATCCATTTCTATTAATAGATAAATAAACCAGAATTTACCAATTACTTAATTGTACTTATTGGGAACTCCTGACTGGAGTAAATTCAAAATGGACACATTTCATTATTATCAGAAGAAGGATATGATTTATATGATGTAGTTAACAGTATTATAATCAAATGACTTGCTGTTTTTTTTTTCATTTCTCTGTGACGGCACAAAACCATCAGAACGCATTGTAAAGAGACCCAATCACTGTACATAAAGTGCTTTTATAATCAATATAATGTTTACAGCTATGAGGTTTTGTTCATTTTGGTTAAAGAATTGGAAAGATATGTCAGAACATAGTTGGTTTTATCATTCAATAAGTTGTGACATTGCCTTAGTGTAACGACTAGAACATGAAGCACTTGACACCTAAGGATATTAAAAATACAACAAATTAATGACTTTTGGAAAGGTCAGAGTTTAACAGAAAAAAATAGCATCTTGGGATAGCTAAACTATGCCATTAATATCTGTTGTCTTAGAATAGCGAAAGTTTTGTGTTTATGTAAGAGAAATTTTTTTAAGAATTAAATCGTTTTTGGAATTAACATAATTATTGTTAATATCCATTATTTTGGAACAGCCAAATTTTCCCATTAATTTGTTGGTTTTGGCTAAAAAAGAGTTTTACAAATTAATAAAATTATTGTGTTACATGTATTTTGGAACAGCCAAATTTTCCCATTAATTTTGTGTTTTTTTCCCAATAAAGTGTTTTGAGAATTAACAAAACTCTGGTATTACCGTATTATCTGTTCATTTGAATAGCCAAATTTTCCCATGAATATCTGGGTTTTTTTGTTTTGCTAAATATACAAAGTGTTTTTAGAATTAACAAAACAATTTTGTTAATAATATCTGATATTTCAGAACAGCCTAATTTTCCCCCATTTATATCTGTTTTTTTTTGTCAAATAAAGTGTTTTGAAAATCGACAAAACTGTTATGTAAATATTGGATTTTAGTTTTTTTTATTTCTATTGTCATTTTCAAGTATTTACAGTTGTTTTACCAATTTTTCTCTATTTGTCATGAAAATAGCCCCATTCAAGAGTTTTTTTCACTTATATAAAGTCGATCAGTTCTTAGATGGTGAGGAAACCAAAGAATACTTTGTTAAGCAAATAGGAGGATCAGTTCTGGTATGATGGAGAAAACCAGAGTACCCACTGACCTTCAGAAGTTGAACTGGCAAACTATCTCTCACTTGGATCTACCCTGAGTGGGATTCAAACCTTAGTGGTGAGTAGTTTCATAGTAAGCCAGCTCTTTATACCACTTTTCCTCTGAAGCAAGGACCTTCAATTTGTGACAAAAGCTTGTCAAAAACAAAATCTGAAGTTCTGAACAATAAAACTTCTTTTTTGTTGGAAAATAATTAAAAAAAAACCCAGTTGACAGTGATTTTGATTGCCTGAAATTACTACCGAACAAAGGTATTTTCCCACTTGGGAAAAATTTTCCCAATTTTACCACTGAAATTCCAAGAACAACAGTGAATTACCGGTACCAGTGACTTTATTTGCCTAAAATTACGACCAAAAAAGAAACTAATAAAATGCCCTTAATAACAGTGATATAACCAGTATCAGCAAATAAAATCTAGTGTTTCTAAAACACAAAATGCTAGATATTATCACAATATACATTTGTATACAGTAACATCTTTGCAATGAGGATACTAAGCTATGGCAAGCATGTCATTATGCAGTTTGCTGTTTTGTCGGAACTTCAAATATTCTCAATTTAAAAGGCAAAACATTGTTTTTTTTTAAATGGTAAAAATCGCTGAAGTTGATACAGATTCTTGAAAATTTATTTTATGGTTCCACAGCTACATAGATCTTAAGGTCATATACACCATGGAAAAATATAACCACTGCGTTAGCTCAGTTGGTAGAGTGCTCGCTCCGTAAGTGGGAGGTTGTGGGTTCGATCCCTGGCCAGGTCTGACCCAAAACTTGAAAGTGGGTAGTGACTGTTCTTTTGCCAAGCACTCGGCATTACAAAATGAAAGTCATGGTTCTTTCGGATGGGAACTTAAAATAAACGACGCCCCGTGTCATGATGGGCTTGGCTGCTGTATAATGCCATTAGCGCATCGCACAGGCAAAATTTTTGTACCTTCGCCTATAGCTGGCGATGTCTCAATATAAGTGAAATATTCTTGACTGGGACGTTAAACACCATTACTCAACTCAACTCTCACCATGAAAAATACCAGTACCAACTAGTACTACTATATAATACAAATTACCACAAAAATTCCATGACATATGATTTAAGTCATCTGTTCTACCATGTATATATTAATTATGTAGTTATGATATATAATATATATATGTGTGTGTGTACAATACAGACCTGTCCAAAGTTTAACATTTAGCTAACGAAAAAGCAGAGATGAAGATTAGCAGGGGCCCAGTAGCCAATGGCTCCTAAAAATCAGTTTGGGCCCCTAAATTTTTACACATGTCACCTATTTATTACTATTATAACTTCTTTTCTGAAGTGAGTTCGACCCCTAACTCAAAATGGTTAAGCTTCTACCCTAAAAAGTGTCCATAAGCGGCTGCCGAGTGGCCAAGATTTGAATAGCTAGTGACCAAAAAGCTATTGAGATATAGATAACAGTTGCCAAGATATATACCTAACAAAGGGGTCCAGGTGATGTGTCAATTCGACACTAGTTCGTTAGCTTAATGTTAAACTTTGGACAGTGCTGTACTGTAAGTGTTATATGGTTGTCTGAGTACTGTATATATATATTATATTTTCTGATTATGTCAGTTTTAATTACTCCTGTGTTCTAATATGATTCAGAGGAGAGGTGTATTCTGAGTAATTGTGTTTATCCCTCTAGTCAAGATTCTTTTTTTATTTATAAAACCACTATGGCATCTCAGCTGGTAGAGTGCTCGCTCCATATGTTCGAGGTCGTGGGTTCAAACCCTGTCCAGGGTCTGACCAAGATTTGAAAAAAGTAAGTGACTGTTCTTTTACCAAGCACTCAGCATTTAGAAATGAAAGTCACAGGGCCATATTTAACATCACATGAATGCAAAGTATTGACGTTATGGTGTTTAAGAGGAAAGATTTTAAAAATGGCCACTTCTGAAAAATGGCCACTTCTGAACAATTCTGGTTTGAACACTGTACCACATTAAAAAATGTTATATGATCTGTAATTTGATTGGACAGTTAGATCGTGTGATCAGGGTGTAGAAAACATCGCATATCTGTTTAAACGCATATCCTATCCCAACCCTTTAGATGTCGTCTGCAAGAGTTTTGTTCTTCAATAATAAAAAAGTCTGAAGTGCCTGAATGTTTGTTTTTCGTTTTACCAGATGAAATTTAAAAAAAAAAATGGATGAGACAGTCTCTCAGACAGACTTTAAACACATTCCAAATGAGTAAAAATGTATTTGTTTATTATGGTATAGTGTAATAAAGAAATTATTTACCCTTCAGTTAGTGGTATATGAAGATGTCTTTTTCCAAGCAACAGAAGGCAACTACTTCTGTTTCATGGACAAAGACTCGTTATATACCATTCACTAAAGGGCTATAAATTATAATACCATAAATCATTGATAACTGATAGTGCAAGGGGAACTGAATTTGACTTGTAAGTTATTCAGGTGTTCAATGTAAGTTATTCAGGTGTTCAATTTAAATTCTATCAAAACAACATGAGATATCTAGATCTAAAATATACTATAAAGGAACATGTATTCAATTTTGCATGGATTGATTTTCAAGGTACATGTATAAATTTAGACATATCTGCATAGTTAAATTTTTTCCATGTTTTTAATATATGCACTGTAACACAAAAGCCATAATATAATTTTAGCTCAGTACATGTATTAATTTTTACACAAAAGGAACCACCGCAAAATAAGCAAAAAATAATTCATTTACAGTAGTCTTCTATGAAAATCACATTTGAATAGCTATGAGACCTTGACCCGCCAGCTATTCGGTCCACTTCCTATTTTTGTAGCGGTTTCTATAGTTTGTTCAAATAATAATTCAGTATGTCACATTTTTTGTTACTTAGTAACATCACTATGCCATAGTATTTGCTGCCCCGTGTATTATTGCAAAAATAAACCGCTGCCAAAATTTAGCATTTTGAGGCATTCAGTAAATGTTCTAGGTTCTCAACTGCTTCTTTCTCTTTAATCAGATAAGATTGCAAAAATTTGACATTGCGAAAAAACTGGGCATCATCAATATGTGGGAAAATTTGACATTGTGAAAAAACTGGGCATCGTCAATATGCGGGAAAATTTGACATCATAAAAGAAATGGGCATTGTCAAAATGCGGGGAAATTTGACATCATGAAAAACCCAGGGATCATCAAACTGGGAAAATTTGACATCTTGAAAAACTGGACATCTTGAAAACATGGAAATTTGACCTCAGGAAATAAAAGCACTATGCAGTATATATAGGCATGCTAACAACAGTCTGTCCTTGACACAAATACAAATGCTATTGGCTGTCGATTTGTCTAAAGCATGGATCACACAATGCCTCTCCCAGTCTTACTCTGGCAGATCCTATTATGAGTGTTTCCCCAAAGGTTTTTCCGGGCACTCTCCTCAATCACCAAAAAAACCAAAATCATGTCAGTGCAATGTTTTACATACAGTGATTATCTGTATTCTCACAACATTAAATGAATAAGCAGAAATATTATATGTCATCATCATGTACATGCAATTCATGACAAAACATTTTTGTGTACATATTTAATTAAGTAGTTAATTCCATGTTTTACACATGGCCATTTCTCTGCCTGGACCTACACAGGCCTCAGTCACAGTACATACATAAGCAGGAGATTTATGAATATAGCATGTAATTCCTGACAAAAATATTATGTACATGTTCAAAACAGTTAACTTTTAACTTGTAAATTCCATGCTTTACACATGTCCATTTTTCTGCCTTCCCTCAGTCACAGTACATAGCATGCGGTTCATGACAGAATATTATATGTACATGTGCACAGCCCTCAGTCACAGTACATACATAAGCAGGAATTTTATGAGTGTATCATACACTTAATAACAAAAAAAACAGTTAAGTACTAGTTAATTCCATGTTTTACCCATGGCCATTTTTCTGCCTTCCCTCAGTCAGAGTACATAGCATACAGTTCATGACAGAATATTATGTGTACATGTGCACAGCCCTCAGTCACAGTACATACATAAGCAGGAATTTTATGAGTGTATCATACACTTAATAACAAAAAAAAAAGTTAAGTACTAGTTAATTCCATGTTTTACCCATGGCCATTTTTCTGCCTTCCCTCAGTCAGAGTACATAGCATACAGTTCATGACAGAATATTATGTGTACATGTGCACATCCCTCAGTCACAGTACATACATAAGCAGTAATTTTATGAGTGTATCATACACTTAATAACAAAAAAAACCCAGTTAAGTACTAGTTAATTCCACGTTTTACCCATGGCCATTTTTCCTCCTGGACCTACAAAGCCTCAATCACAGTACAGTAAAACCTCGTTATAATGCCCCTCGATACCTTTGTCACCTGAGTCGCTTATCGCCACAATATTTTGAAGTCACAAATCCATTTTGTTTATTTTTTTTTATTCACCTCCCCCAATTTATCGCCAAACCCCTTTATAACGCCAAATTTGACTGAACAAATCAATGAATCGAAGTTTTACTGTATATATATATATATATATATATATATAAGCAGGAATAGCATGCAATTCATGACAAAAAAGTATGTTTACATGGTCAAAACACAGTTAAGTGAAGTGAATTCCACATTTTACACATGGCCATCTTTCTGCCTGGACTTACACAGCCCTCAGTCACAGTACATATTGTATGAAAAGGAATTTAATGAGTATATCATACAGTTAATGACAAGAACTTGTTAATTCCACATTTTACACATGACCATTTTTCCGCCTGGACTTACACAGCCCTCAACATAAGCAGGAATTTTATGAGTATATGCATGTAACGTAGACATGCTTATAACTGCACTTACACGACCATGTTTATTTTGATAAGTGAGAAATATTGGAAGCTTATACCATTGTAGTCAGTTCAGATATAGATATATTAAGAAATTTGCGTTGAAGAATTGATCATAACCTGGGCGATCATCTTACTAGCAGCTTGTTGCTTTGATTTAGTTATTAATATAGATACTAAGATAGATATTACGGAATAATGATCCATATTGGAGTTAATTGTGTCAGGAAAAATGTGAATAGATTTGTAAATGGGAAATTAACATCAAGAAGGGAGTAAGTATACATACATGTATATATATATATATATATATATATATATATATATATATATATATATATATAAATACACACACACACACACACACACACACAAATATATATATATCTCATTCTAATTTTATTGTGTGTGTGTGTGTGAGAGAGAGTAGACACATATATATATATCACACATACACACATTCTAATTTTATCATCATGTGTGTGTGTGTGTGTGTGTGTGTGTGTGTGTGTGTGTGTGTGTGTGTGGACACCTGTCTGCTTGACCTTTCATATAATATATTTATTATGAACTGGTATATTTATATATAGTGAACACATTTGATTATTTTGTCTACAGAAAAAGAAAATTATAACTATGAACACTGTTTATGTATTAACAGTGAATCCCAATACCAACCCATGTATTGGGTGGATTCTCCAATTCCTATACAGTAAAACCTCGATTCATCGCCACCATTTGTTCAGTCAGATTTTGGCGTTATAAAGGGGTTTGGCGATAAATTTGGGGAGGCGGATAAAGAAAAACATAAATAAAATGGATTTTGGGACTTTAAAATAGCGTGGCAATAAGCGAGGTGGCAAAGTTATCGAGGGGCGTTATAACGAGGTTTTACTGTATATGAAAGGTCAAGCAGACAGGTCAATGTTATGATGTGTGCATATATGTATACAGTTCAGTGTGTGTTATAATTTATTTTGTTTGCCATTTAACATGCTTTATACACAGTAGTAGAGTTGACTGATGCTGAACTACAGCGACATAATATCCATATCCCCATCTAAATAGCTACTGTATAATTACATTATGTTATGTTTTATTTATAGTTTATGTAGCATATAGTGTACAGAGAGAGAGAGAGAGAGAGAGAGAGAGAGAGAGAGGTTGTTGGGTTAGAGAGAGAGATATACTGGTATATTGTTAAGCTTCAGTGGACAGGGATTGGACAGAGAAAGAGGAGAAAGAGAGAGAGAGAGAGAGAGAGAGAGATGTGTATGATTTAGCATTGTATGTGGGAGTTGGAGAGAGAGAAAGAGAGAGGTACTTTTATATTGTTTAGCTTCATTAAACTGGGATTGGACAGAGAAATAGGAGAGAGACCGATGTGTATGGTTTAGCATTGTATGTGGGGATTGGAGAGAGAGAGAGAGAGAGAGAGAGAGAGAGAGAGAGAGAGAGAGATATGGCTTTGCATCATGTAATTTTGTGACTGGGGTTGGAGAGAATAAGAGGTTTAAAATATTATTCAGCATTTAAGTGCATTTAATGATGATATATTTTGTATTTTTTATGTTGGTTGGAGAGAGAGAGAGAGAGAGAGAGCGAGAGAGATTGTTTAGCATCATATATACATTTTGTGTTCTCTTCTTGTATGGGGGTTGGCACTTTTTTGGTAATTTATTATTCACCACTACAGTAGCTCAGTTTGTAGATTTGGTCGGTTTCAACGTTGCATCAGCAATATTTCAGTTTTTCGTGACAAGAACTTGTATTAATCTCTGTGGATTAATCTATGAACAAGTTTGTGTATGCATGTGAAGTGTAAGTGTGTTTTATGGTCTGCTTCGTACCAGCGCACACTCAGGGCGACTTTGAGGTGCTAGCTCATCGAGCCAATATGCTGCAGACAAGCGTACCACTCCCCAAGTCACATTATACTGACACTGGGTAAACCAGTAAAGGCCAACAGCAAGGAAAATTTCACTTTCCCACATGTAGTCTGAGTGGGACTCCAACTCGCAGTGGCGAGAGACCCTGGATATGTAGACTGACGTCTTGTCCATCAGGCCATCACAGCCTCTACTTCAATTGGTAGAGTGTTCGCTCGATATGTGTGAGGAGTGGCACATAAAACAACCCTCCATGCACATTACCCTGAGTGCACGAAGGTAAAAACTGCCACTTCACCTATAGCTTGTCGCAATATACTAGTAAGTGAAATATTCGACGTAAAAATCAATCAATCAATCAATCAATCAATCAATCAATCAATCAATCAATCTTGAATTGTGTATCTGCATGCATAAACTGAATTGATCCAAAAATTACATAACTCATGTATTTTGTGAACCCTTTGTGAATATTCCTAATGAAAGGTCGAGCAGACAGGTCAGTTTTGCTTGGCTTTATTTAGAGACTCAGTTGTCATGGTGACTTCATGTCCTTTATTTATAGTAAAATAGCATTAAAAAAAATAATGTACGACATGATGCTAAAAATCTTGTCATCACGATATGGCTTATAAACATGCAGTTTAATGTGTAACATCTATGTAATTGATCTTAATTTAATTTCGTTTTTGCGTGCAATTTCATCTTTCATTTTTAGTTTTGACTTTTGTCCGCAATAAATCATGATCACATGAACGTTTTGGCCGTCTTTTTAAGTCATAATCCGATTATAACCCGATATGTATGTGATTAGGATCAATCTTATTTTTCATGTATAAGGATGCTGTTGCTCTGGAAATGTTCACACCCAATGACACAATTCCTACTGATCATTGTAATAAAGTATTTTTAAAGCAAGAGTGATCTGAAGATCGCTTCAGCATTAGTGTCACTGTCGTCAACAGGAAACAAAGTCTTAGCGCCACCTATGGCACACAATTCAAATTCTCTAAAAATTCAAAAATAATGATATATTATTGATCAAATAAATAGAATTTGAAATTTGGGTCTTGTATGTGCAAGATAATTATCTGCACAGAAGGCTGTGATGGCCTAATGGATAAGACGTTAGTCTTCGAATCCAGGGTTCTCACTGCTGTGAGTTCAAGTCCTGCTCAGACCACGTGTAGGAAAGTGAATTATCCTTGTCGTTGGCCTATACTGGTTCAACCAGTGTCAGTATAATGGACTAGGGGAGTGGTGTGCTTGTCTGCAGCATACTGACTCTGTGAGCTAGCACTGTAGAGTAACCCTGAGTGCGTGCTAGTAATAGGCACACCATAAAACACACTTACACTTCACATGCATAAATGAAATTGTTCATAGATTAATCCATAGAGATTAATAATATAGTTATGGTTGTGAATAGCTGAAAAATTGCTGATGTGATATTAAGCAACATTCAACCAATCAACCAACCAATTATCTGTACAATGTTGTACCATGGTTCAAATCATCTGAAAGACTTTTTGTCATAATCACATGTGCACATATGATAATGCACCATTGAACCTTAGCATCAATACGATATTGATACATTTACAGTGCAAAAATTAGTCATTATTTACATTGGTAGTATCACAGTCTTGTTTGTAATGAAGTGTTTTTATTACAGAAATCTTGGACAAGCAGATTTCTATAAACACCCCCTCCTAATCGCTATACAGTAAAATCTGGATTCACTTCCACCATTGTTGAGTCAATTTCTTTTTGCATTATAATGAAATAGTTTTCATTGACAAGGGAGCTTTAAAAAACGAAATTTGAGTTGAGTTGAGTAAAGTAATGATGTTTAACGTCCCAGCCAAGAATATTTCTCTTATATCGAGACATAGCTAGCAATGGTTTGGAAATTTTGTCTGTGTGTTCTGCTGATGGCAGCAGGGTTCTTTATCCTGCCAATCCTACCATGACATGGAACCTCATTTCCTCTAAGTTCCATCCGAAAGAACCATGACTTTCATTTTCTTAATGTCGAGTGGTTGGCAAAAAAACCAGTCACTACATGACCTTTAATATAAACATTCAATCAGGCGTATCTATCGTGTAATTTAGGGGTTATATAAAGCTGATATATAAGGATAAGTGATAGTTATACTGGGTACCGGGTGTTTATGGTAATGAAACGTGTTGTCTTACCTAAATCTCAAAGTCTATAAGCCCAATCTAATATTCAAATCAAAGGTCAAATTGGCCAGGTCAAACTTGATGCACTATGTAACAAAACATGTTTAGTTTGAGTTTAACATATGTTAGAACCAGTCTGTCACCTTCAACCATCGGCAAACGTTTCCTCCTCGGATCCAACAAAACACATGTTGTCCTCAATCTGAGACAACAAATGTTAAATGCTTTTAATCATTATACCCCCCAGTGATTTAGCTATAACATATCTATGTTATCCAGGCCGAGATGAAATAGACATACAACAATATATATATAAATATTACATTTCTGACAGGCTGCCAGTACAAAGTGTCTTCTCTAGGAAGCACTGTGTGTTGAGGCTGACAATGCTTTTTGAGAGGTGACAATATGGACTGTCACCCTGTCGGAAATGTAATATTTATTTTATTACACTGAAAGTTTGTCTTATTTTACCAATATATGATGTGCATCCGTCGTCTTTAGTTATGTCTATATACCAATTTTCATCCAATTTATCGGCCAGGAATGCCAAAAATCTACAGTCATTTGAGCTAAGAAATTTACGAAGCATATCCAAGGCCCGCTTAATGGTCAGTTTAGTTGATGTAGAGTCTTTAGACTAATAAATTGGCAAGATACTCATTGTCAACATTGGCAAACATCATTCGGTGTTGTTCAATAACAATAAGACACTTGCCTGGACACAACTGAAAACATGTTTCGTTCAAAGCGCTGACGTGATCCAGTTAAACTTTAAGGAAGGGAGTTGACTCAAACAAAAGTACTGTCACATAGTCATGCGTAGCGCTATGTGATATTATAAAATTTATGTTACAGTACAAATTATTACATAGCTCTTATCCAATGAAATGGCTAGATTTTAACATAAGGTGTAATAATACAATATATATTATCAAGATACACTGTTTGCAATTCAATATCTATAAGGGTTCAAAATAATGTTTTGTAATGGAAGGTCCAGGATCTTTTGTCTTTATTTTTGGCAGGTACCACATAAAGTTTTGAAAGTCCAATATTGTCATTGACAGGTCCATGTGCAATTATGGTATAATAGAGAAATTTAGTGTTTTCCTGGTAAAAAATGACAGGTCAATAGAGTTAACAGGGTTTTACAGTTTTAAAAATGTGAAGGGTCCCTATGTTAAATTAATAGGTCCTGGACCTCAGACCCGGGGCATTTTGAACCCCTTATGTATCATGATATATTAGTAATACATGTATTCATAAGTATGCTTCAATTAAATGTTACCAAATTTATTTTTTAATCACATTAAACGACAATATATCAATTCTCAACCAATTGTGCTATCAAATCGGGATTTATGTGATGAAAAAATTGACAAATATTTCTCTTTTTTATCCTTGTATAATTATATATCCCCAGACTTCTGACATCTGAGTTTGTTGGCATAGTAAGAAGTGGCGGCCATGTTGTTTTTGTCAGTCACATTTTCATTGCTTCCTGTTTGTGTACTTAAAAATTTTCCTAATTAAAAGTGCCGATATATCAATCTTTTCACAGCTTGTATTGATACATCTATCATAATTTTAAATATTAATTATAATAATTATTGATATATCGTCCCACTTCTAGTGTTATCAAATGATTTTTGACACTTTTTTAAGGAAGCTCAGATGTGAAAGGCTCGCTTTGTATTTGGAAGGTTGGGTTCAAACCCTGGCTTGGGTTTCTGCGTTTGACCAAGACTTCGAAATAGGCAGTGACTGTTCTTTCGCAAACACTAAGCAATTTGAAATGAAAGTCATGGGATCTTTTGGATTAAGAGACCTTAAAAACTGATGCCCCATGTCGTGGCAGGTACTGCACATTAAAAACCCTCCCTTCACATTTTGCACTCAGTGGACTGCAAAGCCAAACATTTCTGCCTATATATGTATAGATAAACCTGCCTTAAACATAATCTCTATATAAGGACCACCTGCTTCTAAAGGCCAGTAAAATTTATCCCAATTACTCCTTATTCATGTTATTTAAACCTGTATATTAGGATCACCTGCCCATAAAGGCCACTTTTACTGGTTCCCTTGGGTGGCCTTTATAGAAAGGTTTGACTGTAGGTTTCATTATATATAGCCAAACCTGTCTTGAAGACCACCTCTATATAAAGGATAGTAAAACTTTATCCTAAGTACTCTTTTTCCATGAATGTTTTTTGAACCTGTATATTTATAAGAATCACTTGTCCATATAAACCACTTTTATTGGTTTCCCTTTTATGGCCTTTATAGACAGGTTTGACTGTGAAAGTCATTCTAACTTAAATGTATTAAATTCAAGTCAGGTGCCCACTATACATAGTTGAATGAACTACACAGGATGAACAATTCATTCTCACTTAAGTGAATTAAATTTGTTCTCGTCTGTCAATCAAAATTCTGGACTAGTCATCCTACCTTAAAGCAGACTGTAGTTATGTTGGAATGATGCTTGTCACATCAGTTGAATTATTTTTTATTGCATAAGGGGATTTTTAGTCTTCCATTTGTAGCTTTTTATCATCGGTTACCATGGTTACATGCTTGATTGGGGATTATTGATTTTCGCCAGGTTTCTCTGTCATCTAGGCTAAGTGAGAGATGTTTCACATTTAATTTAGCAAATAGTAAAGGAAAACACTATCTATATAAACAAAATAGTAGTAACATATCTATATATATATTTATACATACATATATATATATATATATATATATATATATATATATATATATATATATATATATGTAGAGAGAGAGTTAAACCTGCCTTAGAGACCGCCTCTATGTAAGGGTCACCTGCTTATAAAGGCCAGTAAAATTGTATCCCAATTGTTCTTTATTTATATTATTTGAACCTGTATATAAAGGTTACCTGTCCATAAAGACCATTTTTACTGATTCCTTTGGGTGGCCTTCATAGACAGGTTTGACTGTATACACACAGTTAAACCTGCCTTAGAGACCACCTCAATATTAAGACTATTTATATTTAATTGCTAACTCATGGTACATGGTATTTGAACTTGTATTTAAAGGCCAACTGCCCATAAAGACCATTTTTACTGGTTCCCTTGAGTGGCCTTTATAGACAGGTTTGACTGTACACACAGTTAAACCTGCCTTAGAGACCACCTCAATATTAAGACTATTTATATTTAATTGCTAACTCATGGTACATGGTATTTGAACTTGTATTTAAAGGCCAACTGCCCATAAAGACAATTTTTTCTGGTTCCCTTGAGTGGCCTTTATAGACAGGTTTGACCGTACACACAGTTAAACCTGCCTTAGAGACCACCTCAATATTAAGACTATTTATATTTAAATGCTAACTCATGGTACATGGTATTTGAACTTGTATTTAAAGGCCAACTGCCCATAAAGACCATTTTTTCTGGTTCCCTTGTGTGGCCTTTATAGACAGGTTTGACTGTACACACAGTTAAACCTGCCTTAGAGACCACCTCAATATTAAGACTATTTATATTTAATTGCTAACTCATGGTACATGGTATTTGAACTTGTATTTAAAGGCCAACTGCCCATAAAGACAATTTTTTCTGGTTCCCTTGTGTGGCCTTTATAGACAGGTTTGACTGTACACACAGTTAAATCTGCCTTAGAGACCACCTCAATATTAAGACTATTTATATTTAATTGCTAACTCATGGTACATGGTATTTGAACTTGTATTTAAAGGCCAACTGCCCATAAAGACAATTTTTTCTGGTTCCCTTGTGTGGCCTTTATAGACAGGTTTGACTGTACACACAGTTAAATCTGCCTTAGAGACCACCTCAATATTAAGACTATTTATATCTAATTGTTAACTCATCATACATGGTATTTGAACTTGTATTTAAAGGCCAACTGCCCATAAAGACCATTTTTACCTGTTCCCTTGGGTGGCCTTTATAGACAGGTTTGACTGTATACATGCAGTTAAACCTGCCTTAAAGGCCACCTCAATATAAAGACTATGGATACCTAATTGCTAACTCATAGTACACTGTATTTGAACTATACCAGAAACATTTCTGTGCATCCCATTGGACGAAAAATTAAATCCATGCTGGGCTACAAATATTTTTTCAACTCTGAACAGATCTATATCAGCAGTAATGTTTGAATGTTATTTATAGTTGACAACACCTTGTTTGACTCAGATTATCCTATTTTTGTTTTAGTAAAGTGCGTTTTTGTTAACTTGCATCGTTGTTATTTGCTAAAGGCAAAAGTGCAGAAATTTTGCCTGTGCATTGCGCTGATGGCATTATACAGCAGTGTTCTTTGTCATGCAATGCCTACTGTGACACTGGACCTCATTTATTATATGTTCCTAACCGTGAGATCCATGAATTTCATTTTGTACTGCCCAGTGCTTGGCATAAGGATAGTCACTATCCCTTTCAAGTTTTTGGTCAGACAAGCTCCGAGCTTAAACCCACGGACTCCCACTTACAGAGTAAGCACTTTACCAACTTAGCTGCTGCAGTGGTTGTAAATAAAAAGGGTGATGACATTTAAAAAACTGAATGTGATACATACAGTTAGCTGAGTCATGATGTTATTCTATAATTCTGTATACATATAATTATATAGTTAACAATAGAAGTAATCTCCCTGTTATGAAATTCTAGCACAGATGGGAAACTGTATAGTTATCATGCTCAAACTAAAATGTCATACCTACATATAAAATCTATCGAAATTAGAGTTACTAAGTTTGCATGGTCATATTGTGGGTTTTATATATGCAAGCTAAATAGGAGATTTTAATTTATGACGAAAAGAAAAACAAAATACTTCAAATCTATTAATTACAATCACATACTAAAAAGGGGGAAATTTTCGTGTGGGTAAAATTTCTGCTTATTTCGTGCTAAAGATATTACCGCGGAATTTTTACCCACGCGAAAATGACGACTATATAGGTTTATATATCATGGTATACAGAATATACACCCACTTATATCGGTAAAGTGGAAATTACAGCGGAAATGTTAGATTTCAGAATTTGCGAAATTTTCACACACACACACACACACACACACACCACCACCACCCCACCCCACCCCACCCCCCCACCCCCCCCCCCCCCCCCCCCCCCCCCGCGAAAAATAATCCTGTTTACAGTATTACAGTATATGTACTATAATGGCAAAATTGTGAACTTAAAGTCTAAAATTATGCTCATTATTACTAAAACCCAATTTTTAGCTCACCTGGCCTGAAAAATTTCTATGCTCAATGAGTAAGACCTGGCCCCAGTTTCACAATCATTCCAGACCTGGCCCCAGTTTCACAATCATTCCTTAGCTAAGATTTTCTTTAACTTAAATCTGGCAAATTTTAAAATCTTTACAATTTTGTTAAATTATAAGATATATATATATATATATATATATATATATATATATAAATATATATATATATATATTAATTATTTGCATTTAGTTTTGACAAAAAAATTTTCACCAGTTTTACCAAAATAAGAATACCAACATTTGCTAGATTTAAGTTAAGGAAAATCTTAGCCAAGGAATGATTGTGAAACTGGGGCCAGTAATCTCGGGGGAATCTTATATGTATTGTACCAATACAATAGCCTGTAGCTGGCAAATTCCATAAACATTAGATTACACCTGTAACTTGGTGACATTTTTCTGGCACCAGCCAAAATAATAGATTCATCATTAGTGATCACAGTATGGATGGAAATTTTCTGCCACTTTACCTATAGCAGGTGACATCTCAATATAATTGAAATACATGTATTTTTGACTGGGACGTAAAAACCCCATCCAATCAATCAATCAGTACCAATTGGGATTCAAGGGGGGAGGGGGGGTCCAGGTGTCATCATCATGAATATTCCAATTATGACATAACGATTATAGTTGTTCCAAGTAAGAAGGTACAGAAGGGAAAATTTTGACATAGTCATATTTGTTGTTTTGTTAAAAAGTTCAAAAATTGCTCTCTGTACAAAATTAAGAATGAAAAATATTTTTTGCTATTAGGTCAGTATATTTTGTATTGAGTTTTGACAATTTTTTGTGAGTTTAATTGTTGGAAAATACGACTTTATTCTTGCATTTTCCATGTGCACTGAATTTGTGGAAATACATTATCTATGCAAATGATGTATGAAGAATAACATAAGCCGCTCCCTCACTTTTTACTTACAAATGGACCAAACCCTGATGGAGTAACTTAAAATGGCTACCCACAAAACCTGACATCCAGATCCATTAAGGAGTTTTAGCTCTTAGTGATTAGTAAAATAAATGTCTATTTGCATATGAAATCTTAATAAGAATCAGTCATTACAGGCTTCTGTTTAATGGAGGTTGTTGTAAACAAAAGATAACATCAAATTCTGATTGATATGGACACATCACCTTGACCAGATGACCAGTGGTCTAATCAGATGCATTGTCCAACATTCTGGTATATGCTGTAATGATTCTAATAATCCACACACCTTAAATATCTTAAGCATATTAAATGGTTTCTTCCAGTGAGGTCAAGGTGACTCCGATTGATATGGACACTTCACCTTGACCAGATGACCAGTGGTCTAATCAGGTTCTCCAGCATACATTGTCCAACACTGGTATCTGCTGTAATGATTCTAATAATGCACATACCTTAAATATCTTAAATATATCAAACACTTCCTTCAAGTGAGGTCCAGGTGACTGATTGATATGGACACATCACCTTGACCAGATGACCAGTGGTCAGATCTCCCAGAACTGGTACATTGTCCAACACTCTGATATCTGCTGTAAATTGATTCTAATAATCCACACACCTTAAATATCTTAAATATATCAAACACTTCCTTCCAGTGAGGTTTAGGTGACTGATTGATATGGACACATCACCTTGACCAGATGACCAGTGGTCAGATCTCCCAGAACTGGTACATTGTCCAACACTCTGGTATCTGCTGTAATGATTTAAATTATGCACACACCTTAAATATCTTAAATATATCAAACACTTCACAATTTTATGAGAATATCCTCGTCTAAAATCTTGTTTATACAACATAAACTACAACAAATTGAAAATTATTTCTAAAATGCATTGAATTTATAAAATCTCTTTTTTACAAGGAAAAAATATAATTACTGTGTGAATTATAAGAAGGTTTACTGTAGTGGCAGCTACATTTGAAGATTGTTTAAATGGTCATTAAAAAGCAATACCAATATGGAAATTGACCATTTATATGGTCAGCGTAGTGAATATTGATCTTGAAATTGACCATTTATTTAGTTGGTTATGGGGACTGTCATTTGCATGCATGGTCAGTTTGACAAACACTATACTAAAGGCCTGGAAATGTAGTGGACATTTACATTATTTGGTCAGTTAGGCGAAAATGATTTTGAAATTGACCCTGCTAATCTGCTGTGGTCATTTGTATTTGTGGTCAGTTTAGCAAATGGTTTGGATAATTGTTGATTATAAACATTATGTGATCATTGAATGTAGCAAAGTAATTGAATAAACTTGAAATGGACAGCAAATACTAATTAATGCTATTTGAAATTTAAAGGGCAGGGATGAAGATTAGCAGGGGCCCAGTAGCCCATGGCTCGTAAAAATCAGTTTGGGCCCCTTAATGTTTAAACATTTTAGCCATTTATAATTACTATTAAAACTTCTTTTCTGAACTGAGTTGGGACCCCGACTCAAAATAGTTAAGCTTCATCCCTGAAGGGTCATCACTGATGTACTGTTACTACATACAGACATTGCATGGACTCCAGTGATGGACACTAGTGCCCATCCATCCCCCCTCCCCCGCAAACAAAGTTCGCCACTGTACCAGTCATGTTACCACATAATGTTTATGAGTAACTATTATTTCTGTTTTTTTATGGAAACATATCAGTTCATGTTTTCCCTTAAAAACAACAAAATTGATGTATCGCCGGCCATGCCTTTTATCTTCCGACACTGGTCGCCATCACGGTACCAAAGCGGCGTCACGGCAACTAATGACGTTCTAGTGTCAGTGACGTTATTAAATGGCAAAATTCAGGTCGAGTTTTCATTCTTTTTGTGTGTAATTCAAGCATGCCGGACCTTTGTCAGAACATTGTGGGCATGGCCAGCGATATGTCAATTCTGGGAATCCATGGTGTAAACATTTTCCATATTGTCCCTCACAAATGTTAAAGTGTCTTGTTCACCTGGTGAAGCGGTGAACCCCATTTGATGACATTTTCCCTGCTGTTAAAATATAAACCCTATAGCTAAGCCATAATATAATCTTTATGTAATTAAACTGAGTTAAAGTATGGTAACAACATATGGTCAATACAAGAGTGACCAGATGGCAGGATAGACATTGTTAAATACAATGACTGGCTGTGTATCACTAGTGTCCAGTTTGCTGATGTGAAGAGTGACCAGATTGTAAAATACAATGACTGGCTGTGTAACACTAGTGTCCAGTCTGCTGATGTGAAGAGTGACCAGATTGTAAAATACAATGATTGGCTGTGTAACACTAGTGTCCAGTCTGCTGATGTGAAGAGTGACCAGATTGTAAAATACAATGACTGGCTATGTAACACTAGTGTCCAATCACAGACAGGTGATGATGGCCTCAGTGTTCAGTCACAGACAGGTGTTGATGGCTTTAGTGGTCAGTCAGAGACAGGTGTTGATGGCTTTAGTGGTCAGTCACAGACAGGTGTTGATGGCCTCAGCAGTCAGTCACAGACTGGTGTTGATGGCTTTAGTGGTCAGTCACATACTTGGGTTGATGGCTCTAGTGGTCAGTCACAGACAGGTGTTGATGGCTTTAGTGGTCAGTCACATACTGGGATTGATGGCCTCAGTGGCCAGTCACAGACAGGTGTTGATGGCCTCAGTGGTCAGTCACAGACTGGTGTTGATGGCCTCAGTGGTCAGTCAGGTGTTGATGGCCTCAGTGGTCAGTCACAGACTGGTGTTGATGGCCTCAGTGGCCAGTCACAGACAGGTGTTGATGGCTTTAGTGATCAGTCACATACTGGTGTTGATGGCCTCAGTGGCCAGTCACAGACTGGTGTTGATGGCTTTAGTGGTCAGTCACAGACAGGTGTTGATGGCCTCAGGGGTCAGTCATAGACAGGTGTTGATGGCTTGTAGTCAGTCACATACTGGTGTTGATGGCTTCAGTGGTCAGTCACAGACAGGTGACGATGGCCTCAGTGGTCAGTCACAGACAGGTGACGATGGCTTCAGTGGTCAGTCACAGACAGGTGTTGATGGCTTTAGTGGTCAGTCGAAGACTGGTGTCGATGGCTATAGTGGTCAGTCACAGACAGGTGTTGATGGCTTTAGTGGTTAGTCACAGACAGGTGATGATGGATTTAGTGGTCAGTCACAGACTGGTGTTGATGGCTTTAGTGGTCAGTCACAGACAGGTGTTGATGGTCTCAGTGGTCAGTCACAGACTGGTGTTGATGGCTTTAGTGGTCAGTCATGGACAGGTGACGATGGCTTCAGTGGTCAGTCACAGACAGGTGTTGATGGCTTTAGTGGTCAGTCGAAGACTGGTGTCGATGGCTTTAGTGGTCAGTCGAAGACTGGTGTTGATGGCTTTAGTGGTCAGTCACAGACTGGTGTTGTTGGCTTTAGTAGTCAGTCACAGACTGGTGTTGATGGCTTTAGTGGTCAGTCACAGACAGGTGTTGATGGCTTTACTGGTCAGTCACAGACAGGTGTTGATGGCCTCAGTGGTCAGTCACAGACAGGTATTGATGACTTTAGTGGTCAGTCACAGACTGGTGTTGATGGCTTTAGTGGTCAGTCACAAACAGGTGTTGATGGCTTTAGTGGTCAGTTACAGACTGGTGTTGATGGCTTTAGTGGTCAGTCACATACTGGTGTTGATGGCTTTAGTGGTCAGTCACAAACAGGTGTTGATGGCTTTGGTGGTCAGTTACAGACTGGTGTTGATTGCTTTAGTGGTCAGTCACATACTGAGGTTGATGGCCTCAGTGGTCAGTCACAGACTGGTGTTGATGGCTTGAGTGGTCAGTCACATACTGGGGTTGATGGCTTTAGTGGTCAGTCACAAACAGGTGTTGATGGCCTCAGTGGTCAGTTACAGACTGGTGTTGATTGCTT